>OY998123.1:6600000-7187500 GCA_963921985.1 Agrilus biguttatus | reverse complement strand
CGTAACTCGAAACAGGCAATCGTATAGAATAATGGATATTTTTAGTTATACAACATCAACATAACACATGGGCTGAAAAGTCCCGAGCTTAGAAAAGAAAACACTTTTTTTTTGTTCAAAATTGGTTTTCATCAAAGTAATCTCCACCAAGAGCAACATAATCATTCTAGCGCCGTTCTAACATTTCACTACCACTGTTGTAGAACAATTTATCTTTTACCTCAAAATAGGCTTCAGCTTCAGCGATAATCTCTACGTTCGAGCGATTCTTTTTCCGGCGAGAATTTCTTTGAGGTCTGCGAACAACCAGTAGTTGCTAGGAGTCAAATATGGAGAATACGGTGGATGTATGGATGTGGGAGCAATTTAAAGTTCAATTTATGTAGTTTTGCCACTGTTTTGATGAAAAATGACTTGTGACACGGTGCGTTGTGTAATGAAACAAAAATTTTTTCATTGCCATATGCTGTTGTTTCTTTGAAATTTCAATTTTGCGGCCATCGAACGCTCTAATAACGCTATATAATTACTACAATTCACTGTTGATGGTATTTCCCTTCTCAAGATACTCGATGAATATTACACGACGCACACCCCAAAATACCGAGGCCATAACCTTTTCCAGCCGACTGTTGTTGTTTCGGACGCTTTGGACGAGGTTCACCAGTTGCTAATGCTGCCACTTAGATGACGATCGTTTTGATTCTGGAGTGAACTGATGGATCCATGTTTCATCCATTCTCACATATCGACGCAAAAATTCCAGTTTATGTTACGTTTACGTTTAATAATGGCCAAACACTGCTCAGAATCATCAACACGTTCTTGTTTTTGGTAACAATCAGCAAACGCGACACCCACTTTGAACACAGCTTTCTCATGGTCAAATGCTCATGCAATATAAAGCCAACAGATCAAAGTTCTTTTGACATCTTTACGATGTCAGCTAACTCACGCAATTGATAAAATGATAAAATACCAGGGAAATCTCAGGTATATTAAATTTTAAACAAAACAAATACTAATGCCAGACTCAGCCTAGGGCTAAAGTATGAAATGTATATAAATTAAAAATATTGTTCGGTGAAAATCTACCCTGTACGATCCACATACACAGACACATGTAAATAATCATTTGAAACTGAAGAATGTTGGTATTAGTTAGTAGACAATGTAAAAAAAAATAATAAAGATACTGAGGTCCTATACGGGAGACAACCCAGCTATAAGTTGAGATTTTAGAGCACAATCTGGGCCTCATAAAAATAAATTGCAGTAAATAAATACCAAAATAAGCATGTAAACAAATGCGACGAATAAATATCAAAATAAAATGCAATAAATAAATACCAAAATTAACACCCATTTGTGAATACTCCCAGATCAATACTCTACACGGGAGAAAATGTTAGTAAATTCAACAAAGCTCGAAACATTCTGAACATATCAGGTAGATCAACACAGAGCAAAATCATAAAAATGGGGAACAAAGAAAAATCACAAAATAATTGTTACACATCACTGTTTTGTTCAAATTAATAAAATAAAAGTTCAAATTAAGCAAAACATCACAAAAAATGCAAGATACAAATTATTGTGTCAATATAAAATGGATTGAAAGAACAATGAAAATTGACAACTTTTATGTAAATTTTATAACAGTGAAAAACAACAAAATAAATATTAAAACCTTATTGAAACATACATGCATATACAATAGTTTATTACCTGTGAATGCAACTTGAAAGACACAAAAATAGCAATAAAAAAACAAAGAACCAACAAACGCGACACTCACTACACTGACAACCCTAAGAATAACCATACGACCCTCTACAACCAAGAATGCGACGCTGAGCTCTGGTAAATCTCAGACCTCTTGAGCGAATTTAGAATTTTTATCGTTTGTTCCCGTCTAAGATAACTAGACAGTTCCTGATTTATGAGTAGTAGGTAATAATTTAGGGAAGTGTGAAATTATTGAAATAGGCGATAGAGAACGACAGACCCTAGTTACTACAAACGGTATTTTTTCCCATCAAGAAGCAGTGTAAAATTAAAACAGGAAATTGTTTTTGATCCATTGTTTCGAAAATAACAAAAGTAGTTAGATAAAGTCACTCTTAGCACAATAACTCACAAACTAATGAATAGAATATCATTAAATTTTAACAACTGTCTTTTGAAGGTTAGTACAAACTGAAAAAGAGGTGAATACAATAGAACTATCGCCATCTAAGTGTTAGGCCCGGGACTTTTCAGCCCATGTGTTGAAATGGGTCTAAGGGATTGTTTATAAACGATTAAAGGTGGAAAATTAAAAAAAATATCGTCTTTTTTGATGTAGTACACCTGTTCTAAACCTTGACATGCTCCGTGAACGCATCACGGTAAAATTACAGAAAATAACACTACACGGGCCATGTTGAAAACGGTCTTTCTAAACCTCCAATGACACGCTCTCAATTTTAAAAACACTTTAGGCTCGTAATTACAATATCATTTGTAAACATTGCATTCTAGGATTTGTTGTTGTCGAAAGAAACAGCATTAATAACCAATTTTACCTTTTTTGTACAGTTTTTGCCATATTTTAGAGTTTCCTCCCTTTACATTTGATGCAACAAACTTCTCATTACAACGTAACATCTGTCTTCGGACGGTATGTAGGTCCGCGAGTACTGAACCGATTTTGATTATTCCTTCATCTGTATGATCTTCATGTTTCAGGAAAGGTTTTACTGGCTAAATGCTTTATTTAATATTCTCTATTTTCTTTGTATATAAATAGGGTCCTAGCACCTTCGCCATATTTTATTTATTATTATAATAACGAAGAACTAATTAGCCATTAACTGCTGCTTCCTACAAACTAGCTAATTAATTTAAATTTTATATTTGTAATTAGGACGCTTATTTGACTCAAGATGACTCCGATTTAATCTTTTTTTAAATTTCTTAGAACCATTTTGAAATGGTCACTCCCTTTACCAAAAAAAATATTTTTAAAACTAAATCAAAGCCAAATTACTGAAATAAAAAGTGAAATCTTGAGAACTATTTTAATGGTGCCTTTACATAAAACACTTAGAGTTTTACTTCTATTTAAATAATAAATAGATTGGCTTATTACAATCGTACCTTTCTCCCTTCAAACCCCTTCAGCAACTAAACTACGCATTGTCGTGGGAAAGCAAAGAAAATCGATTATAATTGGTAACAGTAACACTTACATCGCTCACATTATTTATGTACAGATAAAAAAAACTTAATCGTACTTTAACGCAGATTTATTTGGATCAGATGTAGTTCACGTATTCCAGTTAAACTATCTAGGTAAATATATTTTTTAAAAATGTATACCGGGAAAAATAAATTTAAACTATGTTAGTTATTATTAAAGTGAACACCAAGTCTACCCATACAATTGAACAAGACCGTTGTTTGTCTTGATTTATTCACCATCAGCTGTTCTAAAATCAGTCCAATCAAATTCAAATTTAGTAACTGGGAAGCCACAACTTAAAAAGATATTAATCTAAAAAAGAAGGTATTAAAATCCTTTTTCGTCTAATTATAAAGAATCACAGATCCCACATTTGGAACGCATCCTACACAGTAAGCACAGTGCACCGATAGCCATGTCCCACGACCGGTTTCGATCTATCGGGTCTCATCAGGTGGGCGCTGGCAGAAACGCTTTTACAAGCTATATAATAAATATAAATATGGAATCAACAGAAACAACTACTCCGAGGGCTAATAATCGTTCGGAATCAACAGTGTAATTCAATACCGGTGGGGGTATTAGCCCTCGGAGTAGTTGTTTCTGTTGATTCCATATTTATATTTATTGTATAACCTGTAAAAGCCTTTCTGCCAGCACCCACCTGATGAGATTCGATAGGTCAAAACCGGTCGTGGGATATGGATTTCGGTGCGCTGTGCCTACTCTGTAGGACGCGTTCCAAATGTGGAATCTGTGATCCTTTATAATTAGACGAAAAAGGATTTAAATACCTTATTTTTTGGATTGTTATCTTCGTCTAATAATCGTTCGGAATCAACAGTGTAATTCAATGCCGTTAGGGATATTAGCCCTCGGAGTAGTTGCTTCTCTTGGTTCCAAAATTATATTTAAAAAGACACTTATTTTTAACCTTTTAGATCTATTTTGAATCGCTTCTTCTTTGTTTATATTTTCATTTTTTTGTTTTTGGCTGTTCCTTATACCACTTACTAAATTGCTAAAACAAAAAAAAAAAAAACTATAGTTTGAGTTTGTGGCTGGCGTTACTGGGTCCTTTTGCAAAACTACTATACGTTTTACCATCACGCTTACAGATAGCATCTTCAGTGCGTTCCGTAGGTACGAATGTGGTAACATTTTGCCATTCTTAAAAATTATTTTTTGTTGAGGTTTTCTTATGTAAATTTATTATTTGTAGTATTAGAAGTTGAGAAATTGTTTCAAGTTTCACATTTCAAATCCATTTTAATTTGTGCATGGATTTGTGACATTTGTACGAAATTTACCTTCCGTTTATAAATAACTCGCGAGTCACCCTGTAATTTAAAACGGTCCTGCTAATTACTTATGGATTTTTCCCGCTCGGTGTCCATCCTTGCACGCTACACGACAACGTCCTAATTTCCACAGGGCGTAGAAATTGGAACTTTGTTAAAAGCGCCAACAGTGGTGCTTACTTCCCAAAGACGCGAAAGGAAAGGGCGCTTTTTGCGATTGATACATCTATACTGTATTTTATCCATGTGGGTATAGGATCGTTTTACCTCTGCGTGGAATCACTTACGATTGGCCGTTATCATTATCAAATACCAACAGCGTCAATCTGTCGATTTTGTCATTCCGTCGAGTTACTTCAAAGCCTTCGCAAGTTCTCATAAAAAGCGTTGCGCTTTTCGCGTCATCCATCGCCGGCTACATAATACTATGTTATCGTTTTCATTTGTGCGTAAATAAAAACATTTAAACGAACGTAATTTTACTATCGCTTTTATACACAGCAGTTGTTGTTTTTATGGATTTTACAACAACGGTCGAAATTTAAAACGATCGAAGGTAAGTTAAATATGAATTAGAAATGCATGTATATCGTTTCAATATTATGGATTGAAAATCAACAGCGTGGTATGTTGAATGTTTATTGCATGCATGCATGCACATGCATGTTTATGTTTTTGAACCTTTATTGGACGATTTTTGATAGATAGGATAATTATAGACGTTAATGATTTAGGCTTTAAAAATAACTTCTTACATAACACAAACTTTATATATATATAGAACTTATAATACAAATATATACTTTAACGAAATTTTGGACTACGGATTTTCAGAATTGAATGCTATTTCCCATCTTATTTCCATTTCAGTCAACCTTTCTCAAGTTTAATTGAAATTCATTTTGATTTACTGTTATCTAATAACAAATCAGTACAAACTTTATTTCCCAAAAGTTATCCATTAATTTTACTTTAAGCAAATTTTGAACCACGGATTTTCTTATGAAATCTTATCTTGTTTTGAAATGGGGTTTATAATGATTCTGATTTTGTTTATAACTTTAAAACGCGTAAATCTCCTCACTATTTGTCAAAAAGATCCAAATTTAAGTTCAAGATAAAATAAAGTTCACTTTGAAAATCTTTCGTCCATTTCAGTCAACAAAGACTGTCTCAAGTTTAATTGAAATTAATTTTGATTTACTGTTATCTAATAACAAATCAGTACTTATATCTTTATAATATATTTCTTTAAACACTAAAATATCCGGTGGTAAGTATTCATAAGGACAAATATTTCAAAATTTTGTAAATATACAATTTCAAAATCAAATATATCTATCGATAAGAAATATCAGGTATTTGAATGGATTGAAAATTTACTTACTTAAAACTTGATAAAACAGCCCGTTTGGTCGAATAATTATTTTAATTTTAGTTTGTTAATCATTCGATAATTAAGGAGATATACATATATCGAAAACATATTAAAAGAACTGCTGTATTATTAAGGTAAGTCTTCTTAGAAAAATTTACTGAACACAGTACATTCTCATCGTTAAAATAATAATTTATTTCCTTCAACTCTATTTATCAATTATGTATTTGGCATTAGTTCTTCTTCTTGATAGGTACGAGTAAATCCTGCGGGATGACATTTGAAAACATTTCAACTTATAATCTTGTTATAACCAATGTCAAAAGTTCTTCCGATGTATAATTTTTTTTAAAAATAGTATTCAACATTAACTAGTTCATATCCTCCAACAGCTAAGATAAAAGTCCAAATTAATTGACCGTGTGTTGTCTCACATTAATTATTTTATTTTTATTATTGCAGTTTTCTTTTTGATATTTGTTGTCAATTTCGGCAGACAGGTGTAATTATTATTTAAAAACATGATATACTTATCAATAAGACGTTCTTTTAGTCGGTAATCCATTCTGTCGAAACTGTCAGACGTTCGTTGCGATTTCGAACTGTTTGGTTCTCATCAGTTTTTAAGAGCAGTATTCTGGTTTAGTTTTAAAGACTCAAATATTTTTATTGTTTGCGGTACTGTTAATTACTTTCAATTCATTATCATGTAAAGTGATGTTTTAAGACGAACAGAAAAATCGACAGGGTTTTTCTCATAGGAAAATTATCGATTGGTTGATGAATCATAGCTTATCAAAATGTTGATGTCAACTGAAAAGATAAATTAAGTACTTGCAAGTTAGTTAACTATATCATTCGTTTTACAATTTGTACCATAAACTCCTTAATTAAAAGATATAATCGAAGAATGTATTTTTACGAATAAAACTAAGTTTTTGCTCAAGTATTATCGAAGCTACCAGACGAGGATCGCGATTTCGATCTTATTAGACCTCATCAGCACGCTATAGGCAGATTCGATAAATTACTGACTTTTTTTGTTTATATTGCTCTCAAGGAGGGGAAATCTTCAAAAGATACTCCCGAGAGGGTAGTGTCGGATTCACTGTAGTGCCTATCGACTAAAACCCCTCCTCGAAATGGGAGCTCAACCCGAAGGTTATACATTCCGGGGGGAAAAAGGGGGGATGGAATAGGATTAGGTTGGGAGGTGGGGAGGGAGGAATCGTTGATGAATCGGTAGCCCACCACAGATGGTCGGATGGGCACTCGCGCTGAAAAGAGAAACTAGATAGCTGGCGGTGAGCGGGAGGGGTGATAGCTCATTGTAGAAGGTGACAGGGCCTAACGATCGTTGGGTTTGGGGGCAATGGCAGAAACTGCCGAGACGGACGATTTCGGGTAACCTGTCACTTAAGTGCGTAGATTTGCTGCGAACTCAGTGCAGCTTCGGAGAGAGAAGGGAGACCGGTTTCTTTCGGATTCCAAGAGTTTCTGACGAACCAGGAATAGTTTAATGCGGAGCGAAGGATCTGCATGTAAGTGCCTTGTAGAATTTGAAGGCGGCGGGGAGTGGCGCAGCCTCAGATGGGAATTGCATAAGTACAAAAACTCCTCATGATCGCTTTGAACGCGCGGATTTTTGTACTGGGAGACATGGAGTTGTTTCTAAAGAAGGGTTTGAGGGCGATAAAGGTACCTAGGGCTTTGTTTTGGGTTGATATTATTTGACAACGCCAAGATACGTGACGAAGGGACTCCATTTGATGGGGTGATTGTTTACCATAACGGGGGGTGGTTTTCGAAGTCTATGTAAGAAGAAGATTGCTTCTGATTTGGTCTCGTTAATGGAGAGTTTCCATTTCCGGTACCAGTTTAGAAGCGAGGGCAGAAATTCGTTAATTCTGGCGGAGCTTTGTAGGATGATTTTCCCGGAATTAATAAGGGCGATGTCGTCGTGAAGGGCAGTGAGCATGTAAGGGTCGGAATTTTCTGACCAAATCGTTGGAGCTCGGTGTAAAGCTGATTTAAATAAAACGTCGATATGGCAGTGCGTCGCCATCTACCTGCTTTTGCTGCTATTGCCGTACTTCATAAAGTTAGAGAAGGTCTTATGGTACCTTATCATCTTGTCTAACTGAAACAGCGGCGCAACCTGTATACGTGATAGGACACATAAACCAAATTAATACGAACAAAAATAAGTTCTTGGTCAAGTAACTTATTGATGCTACGAGACGTGGATCGCGATTTCGATCTTATTAGATCTCATCAGCACGGTGTAGGCAGATTCGATGAAAAGCTCGGTTTAAAGCGGATTTAAATTAAAAACTTGGTTTACGTGTCCTATCACGTATATAAGCTTCACCGCCGATTAAGTTAGACAAGATGATAGAGTATCATAAGGCCTTGTCTAACTTTATGAAATACGGTAATAGCAGCAAGAGCAGGTAGATGACGATGTACTGCCATATCAACGCTTTAATGTATTTTTGGTATTTTTTCGCTGACTAACAGCTAAGTAGATTCTCTAATGTGGTATCACCCATTTTTTCTATCAAGTAGTACTACCTGACTAACAAAACTTGTCTGAATATGATTAGGATTTGGTGAGGCATACCTCGTGTGTTCAATCAGGATCTAGTAAGGCATTTACATACTGAGAAACTAGTCAAGAATGCTTGATGCTTAATGTGGAACTGACTATATTTTCCTAGCATGGATTTTCTTATATGGAAATGATTATGTTTTCCTGGTCAGGATTTACTTATTTGGAACTAGTAAGATTCTCCTGATGAATACGTAGTATTTTCAAAAACTTGATATAATATTAAATAAATATAAAACATTGGCCATTTCTTAAAATATAGCTTTCAAAAAATAAACAAAAATGCTCAAAAACCCATTACCTATATTGTGAATGCCGTATTTTAAGATCCGGCTAAGCCTTTCGCATCTTAGGAATTATAGAATCATATCTTATGACAGCTGTACGCTTACAGTAAGAAAAATCAATTAGATCGGTTATTTAAGCATTAGCTTGAATTAGCTGCATATATTTTACTTCTGAAAATTTCTTCTTACTTTATTAGACAATATAATGTAGTTATGAATTACATTTATAAATTATAACGTTACTTGAAACTAGCTAATAAGCATATTCACCATATTTTTATATTTCAATATTAAACTGCGACGATTTGAAATTATTTCCATCTAAAACGAATATTATATCTACTAACCTTGTCACATCTTAGATAAGATAAACAATATTACATATTCAATATTAAACCGGTACAAAAATTAGTAATATCATAACAGGCGGGCTGAAAAGTTTGTAGGCTAGCATAGAAAAAAAATATTTTTTTTGATAGAGTTTGATTTTATTATTCAATATAGTTCCCTTCGAGGGCGATACAAAGGTTAACAATTATAGCGGTCATACAATTTTTCGATACCATTTTTATAATACGATTTGTCTTTAGCCTCGAAATAGGCTTCAGTTTCGGCGATTACGATTACCTCTTCATAGGCGCGAAATTTCTGTCCAGCGAGCATCCCCTTAAGGTCTGAGAACAGAAAAAAGTCGCTGGGGGCCAGATCTGGAGAGTACGGTGGATGCGGAAGCAATTCGAAGCCCATTTCATGGAATTTTGCCATCGATTTCATTGATTTCGTCTTTTAAACGCTCCAATAACGCTACGTAATAGTCGCTGTTTATGGTTTTTAAGATAATCAATGAATATTATACCATGAGCATTCTAGAATATTGATGCCATATGCCATAACCTTGCCACCCGAATTTTGCGTCTTTCCATGCTTTGGAGTCGGTTCATCACGTGCAGTCCATTCGGCTGACTGTCGATTGGACTTCGGTGTGAAATGATGGAGCCATGTTTCATCCATCGTCACATATCGACGCAAAAATTTGGATTTATTACGATTGAACAGCTCCAAACACTGCTTAGAATCATCGATCCGTTGTTGTTTTTGGTCGACTGTGGATTGTGAGCTCGCGCGGCACCCACTTTGTACAGAGCTTTCGCATATCCAAATGTTCATTCACGATATGACCAACACGTTCCTTTGATATCTTTAAAGTCTCAGCTATCTCAATCAACTTCACTTTACTGTTTTCAAAAATTATTTTGTGGACTCTTTTGATGTCGATAACAGCCTTTTTGGGGTGTCCACTGCGTACATCGTATTCGGTGCTCATTTCGCCTCATTTAAATTTAGCAAGCCTCTTTTCTACGGTTGATTTTCCTGATGCAAAGTCCGAATAATGTTTATTAAGCCAAGCTTTGGTTTGAACAGTATTTTTTTTCGCTAAAAGCCATGCTTTATTAACACACGAAATACCCTTTTATTCATTTTTTCAATGTAACAAAAGTTATTTCACTAAAAATGCTATAACTCAGATACTAATAGTGCAACAGCTGTCAAATTTATACACGCGTCTTTTGAAGGTTAGGGCTATCTAAAAATCGTATGGATTTGATACTAGTAGCGCCATCTATGGGTAAGCCTACGAACTTTTAAGCCCACCTGTTAAATCAGTAATACAGTTCAACGTTTATCAGGAAACTAGGACCAGACGTTGATTGACGTTGAGGTTGCATCTGGACTCATAATTTCTAAAATATCTCAATTTCAAATTTAATGGATGCTGATTTCGTTTGTATTGTTTTGAGGCTAACGTTTATTGAGATTGTAAACTGCTAAAGCTTTTCTGGGGGGGCGGGGGGCAAACCCGAATTCGCCATCGAAGAATACATCGAAAATGATTACATTCCTTTATATTTCTCTATTCAACTCTCCATAGTCGTTCCTTCGAAAAAAGAAGTTACAGAAAAATTGATGCCTATCTTAAAAAGGTGATTTTTCAAGGAATCATTTGTGGAAATTACGAACGGTAGTCTTTTATTAGTAAGCCGCAAAATATGATAACCGCTGAAATTGTCATTATCTATACATCTATACTACATATAAATAAAATCTTGTTCGGCCTTTTCTTGGTTAATTTTATTATTATAATCCTTAACCGATAAATTGTAAGAAATTGTCATCAAACTGTCGCAAAATCTATACAGATAAATAAAATTTGAATGTCTGGTTATAATATTAAAATAACCACTTTTCATTAAATGCATATGATACAGGGTACATATACCAAAATAACATTTTTTCACTGAAAGATAGCTAATGTAATAAGGAGTAACTTTGAGAAATTAATTATTATTATTAATAAATAGTTATTAATTTCTAAAATGAAAGTTACCTAAGTTACTCCTTATTACATTAGCTATCTTCCAGTGAAAGTCCCTTCCCGAGCATATTTAATTTTATCATTCTATTCTTTTTTTATCCTCTTTCGATCCATCTGGATATTTCCTACTGTTTTGTTTGAAAATTTTTGAATAATTTTGGATTTTTTTTTAAATAAAGAATGGAAAACATTCAGTCCATCGAAAGAGGATAAAAAATGAAATCGAATGCAAAATAAAATATGGTAGGTGCTATTTGAAAAAATGAAGTTATTCGTGTTTGAAGTTTTTAAATTTTAGATTTTTTTCTGAACGCCCAGTACAAATTATAAAGCTTAGTTGTGGCATGACGTTAGCCTTATGACTTGGTTATAACTAGTAAAAATTTCGAAGTCATTTTTTATGGAAGTTATGATTTTTTATAGTTTGAGTTGCGATGCAATCTTTTTTACAATAAATTAAATTATTTCAAAAGCCTTTCATCGTAGGCATACAAGTCACCTTAAAATTTTATGCTTCATACAAATTCGTCAAAGAAAATATACCATTTCATTTAAGATAACAATGTTGACATCAACTTCCGGTACAACCGGATGTGACAAACCGTTAAAATTATTTTACATAAAAATACCAGCCTTAATAACCCTTACTCCCACATTTTCAAATCCCTAACACACTTATTATTGTACCATTGAGTTGAAATAACACTACATGGAAAAATACCATTCAAAAGGTAGCTGCATATATGTATATGTGTATTTATCTATAAAACGGCTTTATTTAGCTGATTCGACAAATTACTTCTCCGATCAATAACTTGCAAAAAAGCTTTACCGACATAACAAAGAATAAAATAAAATTATCCTAAACCATCACTTTTATGCTTACAGCGTGCTTACATCAACAAAAGTTACGGATTTTATCTTTTTATTCTACGTCGCAGCGCAGTATTCAAAAAATGTTTCTAAAAGCATTTCTACTATACTACTAACGAAAACAGTAATGTAGTTTATAGGGCTTTCGCGGCCAAAGTTTCATAGTTGAATATTTTGTTTGGCATGAATAACTCAACTTTTGCAAAAAGAGATGCCATTAAAGAATGGTTTGAAAACTTATATTTGGGACTGGTTTTTATAGCTGGGTCATCAGGCAAAGTAATAGAATCACAAGAACCATAAAATAAATTTGGCACATTTTTACTATGAACTATTGGTCGTATGCATGTAATACTGAAACAATGACAGGTTTCATCAGTTTTCAACTGACTTTCTGTCTGCATAAATTTTAATGTATTGTTTACAATACTTAGTTTATGCTTGCTACATAATTTTATATTTTATTGCTCCATAATCGTATTTATTTATTTTTGGAAATATAGCTGACCATGGCATTCTAACTTCATGTAAACTGTTTTGTATCCTTTTACAATACAGCATAACAGAAATACTCTGATAACTTCTCACTATTTATCAATAATTTTTTTGTTCGCTTATCGCTTGGTGAAACATTTTAATAGTTAAAACAGTAGAAAAACATTTAGAATTTAATAAATAAATTTCTTTTATTTAATTAATTCCTTTTATACCAACATCAAATTTACCTTAGAATTAGAAAATAACAATTCATTAATTTTTTGGACATTACCATTGCAAAAATCCAGGATTCTTTACAATTCAATATTTTCACGTTTACTGACACTCTAACGCATACCAATTCCAATCAATCAAAAAATATTAAATTAATCTTCTTCTACCGTTTTAACTATATTATATTTATATATACAGAAATTAATCTTTAGGAAATTCATACAAAACAAGCATACTAAATTTTTCCTATCAACAAATCACATCTCTGAAAACAGTGTTATTATAATGTAGGCTTTCACGGCCGTCGTTTAATGCGTTGTTGGTTTCCGGGTATTGCTGTGTCTGATGGGTTTCCATACTTGACGTTTCGCCGATCATACTGCCGGCTTCTTCAGAAGTTACTCTGAGCAATGTTGTTGTCTTGCTCTGTTTCTAGTTACATACCTCAGTATTTCATTGGTTCGCTGATTCGTTGGTTCCGTTATGGGTATGCTTGACTGGAAATTCTGGAAAAGAAAAATATCGGAACCCGTTTTGGAACAGTGAAGAAAATTCAGCAAGTACTACCACCAAACAAAGACCGGTTACCAAAAACGTCAGCAAAAGGAGTGTACAAACTGGAATACCAACAAGGTGACCACAAAATTAACTTTGAGGAGGTAAAAATAATTGCTGAGTGTAACCGGTACTATCCAAGAATTATAGGCGAATCTATTGAAATCATGAAGAACAATAATAATTTCAATCGAGAAGATGGTTATCTGTGTGAAATGAGGAGACAGCAGCACAACAAATCTGTCAACCATAACTGTTACGCAACACCAGTCAAGCATACCCATAACGGAACCAACTAATCAGCGAACCAATGAAACACTGAGGTATATAACTAGAAACAGAGCAAGACAACAACACTGCTCAGAGTAACTTCTGAAGAAGCCGGCAGTATAATTGGCGAAACGTCAAGTATGGAAACCCATCAGACACGGCAATACCCGGAAACCAACAACGCATTAACAGTGTTATTATTGTTAATTTTGGTAGGACAAATGGTTATAAAGAACAAAAGACAACGTTGCGTTGCGGTAGTTGTATTTAGTGCCCTTTGTAGATAACAATAGACACACCCACTTGTTTTAAATCAACTCTAAATTATTTTGTTTTGATTTTAACGACGAAAATAGTGCGGCAATTGTTTTCATAAACAAGGTGTTCCGAAAAGGTTATTAACACGTTTTTCGACGAATATAGGTGTCAGGTACGAAAAGGTTCCTACTAAGAATAGGCGAACGAAATGTGTAAGCTTTGTCCCTTAATTAAATTTTCCATTCAATAGACCAAAAGTACGATACCAACGTACAATAATAAGGAAATCGTTAACTTTTCCTAGTTGATGTGTGTAGTACGCTTTTGTGACAGTAGAAATGCATGCGTATGTATTTAACTTTCTGCATTTCCTCATTCAAATGCCATTTTCCTAATCACAATTCTTTATTTACATACAATACGTTGATTATATGTCCTTCTACCAATAATCATTGTCACAATCTTATTTAATTTCCGTTATTAAATTTCATAGACTTCCCCTGTGTTGTTTACATAGTTAAAATTCAGCATTATCTAAAAGGTCATTGTTGATGTTCAATGTGTTCAAAGATAAAACGTCGGTTGTATATCTTCCACAATCCACAATTTCACTTTCATTACTATTATTATAGTATGTTAAGGAAATAAGATATCAAAAAATCAGTACAGAGGTCACTGAAAATTAAGAAAAATTAACTATTTCAATTATCTATATATGGGTTTTATAAAGTTTTCGGCACCTATTACATACCATAGATGTGCACAAATAACAAAAGAAATGTAGTTTTGGTTACAAGATAGAATTCGCATTCGTTTTTGGTATGTGAAATTATTACAAGCGACAAGTTTTGTATAAAAGTAACTAAATTATTAGAAAGTACGAAAAAAAGTAACATACATATTATTATGATGTATAATAAATAAAACAACTTGTTCAACTTCCACACTTTTTATTGTCTTAACAATTGTTTCGCCACTTTGTGGCTTCATCAGAAGATTTACAAGTTCTTAAACTAACAGAAGACTAACATTACTTATATATGAAAGTAGGTACATAACTAAGGTGGTGGTGTAGGGTGTAGATTAAGTAAAGGGGAATTATTTAAATCTAATTGATCATTGAGAAGCACATTTTTATGCTTATGTTTATTAATTTCCATGCTTTCAAGGAAATTAAGTTTATAGCCTTTACTTTCAGTATGTAGGATAGCAAAATTGTTGTTAAAATTATGTTTTTCCATAATTAAATGTGTTGCGTAATGGGAATCATTTTTAAGCTGTTTAAATGACCTAAAATGTTCGTTAATTCTTTTTCCAAACGAACGAACATTTTAGGTCATTTAAACAGCTTAAAAATGATTCCCATTACGCAACACATTTAATTATGGAAAAACATAATTTTAACAACAATATTGCTATCCTACATATTGAAAGTAAAGGCTATAAACTTAATTTCCTTGAAAGCATGGAAATTAATAAACATAAGCATAAAAATGTGCTTCTCAATGATCAATTAGATTTAAATAATTCCCCTTTACTTAATCTACACCCTACACCCCCACCTTAGTTATGTACCTACTTTCATATATAAGTAATGTTAGTCTTCTGTTAGTTTAAGAACTTGTAAATCTTCTGATGAAGTCACAAAGTGGCGAAACAATTGTTAAGACAATAAAAAGTGTGGAAGTTGAACAAGTTGTTTTATTTATTATACATTAAAATGAACTTCCATCAAGTAAGAGTTGAATCAATTAATTATACATATTATTAATTTAAAATAATATTCAAGCACGTTATATATCAAATCTGTCGGTGTCGTACGATTTTTCAAGAGATCCTCTAGGCTGAGAGAAGAATGGCGCGCTTATTGGAGAAAAGAGAAAAGAAAAGAGCAGGGGGGGGGGACAAGCTAATTCAAAAATAATTTGTTAACTGTTAAGGTTAAAGCGTGGTGCAGCAATTGTTATACATATTGTAGTGAAATAGAAACAAAGCATGTACCTACATTCCGTCAATAAAAAAGATCATAAAACCGGTATTTTAGAACATTTTTTGTTACTAAATCATATTCCTCACACATCTTATACCTCTCTTTTCCTACATTTTTAATGCAAACATTTTTTACATTAGTAACCCTAATTGTACTCCTGATAATGGCCGAAACAATATTTTCGGGGCAATAAATAATATGTGTAAATATTCCTGTCTTTTGTTTCTATTTTATATATTAATAAGCTGCCCAGGGAAGATCCGAAAACATCCGAACATGTACGAACTGTTCCGAATGTAACAATTTTATTTTTTTGATTGTTTTAATGTGACAAAAGTTGAGGGTGATTCATTCGCATAAACGTCAAATGTATTTTATTTTAATTTTCCAATGCAAAGCGATCCACCGATTGTATTAAAGCAAATTGGTCGAATTTCAACCACACGCGATGCTAATGATTATAATTGTCGTGTAATCCATAACAGGTTCTAGTCTTAATATACATATACATATACATATATGCATTAACTGAAATGATGTCGTTTTTTATTTTGCAGTAATTATTACATATATAACAATTTCCAGCTGTTTCAATCCTGTTGGTGGACATTATATAGTGTTATTTAATATAAATTAAAATCTTAGTCGTATTATGTTTAACAAAGTTGCAACTTTATAACTTTAATAATGAAATATTTGAAGAATTTTTAGTAGGGGTAAATTTTTAAATACATTAATGTGATTTTAATTATTGAATTAATTTGTACCCACTACAGATTACCTCATATTAATGAGCAAAAAGTGCATTGGCGCGTAAAGTTAAAGATCCCGGGTTTCAGTCCCGGCGAGGGTGTGACAACAGTAATAAATGTTTCCTCATTAATGTGAGGTAATCTGTAATGGGTATAAATTAATTAAATAATTAATATCGCATTAATTTATTTATAACTTTGAAGTACAAAATTTTTTAAGGGATCGTTGTTACTAAATCCATTAAAACAACTACCTATGTTATTAAAAATACCTTAAAATTTTGTCTAAATTAGTAACTGTAGCTCTGTTATCTTATAGTAAGTTTAGGTTTCTCAAGGCAGTAAAATATTATACTTATAGCTAAGGGGCTGCACTCGAATTCGTCCCCACAAAGTAGGTATTGCTGGGAACGGTTGGTAATTATGAAAAGTAAATACAGGAATTCGTACCCGCGACAGTTTTATTGGAAATTCCCAGAAAAGCACAAAATAAAGCAGAATAACGTACATGGTTGCCATGTATCATCGAAGTATATTTTTCTTCTTGTAATACTTTTGTAAATTGGAATAAAATACAGTGGTAAATATCACAATTATGCTGCCTACATTTCCACCGCGAACTTTCATCTGATAACTTTTTATGAAAATTGAACTTAAAATGATTTACAACTATTAACACCTTATTTCTTATCGTAAACCCCTTCCTGAAACCGGTTCCTGTTGCCGATAGGACATATCAATAATCGACTATTATAATTATCCAATAAAATGTTGTTATTTATTTTACCCCTTCTTAAGTAGGGCAACAACAACGAATGTATAAATAACTTTATTTTTGTCAAACTTCTAACAACATTTTTAAGTAAATGCAGTTTCAAAGAATTGGAAAATGTTAGGGTGGGCCGAATAAAATTAAATTCAGATATGGCAACGCTGTCATCGTTTTCTGGGTAATAGCGCGTAAACCATGGGAGCCAATTCGTGTATAATTAAGAAAGGATTGATTTTCGAACGGGGACGAATTCGTGTTGCTGATAAACGCTAATTACCTCTTAGGGACGAATCTGAGTGCACCGCGCTAAGGTAGGTATTGAGTTAGAGGGATTCCAAGAGGATGTCTTACATAAAATTAAATATTGGGCATTAAATAAATCACGGTTTTAAAATACGATTTAATGAACACTTCCATTACATATTATATGAAAATAATTAAACAGAAAACAATCATAATTTTCAGAAATTAAGAGAATTTCAAAATAGGAAATCACCTGAAAATTTAAAATAAATTTTTCATATAGGTAAGTAAAATATGCATTTTTAATGGCAATACTTGATTTGCATCCTTGTTCCAAAGTCAGTTACTTTTAATCTTCCTCTCGTCTGATAAAAGACAATTGTCTGTTATTACACCTAACAAAAAGTTTGTACGCTATTCAACCGATTTAAACTTATTCAGCATTGTGTATTAGGCGTAATTTGAATAAAGTATGAGGTTTCTTGTCAATACAGTAAGTCCTGAAATTTTTTACCCATGCAAAAGTGAATTTCAAGTTATAGCGTGCATATTTACCCAAACTCTGATCCGAAATATTCGTGTTTTTAATGGTACTTTCGTCGTTGCTTTAATAATGTTTGCTGAATTAACGCATAAATTGTATGGTTGTAAAACAGTTTTCGATTAAATGAACTGACAAGCTGATAAACTTTCTGTTTTACAAAACCAACATAAAAAAGGATTGTAAACCAAACCACTTAGGAAATATTGTACTAACCATTTTCAATTGTTTTCCTAAAAAATGTAAAAAAAAATATTAATGAACGACTTTGGGACATGACCGTTTTTATTTTTCTGAACTGAAATGATTCATTTTTAATTATTTTTCGAAATGCAATGAAATACGGTAATAGCAGCAAGAGGAGGTAGATGGCGACGTACAGCCACATCAACGTTTTATTTAAATCCGCTTTACACCGAACTTCAGCAATTTGGTCAGTAATTTATCGAATCTGCCTGTGGCGTGCTGATGAGGTCTAATAAGATCGAAATCGCGATCCACGTCTGGTAGCTTCGATAAATTACTTGACCAAGAACTTATTTTTGTTCTTATATTTTCACTACAAATTTCAAAACGTTGAGTCCACCATCTCTCCTACTGAAATTTCGGTTTCCTTGTGGATATTATCTAATGCTAATCGATTTTTTGACATAGTCACTCGTAGACAACTCTAGAGATATTTTTTTAGCAATAACAAAGTCATCTCCTATGTGGCTGAAATCACAGGAATTGCAAGAAATAACAGAAACGGAAAAAAATAATTTTTCTTGTAAAATTTGCAAGGTTTTGATTGCCGTCGCTCCAGCGATAAAATTTTCCCTCAAAATAACAAAGACAGAAAAGAGACCATATAATCCAGACATGGGGTAGTAAATCGTAGCTCTGTCGAAAATAAATTAATTAATTACTATAAATGAATAAATACTACTTTGTTTATTATCACTTTTTATTTACAAATCCTTTTGACTATAGTTTCGACAAAAGAGCTTGTCATTGTCAAACGAATAATTCAAATTGAATGAATATAAACAGATTTGTCAAAACAAATGATTACAAATTGAATGTATGTAAACAGATGCACAGTAGTGTTGATATATATTTTTTAGAAATACCATTAATTATTAAATGTATTTGAATAGTACTGAGTGGTACAAATCTACCTGGTCATTTAGCAAGTTATTTTCCGAAATTTTTGATGCTTTATATATTTCTAATGATTCTAAAATATTAAGTTTAAAGCCTTTATTTAGATTATGAATAATTTTAATATTTTCTATAGTAAGAAACTGATGGCCTGTTTCTAAAAAATGGTTTGCAAAATTGGAATTATCTTTTCCTAATCTAAATGATCTATAGTGTTCATTATAGCGAGTTCTAAATGACCTTCCAGTTTGGCCTAAGTAAAAGGAATCACATTCTGTACATTCTAGCTTATTGACTCGAGTTTTTTCAAATTTTTCAGTTTTATCTTTTGAATTAAAAAGAATTTGTTTTAAATATGTGTTTGTCTTAAAACTAACAGTTAGATCGTTTGCAGATAGAACATTAGCGATTTTTATTGATATATTACCAAAGTACGTTAAAGATATGTATTTGCATTCTTTGTTTTTTGTGTATGGGTATATAGACTGGCATGCTATTTTAAATTGTTTTTTACGTATTAAATTTTCAATTATTTTTTGCAATTGTTAGAATTATGTTTAGTTCATGTTTTAATTTTTCGTTTGAAAGGGGGACTGAAAAAGATCTGTGTATCATAGATTTATATGCTCAAAGTTTGTGTGAAAGAGGATGATTTGAATTATTATGAATTGTTACGTCTGTGAATGTTGGTTTTTTGTAAATAATTAGGTTTAGTTTAGTTTATAACGTAAACTGTTGATTGTTTCACTAGTCACTTGTTGAAACTTATATATAGTAAAATAGTAAATATTGTAGGAGTTTAAAATGTAATTGTTTTTATTAAGTATCCACTACATTAAACATCAGTCCGTCCTTTAGGGTGTTGTATATTAATTTAAAAATAAATAGAAAGGCATCGTTGGGATGAAGCCCAAATTTTGTCTTCCATTGTATGATAACCGTCTTGTACAAGATGAGAAATTAAATGTCTATTTAACCTTTTGTATAACATCTTTCAGTGGCGGATCTAGGAACGGGTTATGGGGCTACAGTTTACGTAATAAAATAAATGAAAAAACGATAAAAGTTTCAAGAATTGTTTATTTGTAACACTACAGCCGTTTCGCTATACTATAGCTTCTTCAGGTGAAGTTCTAGAAACTAAGTCTGTCGAAGCAGTATTTATACTTAAGAACTAAACTATTCGGTAGAAGGGAGGATTTTGAAAATTTAAATTTAAAAGTGGTGTGTTGGAAACCTCTAACTGATCATTGAGAATTACATTTTGTTTATTATACCTATTTATTTCTAATTGTTCTAGAAGATTTAATTTTATTCCTTTATTTTGTACATGTAATACTTTAAAATCTTTATTAGAAATGTGTTCACATTCAATTAAATGTTCAGCATAAGAAGACTATATTTTTATTTAAAAAACTTTTATAATGTTCTAAAATACGAATATCAAAGGCCCTTCCTGTCTGTCCTACATAAACTTTTTCACAATTTCCACAACTTTATAGATAAACACCTGAATCCTCCCCTCTACCAAATAGTTTAGTTCTTAAATATAAATACTGCTTCGATAGACTTAGTTTCTAGATCTTCACCTGAAGAAGCTATAGTATAGCGAAGCGGCTGTAGTGTTACAAATAAACATTCTTGAAACTTTTATCGTTTTTTCATTTATTTTATTACGTAAACTGTAGCCCCACAACCCGTTCCTAGATCCGCCACTGAAAGATGTTATACAAAAGGTTAAATAGACATTTAATTTCTCATCTTGTACAAGACGGTTATCATACAATGGAAGACAAAATTTGGGCTTCATCCCAACGATGCCTTTCTATTTATTTTTAAATTAATATACAACACCCTAAAGGACGGACTGATGTTTAATGTAGTGGATACTTAATAAAAACAATTACATTTTAAACTCCTACAATAATTATTATGATATCATCGACAGTGCATACTCGTGATTGTTAAAATAGGAATAGTTTGTGAATGACGTTGGCATATTATTTGTATTACCTATTACACAACTCATTTTAGTTTTATCAGTAGTTTCAGACAATGTCATATCTGAGTAGGTATTTACAAAGTATTGTTGTTTTCTATTATGATTAGCAAATTGTATGTTTAAAAAGTGCCGTATTCAGTAACAGCGGATGTATGATAACGTCGTAGTGGGAAGGGAAACGGACCCACTCCCCTTTTTTAGAAAAGGGAATGTCATTTGTTTTATGTTAAGTTTGTACTAAATTATTTTTAAAATTCTGTAACATATAATACCAGGTACATATTAGCTGGAACGTTACACAATTCTTTAATATTCTTACCTGTTTGCACTTTTTAGGGTACCTTCATTAGTTTATAGTAATAAAACTATTTATTTATTACAGTGGAGGGTTGTGGGCGGGGACATAACCTCTGGGTCTAATAGTAGGCTTATTTCGGTCATTATTTGGTATTACTTTTAAATCATTAATATGTATGGAGTGATTTCTGTAAAAAGGCTGCTAGCTGTACTAGATGATATAATTGATTGATTCTGCTTTTACTTGGTAGAAATTCATTTATCAAGTGTATCTAAAACTTCCAAAGAAGATACAAAGTAGGGAAAAATATTTAAAGTAACTAATAAAATGAGTAGAAATTACAGTAGTGTTTTATTTACATATTATACTGGATTATTCTTTGTTTATTTCAAAAACGCTACTTCTTTTATGATTAAAATCATTTGGTATGTTGGCCACTATAAATTTTCAACATTCTTTGAACATCAGAAATACAACAAAGTTGGTTAGCCACCTTATTAATAATAAAATTGGCTGGACACATATTCCAAAAAGAAGGAATCACAATCCTTATTCGTCTAAATATTAAGATCAAAGATCTCACATTTAGCACGCGTCCTACCAAGTAGGCACAACGAAACCGGTCGTGGGATATGGTTTTCGTTCAAAGTGTGACATCTTTGATCTTAATATTTAGACGAATAAAGATTTTAATTCCTTCTTTTTTGAATATGCCCTAACTGTGTATTTACAAACAGTAATCAAATATAGGTGCTCTACCGAGCGGCGTGGTCTAGTGGTTTAGATTATTGCTTAGCATTCGGGAGGTCACGGGTTCTAATCTGAGTCCAGCTGCTCCGGTCCAAGATTTCTGTGGTTTTCCTGGTTCACTTAGGCAAACGCTGGCAGTAATATTCCACAGATAATCTAATCTTTCACTTCTCTTCTGTCTTACGCCCCCTCCGGCTTTGCACTACAGTATAGGTCGAAGAGACTGCCCGCCCACCAGCACGAGTAGCTAGTTGGAATGAAACACCCAAAAGTTCTTTTTTTATATCCCTACCTACAGCGCTCCACTCTTAGAAATTGTTTTTTTAATACTCTAAAGTTATGTAATTGATTTAGTAACTGTTGTATTCCTGAAATATATATATATAGAATAATAATTAAAAATTGTGTAACGTTTCAATTGTTCTATTTTATTAGCCAAATTAAATGGTTTCGCTAATAAGAGACAATGAAAGTATGAAATGAATAGTAAATAAGGAATAAATTGTACTTGCAGACACTACACAGATCCTAAAATAGTATCTTATAAATCGATACTATATCGCTAGAGCTAGCGAGGTCTTTCAATGAGACAGCCCCCGTAGAAAAAGACACATTTACAGTTCATGTTATGTTCTATAAAAATGGATTTCGTTATTGTATTGTACACAGTTATAACATTGACATTGCATGAATAGATATAATAGAATGTATAAAAAGGTATAGAGCAATACAAATGTCGAAGTTTGGAGATTTTGTAATTTTTCGAGAAATTTACTCTCTTAATGTGTTTCGGTAATTTTAAAATAAATAAAGAAATGATAACGAACGACTCCTTTAAATAATGTTGTAAATACATACTGTACATTTTCATTTTTATTGTCTTAATTAACCTAATTTTAGCGTTTCTTGACCTTTCAAACCCTATATAACAACTGTTTTGTTTGAATTATAGCAGTGGATTTATATTTTTTACTCACATTTACTTTTGTTAGTTTATGATATCATAAAGTGGAGCATATTCCTCATTTGTTCGTCGTTAGCTAGTCTCATACATACAGTTCGTCACATTTGCTAGTCACAAGTCTAATTGAAAACCAAAAGAATTACCTAATACTAAATTCATAGTAAAACATTTTTAATACAAAATTAAATAAAAGACAAAACTTTAGTTTTATTTTACTAAAACTATTGTTGTCTTTAACTTTTCCGAAAAATTAATTATACTTCTTGAATTGTATGCAACATTCTATTATTATATCAAGTACTTATTTTTCTTTTAGTCAATTTTATTTCAGATTAATTGATTCCTTCGACTTTACTTGCAGCCAGTTGATTTCGAAACAGTATTAGGTCGCTCGCGCAAACGATACGCGGCTGTCGCTTCCATTTCGATGAAGCTCTCCCACGCATGCGTACGTCTTTGTCTGCCTGATATGAAACTTTAACAACTGGCTATTAAATAGGAACATCGTGATAATAATTATATAAAGACGAAGCGTCTAAGTAATAAAATTCAAAATAATTGATCAAAATCTACAATGTAGTTTTTGCGTGATTCGCACACATTATTTTATTTATATAGATTAGTATAGTCACATACGTCCATTTGGCAATTAATTTAATTCGAAATATCTGTTAGGCTTATGAGGTAGGTAATATGCAAAGCCTAATCGATTTGTATAATCAAAGTAATTCCTTTAATAGGTTTTTCGTTGTCTGCTATGGAATCCTTTTAATATTTCAACGAACAGGTCATTTAGTTTTTTTTTGTGTATATCATTACATTACTTTGTCGAGCCCAGAAAAGAGCTTGTAGAGTATAATCGCGTATAAAATAAAAAATGTTACAGAACTTAAATATTCTACAAATAGCTTTACTGATTACTTATTAAGTTGAATATATAATACTATCTTAGAGGAGCTGTCTTTTCAATTGAAAATTGATATAGTTTCACGTGGACATTGTTGATTAATTTAATCAAACTAAATGTTGTCTGATAAATATATTTTTTTATTATGTCATAAATCTACAAATTCTGTACTTTAAGCAGCTGGACCAATGCCACCGAGACAGGGCTTATATGAAAGGTTTAATAAATAATAATAATTAACACGGTGGGTATAAACTGTATCATCCCACTACACTATAAAATCTTTTTATAACATCAACGGTACACGTCAGATCCCTGTATTTTATTATTATCAATTCATCAGGTCACATATACACGACGCCCTCGGAGTTAATCGTGTTTCATTCAAAGCAGAAACGTTACATTGGATATAGTCACGTTTCATTGAGTGACCTGTTCGCCTTGGAATTATTGACTTATTTTTCGGTTTTTGATTTCTATGTCCTTTCAGGCAACACGTCTGTCTAAGAGTCTTAACTGATTTTGCTATAAAATTTGACAATTTTATGTGTATTTATAATAGCAAACGTTTTCTTCTTGACGAATAACTAAAGATTTATTGTCGAAATGGTAGTGAGGCTAATCTCTTGGTGAAACATTTTAAAAAATTATAATTAGAAAAGAAACACTTGGTTTTAATTTGTTTCACTTATGTTTATTAATATTCTATTGTTTGCTTTCAATAATGGTTACAACGTTTCACTAATTGACAAAATGATCAGTAAAAAACAAAAAAGACTAATAATCAATAAACTATATCCGAAACGGTAAATAATAAGGAAGGACAAAATAAAAATGAAAAAAGCGGGGTTTACGAAATTAAATGTAATAATTGCAAAGCAATATATTGAGGGCAGACTGGACGCTCGGTTAAAAAACGTCTCATTGAACATGAAAAGTCAATAATTCTTAAATAAAAAAATACAAATTTGGTAAAAGATTTTGTGAATAACAACCATACATTAGATACAAATAATTTTAAATTGATTCACATTCAAAATAAAAGTAGAAGATTGGACTTAATGGAAATTTTAGAGATAACGAGAGCCAACAATAACCATAAAATCCTTTTAAATGACCAAATTTATTTTGGGGTTTCCCCTCTATTACGATCGGTCACAGGAAACCATGTTGGTAGGTAGTTTGCCTATTTAAATAACACAAAGTAAATTGTAAATTAGTTTTTTTAAGTAACTCTTTGATAATGGCATTATAGCCGAAACATATGTCAGATTATTAATAAACATAAGTGAAACAAATTAAAAGCAAGTGTTTCTTTTCTAATTATAATTTTTTAAAGATTTATTGATTTAGTAGTAATTCTCTTTTGTTTTTGCGTAGCAAAGAAAGATTCTAATTCACAGGCATTCATTTTTAAATAAACAGTAACTGCCCACTTATAATGATTTTATAAGGAACTCAGGGTCGTTTTTATCAGCGATATATAAATGTTAATAGTCAATAATAGATTGGAGTCAATTTTATGCGTTATAATTTTTATTTTATGTCACTGAGATAGAGTCCGTAATATCTGCATATTTATTAAAATAAAAGTTCTAGACATTAATAAGAGAAAAGTAAAAAATCAGATGATCATGTTTTAATAACAAATGTTGTTGAAATTTGTTGAAAATATAATAGGCATAACACATTAAAATAACGTGAATACAATAAAACACTATAACTAAAAATTCGACATAAAACGTTTAGAAATCTAAAACGTGTTTCGTCACCCACGGTGTCATCTTCAATGAGTGTTTACTATCAGTCCCTAAATTGCTCGTTGCACGTTGCATAATAAACTTTTAAATTTTAAGATTTGTTATTTACCTACAACATTTCGAGGAAAATATCCAAGATGTAATTAAAAACAAATTTAGCACAACAGCATGGATCAGATATATTGATGATATATTCTGCATTATAAGCAATAACAAGTATACGGAACTATTAAAATATTTGAACAACAACATAAAATTCACATTAGAAATAGAGGGTAACGGAAAAATAAACTTTTTGGATCTGTCCATAGACAGAAAGGATAAAAAACTATAGTTCGACATATACTAGAAACCGACACAAACAAGCACTATCATCCACGCCAAATCAAATCACCCGAAACAGCACAAATATGCAGTTTTTAGAATTCTATATTACAGACTTGAAACAACACCCCTCAACAAAATTCAATATGAAAAAGAAAAAGAAACCATAAAACAAGTAGCCACCGAAAACGGATACAACGAAAAAATTATTAACACCATACACAAACAAATAAAAAAGTCAATTCAAAGAAAAAGAAAAGGAAACCATAAACAAGAAATAAGTAATAACAATACACCAACAAAATGGGCAACATTCACTTACGTCGGTAAAATAACACACAAAATTACCAACATATTCAAAAAACAAAAAATAAACATAGCATACAAAACCAACAACAACATAAAGAACAAATTACCCAACAACATAGAAAGAGCAGATAAATTCGAGAAATCAGGAATATACAAATTAACCTGCAAAACTCGATAAAAAATACATCGGACAAACTGGAAGGAAAATTAAACAAAGGTACAAAGAGCGTCTAAATTCATATAAACTAAACAAAACAGACTCTAATTACGCCGAACACTTAACCAGGAATAACCACGAACCAGGCCCTATTGAAAAAACAGACAAGGTTCTACACACAATTATAAAAAGCAAGAAAAATAATGTATTGAAAATTTAGAAATCTACAAAGAAAAATTATACAACAACATTATAAATGTACAAATTAACAACCAATCCGAAGCCATCTTCCAACCGCTGCGAAACGTATATAAGCGTAAAAACCGGAGACCATTACCACCACCACTGAGCGGCGTGGTCTTATGCTCTAGAGCAATGCTTACCATTCGGAAGGTTTGTGTGTTTTCCTTGCTGGGGCAGTAATATTCTATTCCACAGATAATCTTTCACTTCTCTTCTGTCTTCATTTCATCCGTCTCATCTTTCTCTCCCTAACTACACCATCCATTCATTCCCACGATTCCTGAAAGGAGGCTGAAGAGGGCCTTACGCCCTAACCTCCGGCTTTGCACTACAGTGTAGGCCGGAAGGACATAAAAAAGTTTAGCCTATTACCAGACGCTTGATAATGTCGGAAGGTGAAACACGTGTCGGAAATACGAATACATTAAATTCATCAAATCGCGAAAATCAACAAAATAACCAGATAATAAACTTTTACTATTAGCGCATCGAAAGGAGTATATTATTTCATTTTTATACAATTCTAGGGCGCAGCTTATATCGATTTCGAGAGTTAGTGAAAAATTATCAAATTATTTTAAACTGGAGACAGAAAACAATATCAACTGTTGATAACTTCAGCCAGTACTGTTCCGGATAGCTTCGTACAGACAATGTTGATTGAAAAATGAGTAACACTAACTTTAGATGACAGATAATAATATAATCAATAACCTGCTCATACAGTAGATCCGACTTTCCATAATTTCCCAGTAATTCCGACGAAAATGAAATTGTGCATTTTTATACTATGTATTCCATAATCCGGATCATATGTTGCGCAGCTTATGACGCACTTCTCGTTGTAGTCTCGTGTAATTCGGGGAATTCCCGGATCGTTGTATGCAATATGACGCCGAAGAGACTGCAACGTTAATTCTCGCGGATAAGTATGAGTTGAAAAGTTGTGTTAGTGGAAAAGAGTTAGCTGATGAGTAACTAATATTTTTAATTTAGTTTAACACTTCTTTCTATTTCACACTTTTTATTTATTTTGATTTTCTTTGTGTTTTAAATTTGCTATAATACTCGTTCATTAAAAGAGGCCTCAATAATCCGTATTTTTAACTTGTAAGGATTGTTCGGTCAGATAATTATGAAACATATTCTTCAAAAATATATAAGACAAAGAAAAAGTTGCTTTCTTATGTTTCAAAAGTTTTTATTAAAACTTGACAATCGTTTTGGCTAGCAAAGCCTTTTTCAAGAGTACAAAACAAGCAGTATTTTTAACTAACTCGGATCGCTTAGATTTTAATTAATCCGGTTTAGTGAAGTTTTACTGTATATGATTTATTACAAAAGACCAGTATTCATTTTAAATCTTGATTTTTGTATTGTATATTATTATTTCTGCTATTCTATTCTATTCAACTCCATTATTACAACAAATGGAGCCACTTTTGTTTAATGTAGTGTGCCTTCATCACATAACATCCTAATGTCTCTTTTTGTAGCAAATGTTTGCATGTTTTGTTTCCCATTAAATCATTTTAGCACGCACTAAAGTTAATTTATGACAAATTACAGGAGAGAATGAGAGGGTGAAATTGCATTACATTGGTCAAGGTTGTAACCTGAAAACATTTGCAGGTTATTTCTTCTCCTTTGAGATTCGTTAAAACTAATAATACTATTTTCGTACATCATCGCGGGAAAGCAGATATACAATATAGAGAGAATACCCTGTATATATTTCAGAAGTGTATCTAAAAATATTAAGTGCACACTTACTTAAACACAGGGGTGTACAGAGAATTTGGGTTTGAGGAGGCCATGAAATAATGCAAATTTAGGTTAGAAATGTTAGGGTAGGATAATAAAATTACATAACCACTGAAAAAGTACACAATAATGAACAGTTGTTGTTTTATTAAGTATGCGTGACTTATAACGCAAATAACTATGCTGAAGGTTCAGCTTGATAAGTCGATATTTATTTTTAATTAAAAAGGACCTTGTCTATAGATGGCGTTTACTTTGCTGTTTGTACTAATTTATTAATCTAGCTGTTAACCAGTAGCCGGTTAAATAGATCGGTGACCTATGTTCTGTCAGAATTGTCTGTGACGTCCTAAACAGCCAACAACCAGTTCGAAACGTCTGACAATTTCGACAGAATGGTTGTTTATGAACTTATTCTTCTGCATTTCGTTGGATAAATAAAGCGTTATGAATATTAACATTAACATGCTTCACCTTCGTCACATGTTGATTAATGTAAAGTAGTCACCTGATTAAGTAGAAATCAAGTCTCATTGTTCGCTAAAAATATTGCAGCCATATTAAACCCAAACAAACCCGTACTAAATCGTAGGTCTGCTAGCCAATAATGACCCAGGAATGCTGAGTTTATTCATGTATTCACCTTTTATATATTTGGTTGCATAATTAACACAATTTGTCAATAATAATGAAATATTTTTGCATAATTTTTATTAGAAATTATTTTTAATACATTAATGTTGATATTAACTTTAATGAATACTAATTAATTTGTAGTAGGTAAAAATTAATGTCAGCGTTAACAATTGATCAATATGAATTTAATTAAAGTGTGTAGGCTTTCACGGCCGGCGTTATTATAAGAATGATTATCCGGGTTTGATGGTCGTGGTCTAAAGGCTTGTTTTCTGAATATTTTTTTTTCTGACAGAAAACAAGCCTTTAGACCACGGTCATCAAACCCGGAAAATCATTCTTATGATATGAATTTAGTTTATTATTAACCGGTCATTTAACACAGTAATTACGCTCGTGTAATATAATAATAGTTCTATTTCGAAATAACATAAATTTTGTACTCTTGATGTCAAAATCGAAAAGATTTAACAAAGTTATTAAACTGTATTTCTTGGTCTGTATAATAAATATAAATAATATAAACTAAAATTGCATGTATACGAAATTCCTTTAATTTGTTTTCATTTTACTGGTTAATGCGTTTTTATAGGAAATCGAAATTATGTACGTTACATTTCACGTTTATACGAATGAATTAACCTCAACCTTTGACACTTTAAAACAATCACAAATATAAAATTGTTACAATCGGAACATTTCGTTGGAATTCGGATGAGTTCACATCTATCCTAAACAACTTCTCAATAGTAGAATGATGGTTCGGGCTTGTAGGCCGTGGTCGATTTGAACGGTTTCGTCCAGACGTTTCGTCAACAACTACGGCTGACATCCTCAGTGGGTGCTGCAGCAGCGACTGCCGAGACTTCAAGATATAATCTTCGCCCACGTAGTCAACGCAGCACCCACTGAGGATGTCAGCCGTAGTTGCTGACGAAACGTCTGGACGAAACCGACCACGGCCTACAAGCCCGAACCATCATTTTACTAACTTCTTAATATTTATATAAGGTGCTTGTTTGTTACTGGCGGTCCCCGTTCGATTCCAGTCCGATGCAATATCTTTTTTAATATTTCACTTGCCTTAAAGGGAACATAGAAAAAGTATTTTTATTTTATTATTTGGCATATTTGACACATTATCTTTGTTCCCCTCCTTTCGTAATAAATACCAATAAACCTTTGACGATTAGGTATTAATATACATTTTTCTTGGCAACTAATTTTTATAAATTTTATTTGAAATTTATCCTAAGAGAAAGGTCTATTCCGTTCGTGCACACTGTAAATTATTTCAACTGATGGGTCTTTTGAAGTCAGAGTATTAAAAATTATTAAACGCCTTTATTGATTGATCCTTGAACTTAGAACGGTAACGGCCTTCTAGGAAAATTATGTCATTAATAAATGAAGTATAAATTACGTTTTGAAATTCTCTTTAGGTAAATCCATTTTGCTGAACAAATGCCTTTTTCCCACATTTATTAATATTCAAAGAGTCAAAGTAAATTGTCTTATTTTTTTTATTTCTATGTTTGTTATTTACCAAGTACACACCTGCTATTATAATGTTATAAATAATTACTGTATCGCTTTAAACAGCTCCTCTTAATTTTCACCTTTACAATGTTTGTATTTCACGTTATTAGACAATCGATATGACACTTGGGAAACTTTACTGGGAAAACAGAAAACTATGTTTGTAAATTACCTTACGTAAACCTTAGCATCAAATACAGTTTGTCTCAAAAGAGTAAGTAATAAGGTACACAGGTTGTTGCAAAATTCTATGCTCACTACTGGGATATTGAAAACGGAAAAAACACAACGTTACTTTAATGAGGCAGAATTATCTTCACTAACCCCAAAAAAAAAATGTTGTGTAAAACAAAAGAGATTCTTATTTGTTTCCAATATTTATATACGAGGTATGTTTTTAAAGTAAACACCGTTTTGAAATTAATAAAAGACGTGCAAGAAATCTTCATAATTTTATTTTTACATGAAAGCCTGTACCTTAATCTACTTTTCTACATAATTTCCTTCAATATTGAGGCACTTGTCATAACGTTTGATGTTTAACGTTTTTGAATACTCTTCTCATGGAACTCTGCCGCCTGACTTGCCAACTGTTGACCACTGCATCACAACTGTTTTGACTTCGTAATCGTCTTGAAGACGCTGACCACCCAGATATTTTTTTGGGTGCAGGAACAAATGGTAGTGACTGGGCGCCAGATCAGGGATGTACGGAGGATGACCTAGAGTTTCTCAGTGAAAAGATCTGGTGAGATCTTTGGTCCGATTAGCCACATCTTTAAATGCTCTCACCCACTTCCTTACCATTCCATCACTTATAATGTTTTGTCCGTAAACTACACAGATCTCACGATGAATATCAATCTGTTTTAGTCCTTTAGCACTAAAGAATCGTATAACAGCCCGGACTACACAGTTCACAGTTACACTCACGATTAACGGAGGCATCATAAACACTTAAACAAGGGCGAATCAGACTGTAATGGCGTTAGTGCGTAGGTGAGAGATGTAGGTACTCAGTGCGCATGTGCGGAACGCTGAGCGCAGTACTGTGGCGGCAAAATTTCAAAACGACACTTACTTAAAAAGCATACCTCGTATATTTATATATTAATATATTAAAAACTGTACGGAAAAAATCTTCAGTATTTACAGATATTCTTGTAACATTAACAAAGTTACTCAAGTTAAGGAACTTCGGGAGTTATGCTGTTAAAAAAATATTTTTGTACAAAAAATTGTAAATAAGTAATTGTAAAGTTTGATTTGGTCAAGCTACTAAGAATTAAAAATGAAACAAAACAAACACTAAATATCAAAAATCAGATGAAAATTTCTTTTTAAGCATTTTTAAAAGTTTGGGATTATTGGCGGTTTTAAAAGATAGCGAAATTGATTTATTATTCATCAAGTATTCAATATTTAGCATCTATTTTTTCAAATGGTAATTTTTAGTAGCTTCAATAAATCAAATTTTACAGACGTGTTTCATACAATTTGTTATTTATTATTGATTGTTCACTGTTTTAAAAAAAATAAGGTGCTTTTTTTAATGAAAAAAGTAGCACCTCCTTTATATTCGAAACTATCAAACCTAACATTTTATAAAATCAAGGAAAATAACGCCAAAACTATTATTATTACAGCTTTCGCTGAAAAATAATATTTGGACTTTTTTCTGTACAATTTTCTTTTCAACTGTGGATATCTATATCACGTGATTAAAAAAGTTAAATAATTTTTCAATAATGTAAACGAAACTTTTTTTTTGTTCTCAAAACTAGGTCGTATGAAAGTTTTCTACTTCTACAAACTGATTAAGGTAAATTAAAGGAGAAAAAAAATTTTGGAGATCCAACTAAATTTTGTCAAATATTCTTTAAGTAGGTATGCTAAAAAACTTTTGAAATTTAGTGTAGGTACTTAATACATCTTCCATAATAATAGGCAATCAATATACTATTCAAATAAAATTTGTTCTTTTTTCTAGATGCAATTTGTACACTCATTATTTTTTAATGAATATGATATTTTTTATATAATTGAAATAGTAGACTCGTTTTGCACTTGGAGAAACATTATTAAATAAAAACTTTGAAAAATATATCAAAAAGAACACTTGGCTTGTTTCGCAGATTTTATTATTTCTCTAACGATTGCTTCGGTTACAACACCATTTTCAAAGAATATTAAATTACTAAATAATATAACATAAATTTGTTTTTTAAATACTAGGGTTATCTGTCGGACTATGATGCTTCACTGGTTAACAAATTAATAAAGAAAAAACGTAAAAAGTTAATCCCCCGTAAATTCTATGCTGTACCCCGATTAAACTTGATAGAAAATTCCATTTAATCATTTTTGCACCTAATTTAAGTAAAAAAGTTTGTAATCATTTAAAAAATTGTAATTTTGAACCCTATGTGGGTAAATAAAAATAATCTTAAGTCCATGTTAGTAAACAATAAAGAAAAAAACAATATATTGTACAAATCGATAGTTTACAAAATAAATTGTAAAGACTGTAACTCATTCTATTTAGGTCAGACTGGTCGTTGTTCAAAAACTCGTATAGACGACCATAAAAAATCAATTATTAAAAATAACAAATGTACGGGTATAGCCCAACACTGTATAGTTCTTAATCATTCTTTAGATACAGAAAATGTAAAATAATTACATCAATGTAGTAAAGGTAAACGTCTTAATACGCTCGAAATTTGCGAAATAAACAAAGCCAACTCATGAGGTCTTCCCATCGTTAATGACCAATTAGATTTCGACGTATCTCCCTTAATAAATGTAAACATTCAGATAGGCAGATAACTTTAGTATTTAAAAAACAAATTTATGTTATATTATTTAGTAATGTAATACTCTTTGAAAATGGTGTTGTAACCGAAACGATCGTTAGAGAATTAATAAAATCTGTGAAAAAGAGAAGTGTTTTTTTTTTGAAATATTTTATTTTTTATATGTTAATATTTTATTTACTTCATTAACCCATGTTACAGGTTCAAGGGGTTTAAAAGGTATAGGTTAAGGATTTGTAGGGAGTTTATATTTTAGGTTAAGGGGTTTAAAACACTATATAAATATAGATCATAGGTTTACGGTGGGGTTTATTACGGGGTTTAAAGTTTTGGTTTATTGCGTTTTTGAATTTCGCAGGAGTTTGGGAACAGTATCATGGAGTCTTGTCTTGAGTTGGAAGGGGGTTAAATACCTTATTTTGTTAAATTAATTTCTTTTTATTTTAAGAAATGTATTCACTTTTAATGCAACTCCATATACCATCCCCAATGAGGTCATACCAAGAGAGATGCTATTAACTTACAAATCATAACCCGACAGTGCTTCAGAAGGTGCAGAGCAATTTTGTGTGGTAAATAGCACTAATGTGCAAAAACATAACACTATTTTTAGTGCAGAAGTTTTATAAATATTTTACTCAATCAGTTTCTGTTTTCACTGGTCCATATGCTTTAAATACACTTTCACATGAGATATATATCTTGTGTTATTTTGATCGTTGCTTTTAATTATTAATTTGTAGTGAGAAGTACCTTACAGTATTTCCTTTACATTATAATTTATACGAAGTGAGAATTCTAATAAAAAGAGACAAAAAGCAGCTTGTAGAAATGCGGACAAGGTCGACTATCGCAAGTGTTAAGTTTTAATTTTTGTTTCCCAGATTCATATTAATTAAGATTTGACTCCGCAAATGTCTGCGTTTTATATGCGTGCATTAAAATGATACTTCTTATTACAGCTCATATAAACGAGTACAAGGTTGTTATAGTTTATACATAATGTGTGATTTAGTAAACGAAAACAAATGTTACATGTTTTCCTGACTTATGGTTTAATTTAAACGTTAGTAATAATAGGACAAAATAATTAAAAGGAAAAGAACAAATGCCTGCCTTCGTTGTTATTTAAACATTTCTATTCATATAGGTTTTCCAAAAGCACCCTTGTCAAAAACTATTAGTGCTCTTTTAATGGAAATTTATCATATAAAAAATATTTTTGAAATCTGAAAGCACTTTTTACTGCACTTTTGAATAGCCTTGATTATGTATATTTTGCATTATGGTTAAAAGCTGTATCTGTTATCCCGACAGATAAGGTGAATTTTTAAATTGAATTACACTGTTGATTCCGATGGACTTCTAGACAGAAATATAACATATTCAAAAAAGAAGGTATTAAAATCCTTAATCGTCTAAATTTTAAGATCAAAGGTCTCACATTTTGAACGCGTCCTACTAAGTAGGCACAACGAACCGACGGTTTCGGCCTATTGGTAGGACGCGTTCAAAATGTGAGATCTTTGATCTTAAAATTTAGACGATTAAGGATTTTAATTCCTTCTTTTTTGAATATACTTAAAAGCAGAATTTCTGATATCAATAAGTAATATTTGCTACCATTAAGCAGCATTCATTGATAACTGTAACGTGTAAACGCATCAGTGGAAATTTGTACATTTTGAAATTTAATTGTGGTATGTAGGCTTTCACGACCGGAGTCAATTGAATTAAGATAATTTACCGGGCTTTTGGGCCGTGGTCTATAGGCTTTTTGGTTGCTTGGCGTTTCGTCAGCGGCTGCGGCTGACACCTTCAGAAGCGTTTGTGGTTTAGTCGTCGTAGCAGCTTTCGATCTCGAAAACGTCTAATGTCAGGCAACCAAAAAGTCTATAGACCACGGCCCAAAATTCGACTTTGAAATTTTTTTTAGTTAATATTATTAAAGTTTTATAATATTCTTATACTTAAATACCATGTAAATGCATCGTTAAAACGTTTACAGAGTAGTATTAAAATATATGTTTAAAGGTTTGTGAAATTTACTTTTACTCAGAATGAAATAAAAAGGAATTGCTTTAATCCTTGAATATGTAGGATACAGATATGGGGTTTAGAGCTCTTTTAGTAGAATGTGAATATATTTCAATTATTCTTTCTCATTAATAAGAATGACCTCTAGATATGCTAATTTTGAACTATTTCTCTTAATCACAGAAACAGCTAGAAATGTGACTTATTTGAAATAATTGTATTTAAAAAACAAAATGTAAAATATCTATTTTTGTTTTATATTTATGCTTTTTTATAAGAGAAAACTATTTTCTATATCGAAAATACTAAAAGTAAACTACAATGCTATAACGAACAACGGCAAATAAAAGGAAACACTTGATTAGTTTTCACAAACTTAACATATTTCAAAAACTTGTACGTACTTACGTACGTTTCATCTATTATGCCAATATCTAAAAATTATATTACAAATTAATTTTTGATTTTTAGTTTTGTTTCCACTGCATACAAAATTATTTAGTAATAAAAATTACAAAGAGCTTCCAAAATATCAACAGCGTGTTAGGTTTTGCAATATAATATCATTTATGTAGTATTCTATACGAGGAATGTCACGTTAGATGCCAAATTACCCGACTTCACTCTACTTAAACTGTACACAAACATTACGGTAAAAAACATAACAATTCTATTAATAAATAACAATAAAAATAACAACTTAGTTTTAATGAAAAAATGTATAATATTAAAGCTAACTGCAGATGTGTTGTGATGAAACATATTTAAATAAATCAAAACTAAAAACAGTAATGATTCAACAAAGTTTTATTGCGAAAGTATAGTAGTAGTATAGTCTACTACTCTTGATAATGACTGATTAAGTCGAAACAATATTGTCCAGTTTTCGCAATAAAAATTTGTTGAAACATTACTGTTTTTAGTTTTGATTTATTATTGAAAAAATGTATGTTGAATATAATTAGACTAAATAATATTTGCTAAGTATTTAGAATACATTTCTAAATACTTTTATGTTATTTCAAATATTATTTAGATACATATCATTGATTGAAAGTTTATCGCATTCGTTGTTAAACATTTTGAAAAACACTTTGAGAGGTTTGAGTAACAAAAACGATGGGTTTTGTTTCACTAAGAAAAAAAACAATTTGTTACTCAAACCTCTTTAGAAGTGTACATACATATCGACGACAAAAATTGTTTACGAGTAATATGTTTATTTAAATAATATAATGAAAGGATTCTTTTCGAAATACTGGATCCGTTTCCAAATACTAGGTATGACATCACGACTTATAAACGAATTATCAAATTAATTAATTAGTATTTAAATACTTTTTTCATAAGCAGTATTTGTTTCAGTGTTTGAAATACTTTTAATATATTTTTATTTTTATTTAAATACTCCTTTCAACTATGGTTAATTATAATTGTAGATATATAACATAAATATAACATTAACATCTGTCTAGTAGTTTTTGCATCAGTTTTAAACAGGAAAATTTTTCATCATGTTAATATTTATTTTATATATATTATAAATTTGTCGAAAATAAATTACTTTTATAAAGCTTTTCGTTTTTTTTTTCAGATCGGTCCATGGCAGGAGCGGTCAAAGAAATTGGCACACCGGGTGGCCAACGGTTTCGACCAAATGTACGTCATCGCCAAGGGTCTTACACCCCTTTTACGTGTTCTCCTGTTATCACACCGACCTAACACGCCCTATCCTACCTCATAATCGCTAATAAGAATATAAAAATATTAATCATACATAATCCTATATTTGTTGTTGCCTTTTACCAAGCCTTTAAAAAAATATTTATCTTCGTATTGTCGAAAATATAATTACCACTTGCCAAATTATGTAATAATAATTATTATTATGATATTGATATGATGAAGATGATGATGATTCGGCGTTACGAAACGAGGTGCCTTGCGATTAAAATAGTGGCCTTATTTAAACAGCGAGTGATTGAGTAGCCTGTTCGTTTGCATTGCCTTAAGGAATATGGCCAGGACTTCGTTAAGGAGTTCAAGGACAAGAAATTTGGGTGAGTGTGCTTCATTAATGTTAATATATATATTATTTACATCCAAAAAACCTAATAAAAGTAATACGAAATCAATTAAACAAAAACCATTATTATTTTTTCTATGCTAAATGAATCTATTGTTATTATTATATTTGAATTTTGCAAAACGAGTCAGTTTTTAACGAAGATCAAATTAATTTCTTATAAACCAAATTCTTAAAAGTTATGTACGAGGGTAAATCAAATATAAACGGTAATTTTGTTAAATAAATTTACTGATTAATGGTACACACAAACTAAACATTTAACATTTTTCAATGTAGTCACCTCCGTACTCTACACACTTTTGCCACCGATTTGGAAGCTTGAATATTTCTTCTTCATAAAAAGTTTGAGGGCGAGTTGTCCAGTTGAGCCAATTGCGCTCATATTCCTCTACCTTTTCATTGCTTTCAAATCTTTTGCCTTCAAGTGATTCCTTCAAGGGCACAAACAAAAAATAATTATAGGGTGACAAGTAAGGGTTATAAGGAGGATGCTTGAGGGTTTCCTAGCCCATTTCTTCCAATTTTTTCCTCGTCAAAATTTCGCTGTGTGACCTGGCGTTGTCATGAAAGAGGATGACGTCTCGAATGGCCATGTCCCGTCGTTTGCTTCTATACGTGATTTTTGTCAATAATCAATGAGTAGATCTCCCCTTGAGTCAAAAAAAAGAACAGTCGTAAGCACTTTTCCGGCTGAGAGACGGGTTTTGGCTTTGACAGCCAAAAGGGCAGCCTTCATCCTTTCTTCACCACTCCTTACTCGACATTTTTGATTCGGGAGTGTCCATGTGGGTCCATCACCCACGTCTTATCACAAGTGACGATACGTCTCAAAAAAAGCTCCCCTTCTTGTCGAAATCGATTCAGAAGTCTTTTACTGATCTCCGAACTTACCTGTTCTTGATTTTTGGTCAACAACCTTGGAACCCAGCGAGCACTAATTTTTCTAAAGCCAAGTTCATCAGTGATGATGGATTGAACTCGTACACCATAGCTGATACCCACTTTACCCACTTCTGATGAGATTTGTTCAATAGTTAACCGGCTGATGGTGATCACCTTCAACAAACTCTCGAACAGCATAGATGCAGCAAGATGCTGTCATTTGTGAGACTTGTTCTTGGGCGTCGATCATGACTTTCATTTTCGATACGTTCTCGCCCATCCCTGAATCATCTGACCCACGTACACGTATACACTCGATTCTGATAGAGTGTAGCATCCCCAAACTGTGCCTTTAAACAAGTGAAAATTTTCGGTGGTTTAACCTAACCGCCTTCGTTGGTTAAAAACTTTATGATAATGCGTTGTTCAACAGACGAATGTACCTTGCGCTCAGTCATGGCTGTATTGCGGACAGAACCGAACGCAGCTGCTACCTAAGCCGGTTTCCCCCTCCTCATAAACCAAACAACCCTCGAGCATCGAATTCTCTAGATCAGAGTTACGTGCTTAGCCAAATAGTGAAATGACCGTTTATATTTGATTTACCCTCGTAATTATACAGAATAGTATTGTATACTTTAAATGTGTAAAATAGAGGATAGGAGACTCTGGTACCTAATGAAATAAATAAAAATATAAGAGAGACACTCCAATTTACTGCAACAAACGTTACTGGGAAGATACGTGTTCCACCTCGGTGGCTCTTAAAATCCCAACAGCCACAATTCTTACATATGTAGGAGACTTACCGTGCAGCACCTGCCCTGTGAGGTCTTATCCACATGTCAAACCAGTACACAGTACCAGAATGGTGGGATGACTAAATGGGCTCTCCCTTCTATATAACAGCACAATCTCGACAATCTAAAAATTAATCTAATTAATTCTTTCTTTACTATGTGAAATTAGGGTTAGGTTAGATTAGGTTAAAAATAAATAAAATTCCAACAGCCGCAATTATTATTAATTTCTTTTCCGATATTAATTTTTATGGCTGTCGGGATTTTAGGGTGAGCCCGTTTCAACCACCACTTATGTAGACAACGCTAAACTGTAAGATTTGTTGTTGTAAATTGGGGTGTCATACTTTTTGATTTAACCTTTTACGTGTTTAGCAGCTAATCATAAAACGTATTCAAAGATAAATGATTATTTGAATTAGGCCACTCTTTAGTTAGTAGGGGAAGGGTTGGGTCATGACATCTACGATCTGTCCCTATCTTTTGCATTTATTGTTCGTATTATTAGGTAAACTCGAGGGTTTCTTGGGAGTAGAAAATTTCATTTCAAAGTTAATGAGGAAAATGGAAATGATAATTTGACTCATTCAAGTAATAAAAAGTTGTATTGTGAAGTAATATAACATATAGAAACGTAGAAATGAATTTATCCCTTTAAAATGTGAAACAGGAGCCAGGGGGAGTTATTCCAATTATAATATCTAACGGGAATATGATTTTTGGAATTGTTATACAACTATATAGTTTCTTGTCTTCTAATATATATGTTACTTATCAATTTCCTGAATAATCATATGTTCTATGTATAAAGTATTGAAATGTTTTATCAATATTGAAAATAATATTATTATAAAACTAATACAAGACTAATTACAGGAATCATTTTTTTAATATCAAGGAATATCTCCACTCCATTTCCGTTCTATTATATTCTTCATTAACAAATTAAATCTAGGTGTCATTTGTTCTTTGATTCAGTATACTAAAGACGGAAAAATAAAAAGTAAAAGTTCCGATTTTCGTAGTTTTATACTAGAATTATTTTTATTCATTTGTCATCGTTTTACCTTCTTCTGTTTGTTTATTGAAATAGATGATGAAAAATGGATGAAAAAGCCTTAAGTAAATGTGAAACATAATGAAAAATATAAATTAGCCTTCTATGTAGTGGTAGGTTAATGCATAATTAACGACGATTTTTTTCTATTAACTATTTAACAAAAACAATAATAATATTTAAGAAAAACATGTTTATATAATTAATCTCGAGCATATTCCTCGGACAAAGAAGTCATGATTCTTAGAGGCAACCCACGCTTTACATCGGCCACCATGTCATTTAAATCGTCATAAAATTTGTTTGCTATCTAATTTTGCAAGGAGCGATTAACGTGGTAGTCTGTGATAGCCTCGGTGGGTAAGTATGGTGGATAGGGAAGCAATTCCCAGCTCTTATTGGCGATGAATTCTACTACACATCGCTCAACATGATGACATGACCATCATTACGATATCAATTAAATTAAATATTAAATTAAGAAAATTAATAGGTTTGTTGACTTGATAATCTTTAAAAAAAATATTAGAAACACTTTTCTCAGAAGTAAGTTATTTAAATAAAAAATAATAATACAAATTATGTTAAATAAATAATGAAGATTAATATTAGTAAAATTTGTTTAATAAATCCAGAAAGTGTATTTCTTTAATACAAAAGAAATTGATTAACTTTTAAGAAAAAAATATATATATAGAAGTTAAACAATATGAATGCAGCTTTCTGAATAAATTTCACAATAACAAAAATAAAACAAACAACTATCTAAATTAAGTAAAAGTTAAATTTAAATATTTAAGATGTAACCTTATTTCCTAAAAATTTTGTGTGGTCCTGTGCACAATTTATACGATGGGTCCAAATGTCAATAGTTAATGTCTTTGATCCACTATTATATTAAAATTTGTGATTATGTTATTCTTTAATAAAATTAATATAATTTTATCCCTGGTCACGTAATGGTGGTCTTTTCGCCTCAATCGAAAATGAAAGAGGTCAAGTTGAGTTAGATAAATGTTGCTGTTGATGTTGAATTTCCGCTTGTCGTTTCTATTCGGAATCCATCACTGTTGACCCTCATCATTGTCATTCCACCAATAACAAGTGACGTTAAAAATTAGCCTTTTTACAGTTGACATCTTTTCGTATTCCTATTGGTGTTTCACCCGGCGAAAGAATCACTGTATCTCTTTTGAGGCTTTTTAACAGAAGCAACGATTCATCTCTAGTGACGAGATTGTTTATAAATTGAGTTTGATCGTTTCTTTGCAGAATTCTGCAATATAACATTTGAATTCAGTCGGCCTTGTTATTATCGGAAAGTTAATACGGGACGCATTCAGCCAATTTCCACACCTTTTCGGGTTCTTTGAGGCGACGAACAATGGCCAAATGTTCCATATTGAAGTGTTCGAACCATATTGTGGTTACCAAACTTTCATCTTCTTCCATGGCTGCTAAAAGTGACTAATCGTCAAAATCTGATGGTCCACTTCTTATTTCTTCATCTGTGAGAGTCGTTTCGCCCGATTTGAACTTGTTGAACAATTTTTCCACTTGTTTTTGACTAATCATTCCTTCGACAAAAAGGTTTTTGAAATGGTAGAGCATAATACGGTAAAGGCCACAAAAAAAGTCTTCATTAATTTTGCACCAACCTTTTAGTTTTATATTATAACTTTGTGAACATGCTACGTATGAATTCGTAAAAGACCCAGTGAGTCATTCCCAGTTTTCTTTCTAAAATACTACTAATAAATTTATTTCCTGGTAACGCAGCTACTCCCGATAAAGCGGCACACCTTCGAAGGAAGTGATAAAAGCGTCCGGTGTATATTTTCTTTATGTCGGAAACGCTTTTCTTATCACGAGAGACAATGGTTTTATTTTAGGGGAGGATGACTTAAATAGGACAGACAGAATTTACTTTGAACCATTAAAATAATCGCTCAATGAGATTAATGTCAGGTTAATAATTTCTTTTTTAGAAACAAAATAATAATAATTAAAACGGCTGACATTTCAATTATATTAAAAATGTTTCGTCCTAATTTATTTATATACAATTTGTAGTAGGTATAATAGAGAGTAGTAAATTTTTAAATTATTCATTGTGGATGCTTTATTGCAACAATTGAAAATTGTTAGTCTAGAAGACGATATACTTTTTCTGACACTTAACAACAATTGATTGTTCAATTGTTTCGAAATCACAGCACACTGCTTTAATTAACATTATACGTATGCAGTGCAAAAAAGCAATATCTTTACAAATTGTAAATTTTCTCAAAAAGTATGAACAAAGGAATACGTTAGTCCCATATCAATAGACGCCAAATTCAATGAGGAATTCGAATATGCAGTCAAAAAAGAGTCGTTCCATTTAAAAAGTTGACTTATGCCCCTTTGAAGTTGACCAACTTTGACCACAAATTTTGAACACCCTGTACATTTTAGTTAAAAGCCACATTTTTTTTCAATAATGTAAATAGTTATAAATAATTGTTACGAGTTATAAAGCAAAATCTAAAAAATTAATTGAATTACGGTTTTTTAAATGTTAACGTGCAAATGTCAAACATTTTGAACAAAATTAAATTACTCAAAATCGATCAATATTTTCGGGGTAGTGTCTTCTATAAAATATATATGAATTTAGACTTCCTATTGGAAAATGTAAAAAAAAAGTATGTTATTCCATTTAAATTAAGAAAGTTAACATCTACTTCCTGAATAACCGGATGTAAATTGAACTTGAAAATATTTTTAAAATAAGCGGCATAAACAATAACCAAATGAAACCAAGATTCAGAATTGAATTCGTTCTACTAATTCATATACTTCTAATAGCTCATCAATTTGAAAAACCCTGTATATATTGGGCAGAATTTATGTAAGGCAATAAAAAACTTTCGGACAGAATTTACATACTGCTAGAGTGTTTCGGACAGAATTTACATCAACCCTAGAAAAGATTGCTCTTAAAAAAGAGTGAATTTAGTTACCTTATATGTCTCGTAATTTGTATAATAAATACAATGACTAATAATGAAATATTTTTGGAAAATTTTTAGTAGCTGTTAATTTAAATACATTAATCTGATTTTAATTTTAATTTTTGAATTAATTTGTACCTACTACAAATTACCTCAAATTAATACAATGAACTGGAAGTTTTCTAAGATTGTTACAAAAGTTGTTTAGAAAGCAAATTTATGGATGTATTTTATAGGCATTCTTCCTTTTAAATTCCATTTCTATGACAAGGCAATCTTCATTTATTAAAATTCCATTAATTGCTTCACTGTATTTCCTGAAATAAATTCGTTTATGGAATTTGGTTTCCGAGAAATATAAATATTAACTAGTTAAAATCACGAATACCGAATGTTTCATTTACTCTAAACAATTACAAATATGAGGATTTTGAATATTTTCAAATCCAAGATGTTATATCTTTTAGAGAATTTTGGAATTATAACGTTTTGTGAAACTTTCCCTTTGTTTTTATTTGAATCATTTGGTGTAATTTATTTTACTTTATTCTATTATTAACGAGAATGTTTCATAATGAATTCACAATTTAATGTTTTAAAGTAATTATTAAAAAAAGCTATTATGTCAGTATGATCAATTTAATTGTTTAACAAATCCAGACGTAAAGGAAAAAATGTAGGAATGCAATAATTGATTGAAATGTATTTTTGTACTACACAAATTTTAAGTATTAATAATGTTTTAAGCATAATAATTTTTGAACTATTAGTATTAACTTCACACTGTTTTCGTAAAGAGTATTTTGTAAATCAAAAAATTTGTATAAATATTGTATGTTTTACATTGCAACCATAACTGCTCACTGCAGACCACTGGTGTTTGTCTGTTGTGATTACATATGGTGGTTGAAAGTGACCTAGAGCATTTTCATATTTCGATCAAAATATTCTAAAAAATGTATGGAATCTCCTATAATGTTGTGTGCCCCGACAGTGATTGAAAGCGAATTATTATTGTATCTGTGCGCGTGACAGAACCAGAGATTTACTTACGCTACTTGTTTTGTACAATTATGCGAAATCTGCGATCGTGTCGTGTTGCCATACTACTACTTATACGAGGGTGGATCAAATATAAACGAGCCTCTTTAAATTGCGCGCCAGATAGTTGTTCGAGGCGCATCCGGGCGTTAGGAATTTGAAGTGGGGATATTAGGAGGCACAGAAACGACGTGTCGTATTGCTGCGTTAGCATGGTTAATAGCTATCACAATGAGTAAGAAAGAGGTGCATAGCAGCGTTGTGCAACGAATTATTATTAAGTTTATTACACGTGAAACCAGTTAAAATTTTGCGCAGATTACTAGCACAATTCGGAAATGAAACGCTTTCGTGGCTACGTGTAAAAGTTTGGTGTAAAGAATTTATCGATGGGTGTAATCGTGTCAAAAATATAAATCATCCTCGTCGTCCGCGCACCAGCATTCTCCGGTTAACACTGTGCGCGTTAGAAACCTTATTGAAGGGGACAGCTACGCCACGCCACTGTGCCTCATATATCTGGTAAACTCGGCATCAGCTAGGGGAGTGTCCACACAATCATAACAAAAAACTTGGAATTCCGAAAAATTTCAGCTCGTTGGGTTCCAAAGTTGCTGAGTTAAGATCAAAAAAATATTCGAGCAAGCTAGGAGTGGCGGCGCAAAGATGAATCAAACCCAGTGCAAGCAAAGTTTTAACTACGGTTTTTTGGGACTGGAGAGGGTTGCTGTTGGTCGGTTTTTTGCACGAGCGAAAAACCATTAATGCAGCCTACTGCTGTCTGTACTACTGACTTCTGAGTCAGGTAAAACTTGCTTACCGCCGAAAAAGGAGGACGCACCCCATTCGTGACGTGTTACTCTTGTAACGCTAGGCCAGCTTTAACGCAGGCCCACATCGGTGAAATACACTGGACTCAGCTGGAACACCCTCCATATAGCCCAGACCAATCCGTATTCCCTTGTGATTTCCACATGTTTGGGTCCCTCAAAGAATCACTAGGAGGGGAGCGATTTCAGACCGATGAGCAGGTGGAGCGAGGCGTTTGTGCCCAACTAGATAGACACCTGCCCTGCTTCTTTTTATGGAAACGGGATGAAAAAACTACCAATTCGTTGGGAAAAATGTATAGACAAACAAGGGGATATGTCGAAAAATAGAGAAATTTATGTTTTTGTGGCACTTTTCAAAATAAATGTTTTATGTACAAAGGCCCGTTTATGTTTGATCCATCCTCGTATGATTATTATATTATTAAAAAAAATCTTAAAAATGTACTTAAAAGAAACTCAGGGAAGCGGGTTATCTTCAGCTGTACATTTTGTACAAAAAAGCCCTGCAACTTTTCATGTGAAGTATATTTATGGTATTTCTGTAAATTCAATATCGAAAGTATCACTTGAAAATGTGCAATTGTAAACATTTATATTGACAATATTTACCAGATAAGCTTTTTTAGAAACATTGATTCTACATAAAACAGGATTTTTATCGATAATTGATACTGATAAACAATAATTTATATAAACAATCAAGACAATTTTTTGTTACTGGGATTTTTTTTAACTCAAATACTGAGACTATACCACGAAAGAAAAATGTTTCCCGGAATTGGCACACTCGAAGAACATATTAATATATATTATTAACAACTTTTCATAAAATTTATAAAGTTATTTCTTATTAACGCGATTTCATGAAAATTGTAGTACTGTATTTTATTTGCTTTTTTTCTAGATAAGTACGTACTTCATTTTTATTTATTTGGTAAAATGACCTTTTACCCTTTGTCATCGAATTTACTATACAATAAAATTATCAAAAAGTATTTCCCATACACTTATGCTTTTATTGATAATTATTATACGTATACATTAAGTAAATTTTTGATGAAATAGGTAAATTTTTATAAGTGGTTGTATATTCTTTAACAAGTTTCTTTTTAGTTAAACTGATGCTTTAACTATAGCGAACTAGGTCAACGTTTAATGTGAAATTCGATTACCCAATTACCTTTCTATGTACACAAAATAATGCTTATACAGCCTAATTTCAAGTTTATGGTTGTCATTAGCGCAGGGTAATGATACCCTTACCTGTGTTACTATCTAGACCTAATTCATATTGTACTTACTTAGATTAAAAACAATCCCTAATAACTATTCATGTTTGTTCAAATAACTTAGGACATATTTATGTAGAAGACACTTTATAAAAATTATATCATAATTTCTTATGCAATTTTTTGTCCTGCATTATTGTTTTTAAATAACAACAAAAAACAACTTTTGTGGTTAATACCTCTAAGGGAAAAGCATTGAATTGGTTTTTTCTCATGTAACTCAATAATTGTAAAAGTTATTTTCAGTTCCACTGGAGAAAAAAACCAAGTTTAAATTATAATGTATTTTAAATTCAAATAGATCATTATGTTCATAGGTTTTTTCGATATTTCCATAATGTTAGTTTTTATTTTCAAAAATGTTTTTTATTTACTGTATTAAGTATCATTGTATTTAATATCCATCCTACTGTACATAAATGTGATCGTGGCGCAATCTATAAAGTAAAGAGTGAACTTCTCGGTAACAAGAGTACTACATTATCGGTATACCGTACAACAACTCTGTCAAATGAGAAAGAAATGTCAATTTACATCAGTTGGTTGGTAAATTATCGCATGTCGTTAGTACCGACCTGCCGATTCGACTGTTTGTAATGTCACAGTCAGTGTTTCTGTCAAATATTAATAAGTTGATTTTTGAGTTTAAGTTCAAGATTGAACATGTTACAAGTAACTAGTTTATGTCTATGTAACACTTAAAATGTAAATATAACGAAAGGTGTACCGCGACGGTTAAGTAATGTGTAGTTCCTTCAGTATTTTTTTATGCTGACTAGTGAGAAAGCGAAAGTTTTTTCTTCCTGTATGTAAAAATGTATTTGTAAAATTTTTTAAAGAATTGATTTTTAATTTATTCACTTCACGCTCTCTTATTTATGTATTTTCGAGAATGGAGTATGAATTGGAAGTTTTTGAAGTGTATGATGATAACGAAGCTCCTGCTACTAAGAAAAAAACTAAGTTCACCAGAAAAAAGTGCAAACAAAAATCTAAATCTACTTCATTGAACATTGACAATAGTGATATAGACATTAGTACCAGATCTAGAACTCATACTAATAATGAATCTCGCAACAGAGCTTTAAGTCTGAGGCAGTCACTATTAAATATCTGTAGCAAACTTGTAATATGGAAGAACCAACGTAGATATCACTCTACTATTCCTGATAAAATTGATTCTCCACACACCTCAAAAGACTCTAGAAGAGGTTTTATACCATGCGGTAAGTCAGCTTTTCATTTAGATAGTATTAAGGGCAGATTACCTATCCCATGTTAAATTGATACAATGCATGAGGAACTTTGCTCACTGAGCTTAATATTATTAGTAAAATATAAAAGGAGATGTTTAAATACATTTAAATTATTATTTGTTGTTAGAAACACCCAACAGACAATTTTACATTCTTGTGTAGTAAGGTAAGCTTTTCATCAATCATATTTCCACCAACTTTAGGAAAGTTGGATAATTTTTTTTTTAATTAACTAACTGTAATTTCCTGAAATTATTTACAATGATTTTCCATCCACAATTTTAATCAGACCCTTTTGTAAAGATATAGAAAAATTATCTACTTTACTCTCTATTACTGTATTTGATTTCATCAATCTCAAGCATTAGCAATAAAAAGTTGTTCAATATTGATATTAGTCATCAATAAATTAAAACGCTGATAAATATTCTTGCTCCATTTGCATCACAGCGTACCTATACAAATTACAAAACACTTTTAGTATAGTACAAACTGAAAATAACTTTGTAAAAAAATATCGTTCGTGTCTCCTTCAAGAGTGGTCTTAAAATTTGTCACTGTTTACTTCCATTTGGTTTATATATAAACTCTTCTATAATATACGTGTTATTATGCAGGCAACATAACTAACCGGTTTTATTCATTAATTCCTCTCGGATAGGATAAAATATAGAACTTTTTAAGTAAGCAATGATTCTGGCATCACCTATCTACTTCTCATTCGATAACTTCCTTAATTAGTTATTAGTAGGAGGATAAAATTTTGAAGATCAAACATATGAATTTACCAGTAACCTTTTCTATTCTTTATTCCTGAATACATGTATGCACCTTATTTATTACAAATTCTATAAAAAGAATCTAAAAACTGTCTAGGTATTATTTTAAGTAATTATATTCAGATTTGTAGTTTTTTTTTGTATGTATAAATAGAATTCTTTTGATCATAGTAACACTTTTAATTGATAATTCAAATTAAACAAAACAAGAATACAGAAACATAGTACGATCAATACCTAAATAAATCTCCCTCTCACTCATTTGTTTACGTTTCAGTTACGATTTTGTTTGCAAATTTTTTACCGTAACTTTGCAATGTCATTGTTTTATGTTGCTTACCTTTTTTTAAAGACTTTCTTGTTATTGTTCGAACAGAAAAATTATGTAAGCACCTCACCGTTTCGAACTCGAAATCAATTTTCTGCACGACTAAGTTCCCTATCATTCTAGAATTACAATCCATTGCAAAATTTGAGTGAGTCAGCAATGCTCGGCGTAGTTTGCATAAAATTGGTAGAAACTAGGAGGTAATTTTTTATCGAATAGAGGCTGAAAAGAGAAGTAGAAGGATAATTGAAGCGTTTATAAGTATTACTATTTATAGGGATGAAAAAATGCGCTGTAATTTATATTTAATTGTAAGTTAATTATTGCAGTTATAAAAATTTGTTCATGAGGATCAGCCTTATTATTATAAATGTACAGAATGTATGGTAAGGTTTCCACTAAATAATATTGATTCGAATGCGGTTATATAATTTACAAACGCTTCGTATTTTGCGGTTTTTAAAGGTTCTTCTTTTAAAATTACTATTAAGTGAAAAGGGTTGACGCATATATGTTGTATGTTGTATGCCTCCTAACGCGCGTGTAGCCCTTGGCGTCCCTGAAATCGAGGCATCCCAAGATCCTCCTTCAAACTGTAGGATCATTCTAACCCTCTTATCCTTGTAGAGCGGAAGGGTCGTTCATGGGTTTTGTGGCCTACTCAATTGTATTACCTGTTTCGCCCATTTCTCCCTCTCATTTGGTTTGCTGAAACCATTGATTGTACTGCATCTCATGTCACGATATTACTTTACATCTTCATATGCTTATTTACGACCAATCTTTCAATCTCACAGTTGATTACTTGTCGATTTTGGTTATATAATGTTTCTTTCTCGCTTGCTTGGCCGGCCTGTTGACTATTTCATTACCGTTTATGCCCATATGGTCCGGGAGCCATAGGAGCGACAGTGGTTCGGCCTCAGCAGGCCAATTAATGGTTAAATATCAATCATACACCAACCTTGACGTAATGGTGTATGCGTTCACAGTTTCAATGGCACTCTTATTGTCAGTGCAGATGTACAGGGGCTGGATTTTATTTGTCCAGAGCGCGCAGTTATGCAGCCCCAACAGCTCTATCTATAATACCATGATGTAGTGTTCCAGTAGAAAGGTACATCCCCGCCCCTTTGCGATAGTAGAGTAGTTGAGGACGTTTGTATACCATTCATCACTACTAGTAAGTAGTTTGACCAGCCTATGCTATGACTCGATCGTCATTGCTCGCTTGGCTGACTCAAAATTTGGTGGTCGGTTTATCCTGGGGCATTATGTAGAGACCTCTTCAATTTAAGACCTCCGGAATTCTTTGATTGAGTGTCTTATTGCCCCCTGAGGAAAGATTTCGCAGCGATGACAGCAATAGTTAGGTGCAGGGGTTCGACACCAAACGCAGTCCCAAGATCATCCGTAGGCAAGGACCCCGCTCCAGTGTAGCACCTTGACAACAAACCCCTTCACCTTTTTAGCTGTCCTGATATTTTTATTTGCGTCCTGTCCCACTAGACTATCGATATTGGTGATCCATTTCATTATGGCTGGTCTGAGACTTCAGTTCGTGTCTACGGTCCTTCTCTTTCTCTAAGTTTTCATAGTTCTGCAATGAACTTTTGATATTTAATCTCGAGGTATTGCCCCTACTATGTCAGCCTGCTAACCAAGGTGACCCCCATATATTATACCTCTTTGGCAAGCTTCAACGTTTTACCTTTGAGTGTAAGTTGAAGGTTTTTTCCTACTTACACTTCCTGTTAAACAACGCAACTTTAGTTTTGTCTGGGTTGACACTAAGTTCAGTTTCAGAATTCTCCAATCCGTTTTTCCCCTTGCGGGATTTCGCAGAGAGGATGCAGAATGGGTCTGCACTCAATATCAAAATTACATCCCTTCTTGCTGAAGCTTATCAACAGATTGTCTGCCATTAGGCTCCAGGTGAGGTGCGACATAACTCCTCAATACGAATAGATAGATAGAGAAGACGCCACCTCTTATCGTTACCTTATCTTTAGTGACCTCCCAAGTGTGTGTCGTCGAGCATATGGCTTACCTTCTGTAGAGCAGTTTCCGTAGGATTCTTAGGAAATTAATACTTCTTAGATTTCAAGGAGACTTAAGAACATGTAAAATATTATTTTTAGCAGTTCTGTGTATTAATAACATTTATTATGCTTTTGGTCAGAAATTTATTGAAACTTCCAAACACGTATCTCGATTTCGCTCTTGTTCATCAGCATGCCATAGGCAGTCTCGGTAAATTACTGACCAAGTCGAAATGTTCCGTAAAGAACAGTTAATATAATAACAACATAGAGGCAATTGCTGCCATCTAGTGGATTTCAGCCGCTAATGTGATATCTTCTGTAGCGGCTAAAATCCGCTAGATGGCAGCAATTGCCACTATGTTGTTATTATATTATCCGTGTATTAAGTTTGTTTGAAATTCAAATAAAGTAGTTTACCATTTTATATAATACATTGGAAGGATATTTAAAAGATAACTTTAGTTATTGTTACAGTTGTTATGTTTAATATGAAAAGAGTTCAGTACACTTGTAACAATAAAATGGTCGTCAACATCGACCGTTGTGGAATAACCCGCGATCTTGTTAGAATTTTAATTACATAATTTCCAACTTGATAATAAATAGTCTGCGAAACTTCAAGTCTTATCCATGTGAACATACTAATTGACTTTCTCCCATTTTTTAAATTCTAATCACGTTTAGGTAAACAGGCGTGATTAATAAATTAAGCAAACAGTGTAGATAAATAATAATTAATTAATTATTATTTGCAATGAATTAGCCGATACTTGATAGAAGTCTAACATCTTTATATAAATTTATTAATTAATGAAATATTAATTTGTATATATTGTGGAAGTTATAACTTATAGTGTTTTTATTTTCGATTAAAAATTAATTATTAATTTAGATTAATTAATAAAAATTTTATTCTCTAACAATAACAACTTTAAATAACTTTTTCTTGAACTTTCGAGTTTCTCTGAATTATCAAATCGAAAATCATTTTTTTTTTCAATGAATAATATGATTGCTCTTTGATTCTATTTTGAATTAAGTAAACTTGTTATTAATTAATTTAATTGTTCTCAATAACAAAAATAAAAATATGCTCTTAGTCAGTCTTCTGTCGAAACTGTCAAACGTATATTGCGATTTCGAACTCCTTGGTTCTCATCAGCACTCCGCGATCGTTCGCTAGAACACCAACCAACGTACCTGTTGCCTATTGAACAGAGTTCTATAAATACAGGCAGCGTTGTGAACGCCATTTATAGAAATTTGCTACTTATTGTGTGATTCAGTAATATTCAACAAGGTCCTTTTCTAAGAAGGCTATTTATATCTATTACGACCTTGTTTAGCCTTACTGAATCCTATAAATAAGTAGTAAATTCCTACAGATGGCATTCATAACGCTGTTTATATTTATACATAATTCCAATAATGTAGACACACATAGGAACAAAAAAGTAAATTTCGAACTAATTTATAATTATTCGATTGTGGATGCCATAACTTGTTAAAGCTGATTCATAATTTAAATAAAAGTGAAACGACACAAAACGTTTCAAGAAATACATTGATTGTAAACACTACAATTGTTTCGCTGTACAACAGCTTCTTCAGGTGAAGATTGAACTACTTGAAGAAGCTGTTGTACAGCGAAATAATTGTAGTATCTGCAATCAGTATATTTCTTGAAACTTTTTGTGTCGTTTTACTTTTATTTACAATTCATTTAGTGTATTATTTATCATTTTGTCGTAATTCACGCACATTATGTGTCATTACTTTTCAAAATATAAATTGCAACTTAAAACATTTTTGAGTTTTTACTTCACTTACCTACGTTTATATTTATTTATTTATTCATATACATGGAATCTATGATAGTACATTACAATTGGTGTAATAATTTTGTTCTTTAGGCCATGGGCATTTTATATAGCAGTGTAAATTTACTTTAAAGTTCTAATAAAAATTGTAGGTATTTCGTCATTTTTATAAAGCACACTAAATGCGCACGCCCTATATTTGACAGCATTATTTCTACGTAATTTTTGACCCAATAACTGCCATATTAGAATTTCGAAGTCAAATTCCACACTCCTCTTCGTATAGCAAATATGCACCAGTCTGGCCATCAGCCAAGAAAGCTAAATGGATTTCTTCTGCGCTTTTTAATAATTGAAATGACTATTAAAAAATCACAAGTCAAATATATGTGTAATTTACGTAATGGGCTTATCACAAAGTGAATTATTTTACAAAATACTAACTTGTAATTTTAAATTTAGAACCCCTTGAAGTGTTTAGGATATTATATTATATTAGTATATATCTCATAGGTGTTTTAGGCAGGTTATAATATACAGGATATAACATACACCGGATTTAATAATAAAATTTAGTCTTAATCAATCCAATTTTTAAATTTAATATTTTCTGATGAAAATGGCTGAATGAGATATAATACACTCATAGTCCCCTTAGAAGTGCATAGATACAGCTAGTTGGTGTTTATTTACTAGAACATAATATATATACTACCTACAAGACTCGGGAGTATATTTGGGACAGACAGATTTTTATAAATGCACTTGCAGGATGTCTAGAAGTACGTGTAATTGTTAGTTTATTAGTTTAATTAAAATAATATCAAGCCCAATGAATTCCACAAGCAATTGATTAATATTTTAATTTTTAGTAGGGGTAAATTTTGAATACATTAATGCGATTAATTATTGAATTAATTTATACTCACTACAGATTACCTTATACAATGAAGGGAAAATGATTACTATTGTATGTGGTAATCTGTAGTGGGTATAAATTAATTCAATAATTAATATAGTATTGTATTAATGTATTTATTATAAAAACTATTCTACAAAACTGATGGCTGACCATGGTCCATAGCACTTCTTGAATTCTTATAATAGTTCATGTTCGCAGTTGTTTCTTTGTCCCTCCCTACTGTTTATAAACCATTTGGGAGTTTATATTCTTTCGGCATATAAAAGAGACATGACCATTCTCGAGTTTACCTGGCATAATTTCACGAAGTGAGATCAATCCAAAAAATAATATTAAGTAGTTCTGATGGTGATGGTATTAATAAAATTGAGTATCTTCATTAAACATCTATGATTTCTTAAAGATAAGAATAAAAGAAAAAAGAATGTTTCAACGAATCTATTACGAAAAACTCGACATGTTTCGACCGAGCGGTTTTTATCAAGAGTAGATTAATACATAATATTGATAAAGATAAGATAAGATAAACTAAAGATTTTGACACACTTTATTTACTATTCGTAACATATGTTTCGCCAAACTTTGGCTTCCTCAGATGTGAGTACTTACTACTAAAAAAACATTGCAACCTGGGTGACTAAATATGTATACAATAAGGGTGGTGGTAATATTTACAATAAATTCAAAAGTGGGAAGCTGTTGTCTTCGATCTAGTCGTTGAGAGGGTTCCTAATTTTTTATATTTATTAATTTCTAGGTTCTCCAGTAATGTTAACTTATATCTCTTATTTTCTAAATCAATAATTTCAATACAGTTGTTGAACATATAGCATTCTTCTGTGACATGGTTTGCATAGGTGGAGTCTGTCTTATTCTTTATATAGCTGTTTTTGTGTTCGGATAGACGTTTATTGAAATTCCTACCAGTCTGTCCAACATATACTTTAAGGCACGGCCCACAGGTCAACTTATAAACTCCAGAACACTTAAGTGTATCAGTTTTGTCTTTGTTATTTTTTATTAATCTTCCTATGGAGAAGTTAGTTTTGTAGGCCTTATTAATTCCCCATTGTTGTAAATAAGAGAATATTTTATTGCTTATAGTAATTTAAAGCTAATTTTTGTTGTTTTTTAAAAACTATATTATCCTTTAAAGAAGGGTTATATCCATTATTTACTGCCGTTTGTTTAATTATGTTTAGTTCTTTAATATAATCATTTTTGGACATGGGAACACTTAGGAGTCTATGTATCATGCTTTTCTATGCTGTTATTTTATGTTGAATTGGGTGAAAGGAACTGTTATGTATTGTTGTATCTGTATGTGAAGGCTTGTGGAAAATAGAAAAGTTAATTTAACGATAAATGAATAAACACTACTTTGTTTTTAATCACTTTTTTATTTACATGCTGTCCAATACCATTTACAATAAAAATGTGATAATAAACAAAGTAGTGTTTATTCATTTATCGTTAAGATGAATTATCACAATGTAATGGCCGAATCATCCAATTTTTAAAAGTTAATTTTGTTATCTGTTTCGGTTAGAGTTAAGTCTAAAAAATTGATCTTATTATTTTACTTCTTCTTCTATTGTAATTTAAAAATACGTCCAGCTGTCTGTTTGTGCCTGTGAAACAGATAATAATGTCGTCTACCGTCCTATTAGGAATAAAATATTCTCTTATTTACAACAATGTGGAATTAATATGGCCTTAATAAAAAATAACGAAGACAAAACTGGTAATTAAGTGTTCTGGAGTTTATAAGTTGACCTATGGATCATGCGTTAATGTATATATCGGACAGACTGGTAAGGATTTCAATAAACGTTTATCCAAACACAAAAAAAAAACTATATAAAGAATAAGACAGACTCCACCTATGCAAACCATGTTACAGAAGAATGCCATATGTTGAATAACTGTATTGGAATTATTAACTTAGAAAATAAGAGCTATAAGTTAACATTATTGAAGAACCTAGAAATTAATAAATTTAAAAAATTAGGAACCCTGCTCAACGACCAGACCGAAGGCAACAACTCCCCAATTTTTAATTTATTGTAAATATTACCACCACCCTTATTGTGTACATATTTAATCACTCAGGTTGCAATGCTTTTTTAGTAGTAAGTACTCACGTCTGAGGAAGCCATAGTTTGGCGAAACATATGTTAGCAATAGTAAATAAAGTGTGTGAAAAGCTTTAGTTTTGTTTTTTCTAATTAAGATGGATTTTTATCAAGTAAAGGTCGAAACTATCAAATCTATGATTTCAAACGCCAGTATCTGTACCTTTTCCTTGATCGCGGCTAACTTAGGGGGTTGAAACTCCAGCTTCAGAAATCGCACATCAGACTAAAACTTTGTCAGCAAATCTTGCTTTTGTTTTGATTGTTCCTTAATTTTGGCAGTTTTCAGTATCAGACAGTAAAATGTTTCTCATCATCGATTACCATCACACAGTTTTTCACAAAATATCTTCTCTGCTTCAAAGATCTGCAAAATGTAGTTATATTTTTGTGATGTTATAGACAAAATTTTGTGGACGATCTTATACGAGACCCTAAAACGCTGACCCAATTTTCGACTAGATTCCAATCATGTCTTTCACGCGTTGTAGCAGTCTATTAATTCTGTGTTGTTTCAAAACATACGGTAAATTGGTGGAGGTAACCTATACCTCCTTCGCATTCACTTATTGTTTTATAAATCGTTGCGTGGCTAACGTTTTCGTCTCTAAGCAAGGTAACAATTTCTATTTTGGGCAACCGTCCAACTAACCGTTAAATACACTTGGGGGATTTCAAGTTTGTATGATATTTTCAATTTAGTTATTGGATAATTTGACGTTTAACAACAATCAAACATACTTTGTTTATTTACCGATTTCATGGTAACAAAATGAAACATCAGAATCGAGTAGAAATTTCAAGGTACACTTTCCCAAAACTTACTATGTCTCATACGTTATGACATAAGTCAGAAGCTTGTAACAAAATTTACGCAAACGTTTTTATATTTCTGATCAAAAAAGATGCTTAACAACTGATGGGTTTAGACGAAGGCGAACAAAATGCAGTCCAATACTACTGCTGCTGGTACATTAAGAATTTTCATCCCAAAACTTACTATGTCCCATACGTTATGACATAAGTCAGAAGCTTGTAACAAAATTTACGCAAACGTTTTTATATTTCTGATCAAAAAAGATGCTTAACAACTGATGGGTTTAGACGAAGGCGAATAAAATGCAGTCCAATACTACTGCTGCTGGTACATTAAGAATTTTCATTGTATTTCGTGAAATATGGACAATCCTCAGTTAGCTTTTGAACAGGTATTCCTAACTTACTATGTGGTTTAAATTTTTAAATCAATTTCTTTAAACCGCTGCAATAAAGTAGGTACTTAAATAGAACAGTTTTATTTTGACCTACGTTCTTCAGAGATAAAATTTAATTCTTTCGAAATATAAATGTTAGGGATTTCATTTTAGTTTTCGTATAATATTATATTTACAAAACCCTCTGTAAACATGGACTGTTTCAGTTTTTTCGGCCCGCATATTTCGCATATTTCAAATCGATAATATTAGTAGTTGTTAAAGAAATGGAACATAATGCATATACTTCTCTGCCTTTTTGTTAGAAAACAGAACCTCAAATTGTATTAATAATTATCCTTGGAATAATGTGTTTCAAATATTTTTTGAGTGTTTTGATAACATTAGATATGTTTATATCATTGAACGATAACGCTTTTGCATTAGATTTATTGTGTGTCCGATTTTCATTTCGTTTAACTCATCTTGTTTATCATTCCTTTCTCTATGGTTATCTCTGCAATCCCCTATTCGAATTTAGCTTTCCAGGGTCTTTAACCTTATCATCCTTTGTGAATGCGTGCATTGGTGGGTGAGCCGAAGAAAAATATCGCTCTCCTCGCTGAATAATTGAAATTCCTTTTTCTTACTGTAATAAACCAAGGACAATATATAGCTAAAAATAAACAGTTTTTAAAGGTCAGCGAAAAAAAAATACCTTAAAGGTATTTTAAATAGCTACCTACACTTAATTCAGTTTGAATACGCTTTTAAATAACATGAATAAAAAAAATGTTTCATTCACTTTTTGCGTGAGTTTTGAAATTTTAAAATCAGTTTTTTCGTTACACATTTCATGTTTCTGAAATTACTTCACCCTATTGAATAATTTGTTGATTATATGCTTCACTTAAGTGAAATATTTCCTGTTGGTTTTATTTTCTTGTTATTATTCAAAATGTTCACGAAAATTGCACCAACAAAGCTTGTCATTTTTAGATGGACGTTTGATAGAAGTGTATATAAGTTTTGATGTCTTTTGTGAATAAAATTTGCTGCAATTAGATGAATTCATAAACGTATAAATGTATGTATTAAATTTTCAAAAAGTCAGTAAATGGTTATTTTCAATTTAAAAGTTGCCAAGATTCAAATACAGCTTTTATTGTATTATTCACTTATTATTTATTAATCTGTCTACGGCGTGCTGATGATAAAAGCCCATGAGTTCGAAATCGCGATACACGTCTGCAGTTTTGGCAGAACGCAAACCAACAGAATGTTTTTATTTTTGTTCGATCTGGTTACGTGTCTACCACCTAGTTGTAGCTACGTAGTGGGTTCAGTTGAACAAGTCGATTTCCTTATTACGAGGGTATATCAAATATAAACGGTAATTTTGTAAAAAAAAGTTATTGATTAATGGTACACACAAACTAAACATTTAACATTTTTCAATGTAGTCACCACTGTTCTATACAGACTTTTTCCACCGATTTGGAAGCTCGAATATTCCTTCTTCATAAAAAGTTTGAGGGCGAGTTGTCCAGTTGAGCCAATTGCGCACATACTCCTCTACTTCTTCATTTCTTTAAAATCTTTTGCCTCCAAGTGATTCTTTCAAGGGCGCGAACAAAAAAAAAGAATCACAGGTCAGGGAAATGACAAGTCAGGGCTATAATGATGCTTGAGGGTTTCCCAGCCCATTTCTTCCTAGTCAAAACTGCAAAACTGCGGTGTGTGGCCTGGCGTGTGGCGTTGTCATGAAGGAGGATGACGTCTCGAATGGGCATATCCCGTCGTTTGCTTCGATACGCGATTTTTGTCAACTGTAACAACTCAAAATGCTCGTAGTAATCCGCATTTACTGTTCCTTGATCGTGAAGAAAATCAATGAGTAATACTCCCCTTGCCCTTAAGTCAAAGTAAACGGTCGCTAGCACTTTTCCGGCTGAGAGACTGGTTTTGGCTTTGATGGGCAGCCTTCGTCCTTTCTTCGCCACTTTTTACTCGCCATTTTTGATTTGGGAGTGCAGTGGTGGACCCACGACTCACGTCTTATCACAAGTGACGATACGCCTAAAAAACACCCCTTCTTATGAAAATCGATTCAGAAGTCTTTCACTGATCTCCACCTGACCTGTTTTTGATTTTCTGTTGGAAACAACAACAACCTTGGAACCCAGCGAGCACTAATTTTTCTGAAGCCAAGTTAATCATAGTAAAGTGTTGTTGGATTGAATATTCCAGTCCCATAGCTGATACCCACTTCTGATTAGATTTGTTCATTAATTAACCAGCTCATGGTGATCACCTTCAACAAGCATGTTGTACCGATGTTGTCATTTGTGAGACATGAGACATTGTTCTTGGGCGTCGATCATGACTTTCATTTTCGACACGTTCTCGACCACCCCTGAATTCTCTGACCCACGTACACGTATACACTCGATTCTAAGACAGTGTAGCATCCCCAAACTGAGCCTGTGAAAATTTCCGATTTCATTGGTTAAAAACTTTATGATGATGCACATTGTGATTGTGCAACAGACGAAGGTACCTTGCGCTCATGGCTCAGTCATGGCTGTACCGCAGACAGAACCGAGCGCAGCTGCTACCTAAGCCGGTTTCTCCCACCTTATAAACCAAACAACACACGAGCATCGAATCCTCTAAATCGGAATTACGTGCTAAGCTAAATAGTAGAACTACAGTTTATATTTGATTTGCCCTCGTATAAAATAGTCTTCTTTAACATTACTGAATCCCAGAAATTAGTAGCAAATATCTAAAGATGGCGTTCACTACGCTGTCTGTATTTATTTACTTATTATTTATTTTTACGTTTCAAACCATTTTTCATAATCTATAAATGTAGTTTATTGTTTTACACTTTATGTATACTTGAATTCTCCGGAAACTATCTTTATTGTAAGTTTGTATTGAGTAAAAACCTACACACTCCGTGTGCGTAATAATGTCGGGTCTTTGAAATATTATTTCTGCATGGTTATTATAGTCGTAACATTACTTGTAACTTAATGAAATTGTTGTCGATATTTTACGAACATCAGTAAAACAAAGTTATTTTTAGTTTTTTATTAAATTTTGTATGTGGTGTGTTACGGAATATATTTTGCAATAACGTTATTAGCTTGTTTTAATTTCAATTACTGCATGTAAATGTATTTATACATTGTACTTGTTAATTGCATGCCCAATAATTAAACAATACTCAGTCAAATAAAATAATGTATTAAATAAATTATGACGATTTTTTGACTAAGGAGTCATTATACAGAGAACAACTATACCAAATTAGATTTAGGGTAATTATAACTATATATAGCTATTGCATAGTTTTAGGAATTATTATACAGATTCAAAAGAAATGGCGTATTGAGAAAACACAGTTCTTATTGGTTATAACAATATTTTTCATTAACTACAAAGCGTGTCAAGAAATTCAAGTAAAATTAGTTTTTTTACAAGGCATAAATTTGAATTGATTTCCATTTGTAGTTTTAGTAAACTATCTGTTTATAGTTTCGCTCACATGAAAAAACTATACGATGAACCATATCGGGTATGGAACCCTAAAAATGAAAAATGATTTTCAGGTTTAAATCTTCGAATAAATTAGATTTAGAATCTTGTTAAAATTTATTATTTACCATTCTGTTGCCATTACTAAAATAAAATGTTAAATATAATTTGTTTAAATTTTTTATTTATTTATTATTTCCAGTTATAATTATTACATATTTTATAATTATGTAATACCCATAGAGGCTATAGCTTAGTTTTCATTGTTTTTTTACTGTGTTTCATGATTTTCGTATCGTTGGGCATTTCATTAAATAATTTTATCACAGTTACGTAGCTGCTTTTGAACATAATACTTTTATTTATTTTTGGTAAATTTATTATTTTGTTATTAGTGACATTATCAGAATTAACGTATTTCTTACTTAAATCGTTATAATGGTATAATATGCTTTCTATGTTATATCATTGTTTGATTGTAAGTGGTAAATTAGTATAATTTGTTTTAAGTATGATTTTTAGAATTCTTTTTTGCATGTTTTGTAGTTGGTTCATAATATTTGTGAATGCCTCACCCCAGACTATAATTCCATAAATACTTATACAATCGAAAAGTGCATAATACGAGAATGGATCAAATATAAACGAGCCTTTGTTCATAAAACATTTATTCTGAAAAGTTTCACAAAAATACAAATTTCTTTATTTTTCGACACATCCTCCTTGTTTGTCTATGCATTTTTCCCAACGCATTGGTATTTTTTTCATTCCGTTTCCATAAAAAGAAGCAGGGCGGGTGTCTATCCAGTTGCGCACAAAGGCCTCCACCTGTTCATCGGTCTGAAATCGTCCGTCTCCTAGTGATTCTTTGAGGGACCCAAACATGTGGAAATCACAAGGGGATGGGGATTGGTCTGGGCTATATGGAAAGTGTTCCAGCTGAGTCTAGTGCATTTCACCGATTTAGGCCTGCGTTAAAGCTGCGTCACGAATGGGGTGCGTTGTCCTTTTTCAGTGATAAGCAAGTTTTACCTGACTGAGAAGGTTACAGTAGTAGACTGCATTAATGGTTCTTCGCTCGTGCAGAAAATCGACAAACAGCATCCCTCTCCAGTCCCAAAAAATCGTGGTTAAAATTTTGTCTGCAGACAGAGGTGTTTTGTTTCACTGAGTTTAATTCATTTTTGCACCGCCACTCCATGCTTGCTCGTTTTGATGTCGGAGTGTAATGACGCACCCATGTCTCATCGCAGGTTACAATTTTGTGCAAAAAAAAAATCAGCTTCCTCTCTAAATCGAGTGAGAAGCGCCTGAGAGACTTTGAAACCCAACAAGCTGAAATTTTTCGGAATCCCAAGTTTTTCGTTATGATTGTGTGGACACTCCCGTAGCTGATGCCTAGTTCATCAGATATCTGAAAGGTTTCTAACGCGTGCAATGTTAACTTGCTAAATGCTGGTGCGCGGACGACGAGGATGATTTACAATTTCGACACGACTACTCTCATCGATAAATTTTTTGCACCAAACTTTTACACGTGGCCACGAAAGCGTTTCATTTCCGAATTGTGCGCAAAATTTCAGCTGGTTTCAGGTTTTCACATGTAAGAAACTTAATAATAATTCGTTGCACAACGCTGCTATGCACTTCTTTCTCATTAATTGTGATAACTATTAACCAAGCGAACGTAGCCTAATACCCCACTTGAAGTTCCCAACGCCCGGATGCGCCTTGAACAACTATCCGGCGCAATTTAAAAAGGCTCGTTTATATTTGATCCACCCTCGTATACTGTCAATAGTGTTTTTGTTTCCATAATCTTGGCCAATTTAGAAATGATGAATAATAAATATTTAGTATTTGAATCTACATATCTACAGTCTACATCCAAATTTACCCCTACCAAAAATTCTTCAAATATTTCATTATTTAATTAGTTTTCTATTGTACGTATACAATTGTGAATGCCAATCTCATGCTTACATCAAGAGCCTTGTAAAGTAGGTTTGTTTTAACGGACGTACTCAATGATAACGGAAGTCGTTTCTATAATTGTAAACCGCAACCTGTGTTTTTATACGTACTAATTGTGCATTATATGTAAACTGCTATCTATATTTATTTATTTACAAAAAAAATAACGGGAGACCTACTTCCGAAGTGAGTTTGTATGTCGAGTAATAAAAGAATGGAATGTGCTTCTAATTTTGTTGTTGTTTTAAAAATTAAATTCTATTTAACTTCACGCATATCACAATTTTAAGTATGAATAGGTGCGTAACGAATGATAAGAATATATTGTAAAAAGAAATACTTCGCATACGTATATAAATAGATGATAATAATTTTTTTTTGTTTGTTTTCATATTATTCGAGGGTTAGATATACAGAGTACTTGTCTTCAGGTGAAAAAGCTTATTTTGGAGTGAAACAAGTTTTATTGCATTTTTTAATAGCATTAACCATGTAGATTTTACTTCATGGTTTAAATCTGCAGTTATTCTGAGGTAATAAGGTGAATTTTTAAAATATAATTAATGGTAATTTATCATGTAAGTAAAAAATTATTTTTGAATTTTTCGAAAGTTGAAAGGACTTTTGCCTGGATCATGAAATGTCATTAAACCTTAAATTTGTAATATAAATAAAAATAATCAAATTTTATTGCTCTCGATAATTGTTCCGCCACACTATACTTCATCAGACATATATAATACATAAATACTTGTGGCGAAACAATTGTCGAGTGCAATAAAATTTAATTGTGATTTACAAAAATTGTATTTTTATTTTTATTTTTTATTACTGTGGTTCTCAATCAGGTATCGGTAGACTCCATCTTGTGCATAATTATCCTAAGAACGTAGGCTATCGCGGCCGGAATCCATAGTAGAATTAAGATTTCAGCTAAAGGGCTGTGGTCTAAATGAACATTAAATAATTACCTATCCATACCTAGATATTTATTTATATATAAAAAATGAGTTTGTCGCGTAATAATTCTAAATAGAATTAGAAATTAATTGTGCTTTGAGAGTTTTTTCACGTCAAATTTCAATATATTAGGAGAAGTATATGTCATATAGGTTTTGATCACTAGTACAATTGAATGAAAAATAGGTATTCCAACGGCCTTATATATATATATATTTTTTTTTTCTACATAGTTATAATAGCATAGACCGTAGACCTTGAGATTTACTATTAACTTAGCTTTCTTTAAGAATAATAATCATAATGGACAGATGAACAACAAAGTTATCCTATAAGGGTTCTGTTAGACATTTCGAGGTGTGAAACCCTAAAATGTATTTATTTGTGTATTGCCTTGGTAAATATTAATGCATATTATTAAAGGTACATAATAAATGTAATGATATGTTGATTAAATAAATAAAGCCAATACTGATATTACTAACAATTTATTCATGTATAAAATGTCATTAATAATGTAAAATAATGATGTATTACATTGCTAGTATGTACTTAATTGTAATTACCTATGATAATAACTTTAATTCATTATAAAAAACTGATAGCATTGCATACTAATTATGATGTAAATACAACTTCTTGTTATTTTCAATATCAAGTTACTAAAAAAATTGTAATAATCTTATCTTTTGGAGGGCTAATTAACTTTTGTTGCACCAAACATCACGTATATTTTCATCTGTCAGTCTGTATGAATTTTTGAATAGTGCACTAAAACTCGAAGTTTCACATGAAAACGTTTAAATAATTAAGAGCGAGGTGTGAGGTACCATAACAATAATTTAGTAATTTTTATAAATTCGGTAAAAAAATGTTTTTCAAAGCATGATATACAGGGTTTTTCAAGTTAATGGGCTATTAGAAGTATATGAATTAGTAAAATGAATCCAATTCTGAAACTTGGGCTCATTTGGTTATTGTTTATGCTGCTTCTTTAAAAATATTTTCAAGTTCGCTTTACATCCGGTTATACCGGAAGTTTTTTAAATGTTAACGTGCAAATGCTAAAATTTAAAAAATAAATAAATAACTCAAAATCCATCAATATTTTCGGGGTAGTGTCTCCTATAAGATATGCATGAATTCAGTTTTTCTATCGGAAAATGTAAGAAAAGTATGTCATTCCATTTAAAATAAGAAAGTTAACATCTATTTACGGTATAACCGGATGTAAATTGAACTTGAAGATATTTTTAAAATAAGCGGAATAAACAATAACCAAATGAGCCCAAGTTTCAGAATTGAATTCATTCTACTAATTCATATACTTCTAATAGCCCATCAACTTGAAAAACCCTGTTACTTATCAAAAATTTTTCAACAATATATTTTCATTCGTTAGAATACTCGTCAATTTGTTATCCAATTTTAACCAATATAATTTTTTTTTATCAGTTCGTTGATTTTTAGTAAATTGTAGGTTAACGTAATTACAAATATTTTATTGCGATATGATTTTTTTTAAGGAACAATGACTGAGATTTTTAGTAATATATAAAACAAAATACATTTTTCATCATCTTACTTGTTTCAATATTATAATATTTTGGAGGTATTAAAACTTCCCTACTAGAAATTAGTTCAGATTTACTTTATTTATACAAAATTTATTGTCACATCTGATCTTTATATTCCTTTTAGAAGGAATTCAGTAATTCACTTTTGAGTAGGATTATGCATTCAATATTCTGATCTCAACTGTCAAACGGAATCTCGTGTTTTTCCCGATATCGACTAAATGTTACATTTATATTACTTGAATTTTGGTTATTTTTAAAATTATATAATATTGTTATATATTTAGTCATTGGTAGAATAGCAAACGACTAGAAAACAAAACCCGATTCCAAGTAGATTCGATACCCTTATCCGTTTCTGAAAACAATTTATGATCAGGATCCGTTCTGATTCGCTTTATACGAGGTGTGATGTTTATTGTCTGTGCCGGATAAAAAGTTACGAAAATGGATCCGATTCGGATTAAATGTAAACAAATTTCGGGAAAGCCTACATAACAATATTGGGAGTTATGTAAGAGGGATGTCTATAAGTAGTCCCTATCGTTTTTTTTTTGTGTGTAAGCCGAGGTATAATTTGGACAGTAGTCCAGTATTTAGGGCAACGCAGCCAAAGGGCGTGTGCCATATCATTGGATAGTTTGTGAATATAGGAACACAATGGCGGCAGGGAGGGGGGTTGTTTCACTACGCGAAAATGTTATTTGAATGGTTACTTATGTTAGGTTAAATTATATTAGCTTTTTATGACCTTACTGCATGTAAAAATACCAGAAATAAAATAAAATTTTGGATTCCCTCTATCACATAATACTGAACCATCACAAGTAGGTTTAGCTTAGGTTAGGTTAGGTTAGGTCAAGTTTTAGTCTAGTTTCTTATGACCTTATTACATGTAGACTATCACAAATAGGATAAATTTGTTCCATCAACATCCCCTATTCTGTTATGAACAATCCATTGAAGTGTCACTCGTCCTTCGGGAGCATGCGCTAAATATTTAAGCGCAGCTATAACTTGATCTTAACGAAAAATTCTAATTATACATAGATGTCCACTCCTAAATGCTTTTTTACATAATATTAAAGTACATAGCATAAATAAAGTTGACAATTTATTCCCTTTTGTTCCAGATAATCAGCGACGAATACGTGCAAATGATAGAATATACAATTCGCAGTTCAAATATGCGGTAAGTCATTAACTACCTTTTTATAAACTATTTTATTGTTTGCTAGTGTTTTATAGTCTATAGAATAATTTTTACGATTCGTATTTAAAACTGTTACGAAAACTAAATTGCGTTACGGTCGGAATAAGAAACTACGACGTGAGCATTTTTTTATTTTATTTTTTTTGTTTAACACTCGAGGACACCCAAGCAAAAATCACTGACAGTGATTAAACGTATGTTTTGTTCTCAGTGTTGCTTTAGTTGAAGGAAGTAAATCTAACTTTTTATCATTGTAACGGTGATTAACAAAAAAGGGATAACCTTGAACGTTGTAAATAATCTATTGTTACGGCCTTTACTTTATGGAAAAACATGTTAAAGGAAACAATAAATAAAACTCAATTTGATTTTTCCACTGTTTATTTTCAATCTTGACAATTGTTTTATCCTACAAGGGCATCTTCAGAAGATAACTGGTTACGTTATATAACTATTCTAAATTTATACTAGTCTTAGGGTTAATTACATTCTACTATTTTATTTAGTATTGTGGATTCATAAACGTTTTCTATTTCATTTAAATTTAATTCTCTTTACTTGATATACCCATAAATATATCGTGTTAAGATGTTATTCAAAATTCATTGTTTGCATCTCAATCCGTCTAATTTACTATCCTGATACGTAAGTACAATTAATAATACTGCATTATACAAAAAGTGGGATGAATGGGAAGATTTTGGTTTGTTTGTGTTTATAGGTTTTTCTAAATCATATTAAAAATTTTGTTGATCTTTTAACCTTCCTTTTAACATATAAGACATAAACAAAAAGAAATTATTTGTTGGTCAATGTTCTTTTGAAATTGTCGAACGTAGATCACAAATGGATTCAATTTAACAAGTCGATAGCGATAATTATTGAAAAAGGACATTGTGGAATTCTACAACCAGCAAATTTCTGCAGATGCCGTTCACTACATACTCTATCTGCACTTATTCAAAAAACTTACGACTATACAATAATGTTCTACGTAATTCTGGAGTTTAATTATAGGTGGATTTGTAAGGTAATTTTGTGAAATTATCTCTTCTCGTGATTCAAAATTATGGAATTCAACAATTACAATCCGCTTAAACGTTATCTAGCTGTCCTTTATTCTTTCTTTTTTAATTGTCAACTAGAAATTTAGTTATAAAATGATACGTGTACTAAATGTGTAATTATTAGATCATCGAATGTGTTCTGTGTTATACTTCATTCATGATAACATATGTTCTTAAATTATGACGTTAGATTAGTTTATGACTTAGTTGACGACACAATCAAAATATTTGGAACTTTATGATGCTATTTAATATTAGTACCTAGCGGTAAACTAACATTTTTTCGTAGTTTCATAGGTTTTTTAATGTTGGTGGGAATTTTAAAAAATATTGTAATATAAGACTTGACTTGCTTTTAAAACATATGCAAAATGAATAGACCGAATAGTAAAGGCAGATCAAGAAAAATGGAATTCAAAAAAGAAAGAAGACATTAAAATCCTTTTTCGTTTAAATGTCAAGGATCACAGATCCCACATTTCGAAGGCGTCCTACACAGTAGGTACAACGTACGGAAAGCCATATCCCACGACCGGTTTCGACCTATCGGGTTTCATCAGACGAAAAAGAATTTTAATGCCTTCCCTCTTTTTTGAATATGTTATATCTTCGTCTAAGAGTCCATCGGAATCAACAGTGTAATTCAATGCCGGTAGGGGTATTAGCCCTCGGAGTAGTTGTTTCTGTTGATTCCATATTTAGATTTAAAAATAGGATTGATTGAATGACATATTTAGTACGGAAAACATTTGTTAACAAATCAGGATTTTCAGTTACTTGACGGGAAACTTCGTCGAGATAACTTCAAATGGCAATCTCTACCTGTTAGTCTCATGGAGGCCATTTAGTTTTAGATCAGAATAGCCTTCCAAACCGTATCCTAACCCTCAACAGGTGAAGAAAATTACAATAACAATCGAAATGTATATAAAAATTATTATTTCATTCTTTTTCTAGTCACTATATAGAATTACAAAAAGCATCCGGAAGAAACTTGATGAATAGATTTGGCTATTTTTATTTTCCTCATATTACAGCTATATATATATACGTATATTGTTTCGATATTCGGTTCAAACCTCGTATCATTTAATAACTGCGGGAAAAGAAAATATGATAAAAACAAAAATTCAGGTTTTAGATTTGCCAGTTTTAAAGTAGGTATCTAAAGCTTTTTACGATTTCATAATTTTTTGGTGTTAGATATCTTATTGTAGCAAAAATAGAAACCTAATTCATACGTGCTAACGTCGCACTCGACCTCGAAACTTTTAGTAAAACAAAACATTAGGTGTACTTATTTATAATTTTATCGAAAAACTGTCTGAAAGTGAAAGCATCAAATGAATTAGACAATTTATATTTTATATAAATAAAATAATATCCTTGATGCAAACGATTGCAAATTGTCAATCACTACCTACAAGTTTCTGGTTTTCCTTATTACAAAAGCCAAGTTATTACGGCTAGATACGGTACATAACACATGAGCTGAAAAGTCCAGGGCCTAACAAAGAAAACACGTTTTTTTTTTGTTCAAAATTGTCTTTATTCATCAACGTATCTCCATCAAGAGCAACACAATTATTCCAGAGTCGCTCTAACATTTCAATACCACTTTTGTAGAACAATTTATTTTTTGCCTCAAAGTAGCTTCAGCGAAAACCTCTTCATTCGAGCGAAATTTCTTTCCGACGAGCATTTTTTGATGTCTGCGAACAGCCAGTAGTCGCTGGTAGTCAAATCTGGAGAATGGAGAACGGTGGATGTGGGAGCAATTCGAAGTTCAATTCATGTAGTTTTGCCATTATTTTATTGTTTTGATTAACTTGTGACACAATTTTTTTTCTTTGTCATATGCGGTCGTTCTTTGTAATTTCAATTTTGCGGCCTTCAAATAATTAGTACAATTTACTGTTGATGGTATTTCCCTTCTCAAAATAGTCGATGAATATTACACCACGCACATCCCAAAATACTGAGACCATAACCTTTCCAGCCGATTGTTGCGCTTTCGGGCTCTTTGGACGAGGTTCACCAGTTGCTAATGCTGCCACTTAGATGACGATCGTTTTGATTCCGGAGTGAAGTTTTGGTCGTTGCGATTTGTGGAACGACACAATATATTAATAAGCTTGCAGTGAATAAAATGTTTATTAACAGTATCTACACGGATTATATATACACGGTTGATCAATTGAGAATGACGAAAAACGAAAAGGTGAACACATGTGAAGAGCGCAAGAGTTGAAGAGTAAGTGTCTTATTTTTGAGTCAAGTTTTGAAAAGAAAAAAAATGAAAGTTCAAGAATGTAGAAAGTAGGGGAATAAATTCTAAGGATTTAGCTGACGTTATTCGTAGAGAGTAATACAAGGAAATTAGGGAAAGTGGCCGTGACTAAGGTAATAGGCGTAGAAATGAGAAACTGGACAGGATGCAGGAAGGTCACTTTCTAATGGCAAGGGTGCAAGCGTGAAGAAACGAATAACATCAACTAAGGGTACACAATAGGACTGGTATGGGATGTGTAATAAAGAAGTTAAAAAGAATAGATACAGATTGAAAAGGAAAGCTATTAAGTTAGGGTGAACAAAAGAAAAGTGAAATCTGTAAACTACGAAAGGGTCGTATTGAAAGGGTAGTTGAAACGAACAGTACAGATGTAAGAAGCAGTAAAGATCGAAAAATAGAGATTCTTTAATAGGTGTGAAAAATATAGTAGAAAAAGTAGAATTTAGAAAGTGAAGATGTAGAAATAGAATTCGACACGGAAGATAAAAGTTAAAAAGACAAAAGAAGAGAAACGTATATACACAAAAGGTATTCAAGATATTTACAACAAAAATATATATAGAAAAATTTACAGATAATATATATACAACACTGGCAGAGCGAGTGTGGCAATAAATGTTACGCCACAAAGTGATGGATCCATGTTTCATCCATTCTCACATATCGACGCAAAAATTCCGGTTTATGTTACGTTTACGTTTAAACATGGCCAAACACTGCTCATAATCATCAACACGTTCTTGTTTTTAGTCAACAGTGAGCAAACGCGGCACTCATTTTGAACACAGCTTTCTAATGGTCAAATGCTCATGCAATATAACAAAAAGCCAACACGTTCTTTTAATGTATTTTTGCGATGTCAGCTAACTCACGCAATTTCACTTTTCGATAATTCATTCATTCATCAGTCGATTTTGTGGATTTTTTTTATGTTTTCTGGTGTTACCGACTCATTTGGACGTCCACTGCGTTCTTCATCATCAGTGTCTCTGAGCGGAGTCTCCATAACACTTTTCAAGCCATTGCTCATTGCTTCGCTTTAATAACAAAAGTAGCTAGATAAAGTCACTCTTAGCACAATAACTTACAAACTAATGAATAGAATGTCATGAAATTTTAACAGCTGTCTTTTGAAGGTTAGTACTAACTGAAAAATAGGTGAATGCAATAAAACTAGCGCCATCTATGCATTAGGCCCGGGACTTTTCAACCCATGTGTTACAAACTATATATCGCTCTTCTATCCCTGTATCTCGCTCCTATATATTTAAGTATAATTAACATTTATCCGCGCCTCTCTTATTTACTTTAGTTTGAAAATTTAAGTTCTTCTGTTATTGAAAGTTTTCGTTGCATAGTGTAAGTAATAAAACCAATAAATTAAAAAAATATCCGATTGGGAAAAATACGAATGGAAAATGGAAACAGAATTAATTATTACCAATTAAAACTTTACCTTCGTAATAAGAATTCTCGTTATAAAGGGTTTAGAGTGTGTTTGAATTGTATACATATAGCTATATAGCGTTAGCCAAGCTAGCATCTTCAAAGAGAATAATAGTTTAATATTTTCCGTTTCATCAGAATATTATCATGTCAAACTGATCTGTCATAGTTTAAATTTTGAAAAAAAAACAACTTACTCAAAATTTCAGTAAAAATTTAATCAAAAAAATCTTTAAATTATTCGGAATTAATATAATAGTGTAACGAATTTTCTAGATCAACTTATTTATTTAACGAATATTTATTTCCAATGATTTATTTAACACTTACACGCTACTTAAAACACTTAAACACTAATGCAACAACTTATTTATATGACAAGGAAAATGTGTTATTTATATCACTTGGTATATCGTATGTATATTACCATTCTACTATCAACCGTCCACTGTAAAATTTAAACTGTGACTAAACTGTAACTAAAACTAAACTGTTCACTGACCGTCGACAACATCGTATTTATAGAGGTATCGAAGGTTCTGGAGTAATCAGGAACGATCTTCTAGTATTTTCTCGAACTCCTATTATGTTGTTGTTTACTTATTGCTATCAAAGCGCCGACCGACGACCGTATTCGAGGTACCCGTCTTATCTGTTTCCGGAACTCCACTATCTTGGTGAAGGAGAGTTTAAAATGTATGCTGTTGAAATGGAAAAAGGTGAAAGTGATAATATAGAGTTCGAATTTTTTGTGGGAGTGGTTGCAACTCGGGTTTTTGAATACGAATAAAAAATGTGCAAATTTTTCCGTCAAAATGTTAGATTTAATATAAGTTCTTCGCTTGGTGTGGAATAAGGTGGGTGGTGGACTTGTTCTGCGTCCGTTATTTTAAAGTTATAACGAAGACATAAAATGAAAATTTTGAAATAGGATAGCAACATTGTAACTCCTTTAGAGTGAGTGTATGTAACACTCTTATGAGGAATACATGTTACCAGCAAATAATAAATAATAATAATAATAATAAAAATATGCGTAGCCTTATCAAATTTTTCTGAACATCATAAAAGTTAATGTTGTCAAATTTATATTGGTTCACTCTAACACAGTCACGAATCACCACTGGTATTTTATACAGAAATTTGAAACGAATTTATTTTAAATGACAAAAGATGCACAGTGTAAATAAAACAATTTGCTTTTAGTTTTTGGTTAGATAATATTTAGGTACATTTGGCGAAAACAATAGTAAAATTGTAAAAAATGATGACAAAAAGTTACTGGCAATATTGCGTTTTTTAGGTGTTCTTTTTTATATTAATGAATAGTTTGCGGCAAGTTTCAAAACATAGTTGATATTTTACTCAATAATGATTTTAGATAAGCTACGTAAACAAAATGTACATATGCCAAAAAAGAATTAAAACCAATTTTATATGATGTACCCTGTTGTTTTAGATATTTTCAAATTTCATTATTTCTAATTAATAAAATAAAACAGACGGTATATTTCACAAATGTATTAAACTCATTGTGAAACAACATGATTCGGTGTATATATACATAATATAGCTCTTTGAAAATGGTGTAACAACCGAAACATATGTCAAAGATAGTCTAATACATTTGTGAAATATACCGTGTGTTTTATTTTATTAATTATTCAGTATGGTTCACCAAGTGATCAGCGAAACCTCAATTTTAACTATTAATTATTTCTTCTTACAACAAAATAAGATTTAAAAACTTACAATAAATTTTATAATAATTATGAATATTTAAAGGTCTAAAATTTGTTGCAATGCAAGAAAGTAATTAAAGTTGATAACTATATTTTCACAAAAATAAATTAAGAATCCATTGTTCTGGTGTGTATTTTTAAGCAGCGCCGCTGTTTATTACGATAAGCTTTATTATATCACAGAATCATTGTGTTTGCAATCTCGGATTAACCGTTTCTCACAAAAACCAGAGAAAATGATCGTAATAAAAGTTATTTTGGTGACCGTCTAAAATAAACCAGCCTGGTGCTATTCAATAAAATTTAATACGGAATAGGTGGGCACAAACATGACAATAGAAGGTTCAATTTGTTTATACAACCAATGTCAATGTTATATTTATTAAGACAAGAAAAAAACACATTCGACAAATTCATTGAGGAGCCATAAAATTATTTTTACGAGGAATAGATTAACTGTCAGCATTTTCCGTTCGTGTAATGTAATGGAAAACTATTAAATGACTCACATTCACCAGCGACCGATGCATGCATATCAGTCGAACAAACTGTTCTTCGAAAAACTAATGTAGTGTATGTTTGGGATTCTGTAAAAATAAAATTCAAAATTTCCAACCCCAATAAAGTACAATTACAATTTGTAAAAGTTACTTGTTAAATATTAGTGTAGCAGCGGCAGACGTTTTTGCATTCCAGCATTTAATGCTTATTATAATAACATCAAGGAAGGGTTTATTATAAGTTAATTTACTTCGCCGTTAAAGTCGATTTTTAAAAATAAAAATAATTCAAACTTAAGTGAATTTATTTATTAAAAATACATTGTAACGGGAAGGAGCCATTAATCAAGAGATGTTATCGTTTTTGACTCGAGATTACAACTAACTTTTTAATACGAAATACATCTGCAGCTGCATAAAATGCTTACTCTCTATTTTGTTATTTTTTCTAGAATTTATCGTTCTCACAGTTACAGGATATGTGTCAGCAGTTATTATTATAATGTTATCTATTATTCTACCTTTGATCACTTTACTTTCATGTTTATGAAACTGTAAACAGGTACCTGATGCAGACCATCATATAGGCACCCTGTTTGGGTTTTTTCTATTAGTTTTGTAAGATTCTGTTTTGGTGCTTTTTGCTTATAATAATCAGATTTAAATAAAACGTCGATATGGCAGTACGTCGCCATCTACCTGCTTTTGCTGCTATTGCCGTATTTCATAATGTTAGACAAGGCCTTATTAGGGTATCATCTTGTCTAACTGAATCGGCGGCGCAGCTTACATACGTGACAGACACGTAAAGCAAATTAATAAGAACAAAATTAAGTTCTTGGTCAAGTAATTTATCGAAGCTACCAGACGTGGATCGCGATTTCGATCTCATTAGATCTCATCAGCACGCCATAGGCAGATTCGATAAATTACTGACATTATGAAATACGGCAATAGCAGCAAAAGCAGGTAGATGGCGACGTACTGCCATATCGACGTTTTATTTAAATCTGCTTTACACCGAGCTCCAACGATTTAGTCAGTAATTTATCGAATCTGCCTATGGCGTGCTGATGAGATCTAATGAGATCGAAATCGCGATCCACGTCTGGTAGCTTCGATAAATTACTTGACCAAGAACTTAATTTTGTTCATATAATAATCAATTTAATCCAAGTTTTCTGTGGTTTCCTTGGATCACTTAGGCAAATGCTGGGGCAGTAATATTCCGCAGATAATCTTTCACTTCTCTTCTGTCTTCATTTCGTCCGTCTCATCTTTCTCTCCCTAACCACACCACCAACCATTCCCACCATTCCTGAAAGGAGACCCTTACGCCCTACCCTCCGGCTTTGCACTTCAGTGTAGGTCGGAGGGACTGCTCGTCCACCAGCATGAGTAGCTGGTGGGAATGAAACACAAAAAAGTTTTTATTTTATTTAAGACATCGTTGTCAGCGTATTATCCGTTTTTAGTTAGTAGTCCCCAATTTTGTATCTGTATATATTTATATACATTCGTGGTTATTGTGTTGTGAATAAACTGTACATAATCATCGTCGGATTTTTTATTTACAAAATTTCATTGAAAAAATACCGCTCGTGTTTTCATGGCAAACGGTGTAGGTAAATGTAGTACAGTTTCTATTAATAAAAATATCAAAGCAGCTGTTAAATTAACTTAATCTGGCTACATTCTGCACAGTGTAGGTATTTCGAGAATGTATTGTCTTTTTCTCGGTTTTTGTTTCATATAAGCTCTCCCATAGGGTCGTCAGTCCAAAGCCACCCTAAAACTAGATAACTGTTTGCGAACAGTAATTTAATCTAGATCTTTCTCTGCTCCTCTTTACTTGCGTTTTTGCTTCCAATCGCCAGACAATTGGTAGAAGGAATTTAAAATACTGCAATATAGACATTAAAAGCTATCATTTCTGATGAAAGCTGCACAAAACCGTTCGATTCTCTTTTGAACACAGTTGTAAGAGGTACTAGTTGTACTGGTTAATAAATACAGATAGGTGTGTAGGATTGTTTTTTGTTAAAGACAGTTATTACAAACATTTATGTCAATCTTTTCATTTCCCAAAAACTAAATAGCTCACATCTTTAATTAATCTAATCTAGGTGTGTTTCTACTCCCATTTACTCCTGTTTCTGTTTCCGATAAGACATTATCTATCGCTTCATGTCTCAAACGGTGAGCTGTCATTTTATATCTCCTTTTCTTAACTTTTATTAAACACCACATCTGAAACTCTTCTCTCACCGTTCCGCACAAAGCCGTGCTTCAAATATACATTTTTAACAATCTTTTTCGAATTTCCAATTCCAAATTATAGTTTTTCACCTCCAATTTTTGTATATTCTCGAATCTTAATTTTACTTCCCCTACATACCAATATTTATTATTTTTTTAAATTGATTTTTATTCTATAATCTTCCACATTATTTAAGGCTGCCTCAACTCCTTGTTAATACTATAAATAAAAATAAAACAACAATTTCAAATGTTTCACTTAATTTAATATGTACTCGACATATGTTCCGGGCATAGCCCATTATCAGACTGAAATATCGGACCATTGCATCTCGTTGATTACACTATAGATGTAGATAATGTTAAGATACTACATAACAATGTAAGCAAAAGCAGGAAACGAACCATGTTGAAAAATCTAGAAATTAAGAAGGCTTGAGATAAAAAATTAAATTTAGTCAAAAATCAAATTGAGTTAGGGCAAACATCATCCCCTCTACTATTTAGTTGAATTTGTAACTGTTCTGGTATATATAATAGGAATAATACGTTATAATTTTAGTATATAATTCACTCTTGATAATGGGGTATGCCCGAAACATATGTCGAGTACATATTAAATTAAGTGAAGCATTTGAAATTGTCGTTTTATTTTTATTGATATAAAAACCATGTTTCACAAAAAATGCACCCAAGACAATTTAAATATTATTAAAAACGCTTGTTAAAGCATGTTAAATCGAAATTGGAAAAATGAAAATATTAATAATAATCAATTCGACAGGTCGACACCTAATAAAAGTTTTAAGAAAATAATTTTTTCTTCTACAATTAGAACAAAATTAACGTTTCCGTGTGGTTTTACTCATGAATACTCTCATTAGCTTGTAAAATGTAATTGAATTTCTCGATGCTCGATCGAATTCTGTGAATGGTTTTGTTATAGTATGAAGGCCGGTCACGTCAATAGAATTAAGATAACTTACCGGGCTTTTGGGTTATGGTCTATAGGCTTTTTTGTTGTCTGACGTTTCGTCAGCAGCTGCGGCTAACATCTTCAGAAGCGTTTGTGGTTTGGTCGTTGTAACAGTTTTCGATCTCGAAAACGTCTAATGTCAACGACCATACCACAAACGCTCCTGAAGATGTCAGCTGCAGCCGCTGACTAAACGTCAGGCAACAAAAAAGCTCATAGACCACAACCCAAAATCCCGGTAAGTTATCTTAATTCTAATGTTTGTGTATTTTAATATTTCTTTCCTAAATTGAAAAGTTCAACTGCTATTTTAGAATGATTTTATTTTTGCTGCGACATTTTCAAACTCTAAACTGCTGACAATAAGAACGGTCGTTGCTACATAATCTTAACTCAATAATTATAAATATAATGAATATTAAATTGGTCGTGAGCTAATAAACTATTCAATAAATAATTTGTTGGATTTAATGTTTTTATTTCTAACATTGTCATATAGAATATATGCTTTGTATTACGTTTAAATCTATTTATAGATATTCACTACTTTCTAAAACAAGTTTTTCTTTTATTCTTTTTACCTTATTTACTACTCACGTATAAAAGCACAATGCGTTGTTTATGATTATTATTTACACATATTATAATTGTGAAGATTTCTATTACCTTCATGCAACTTCGCTTTAATAAAGACAATACACAGGTTAAATATTAATATCTTCAACATTAAATTCCTACATTCGTATTTTGTTTTATATTAAACGAACTGGGTTTTGCTAAGCAGTTATCCTTTAGGGACATTCGGGAGTTAAACTGTTAAAAAAGTTAGTTTTGCGCAAAAAAAAATGGTAAATAATTAATTGTAAGAGACACATCTACAAAATTTGATTATTGAGGCTGTTAAAACTTAGCAATGAAACGAAATATATGCTAAGTATTAAAAACCAAAAGAAAAATAAAAAAGTTCCTTCATTTTTTAAAGTCGTCAAAAATCACACACCCTTAAAATGTTTACAATTTAATAGCTATTAAAAATTCACAAATTTTCAGGACTATCTATATGGAGCTAAGAGATTTTTTTAAATACTTTTTAGTCCGTTTTAAAAACGTGGTATATTAGAAATTTGTTTTTGTTTAAATAGTTATTAAGGCTAATAATTTGAGTGAGGCTTTCGTGACCGATGTCCATTATAACGTTGATTTTCGAGCTAATTGGCCGTCGTCTCGACGTTTCGCCAACACGAGTAGTTGGCATCTTCAGGAGATCTGTTCTGAATTGTGATTCATCGCAGATTGGCTAGAGGTTTTTTTTTGTTTTTGTTTATTCTCGAGGAGGGAAAATCTTTAAAAGACATCCCCAAAGAGAGGGGTAGTGTCGGATTCGCCGAGGTGCCTACCGATAAACCCCCTCTTCGAGAAGAGCGACCAACCCGAATGTTTTGCATCCCTAAAATAGTTGGGAACGGGAAATGGACTTGTTGTGGGAGGGATGGGGATTTTGGCGAGAAGGGTGACAGTGGTCCTCCCCAGATGGGTTGGGTGGACACTTACGCTAAAAAAGCGAAACTAGGATTGAGCGAAGTGTGGTAGCTCAGAGCAGAAAGTGACGAGGCCTTCTAAAACGGTCGTTGTGTTTAGCAGTGAAGTCGGAAAGTGCCAAGATAGACGGATTTGAGTGACCTGACACTGAGGCCCGGAGATTTGCCGCGAATTTGGTTGCAACTTTGGGGAATGAAGGTAGGGGTGGGTGCCTTGAAGGATTTTAAGACGGTGGGGATGGTAGGCCCTTACTGGTTAGACATACTCCGTAGCGCGTATTTATGCCTGAGTTTGTCGGTGGGCGTGGTTTCTGGTTGACTGGATTCCCACTTGGTTGTCTTCTTCGGTTGTGTGGTTTATAGCGCCGGAATTCATGCACGATTGATTTTAAGAGTTCTCTATTCTGTTGAAGTTGTTTTTCTGCTTATGAATTTCTATACCTTCCCTGTACAACCTGGAATAGTATGATGATTCGGTGGTTAATACTTCGGTGTTTTCAAATCTGATTATGTGACCTATTTTATTTAGGGTATGTTCTGCGACTGCGGATTTGCTGGTGTATCCTAGACTACAATTAGCCTTGTGTTCGTTTACTCGTCTGTTGATGGATCGTTTTGTAGTTCCTATATAAATTTTCCGCATGTGCATGGGATTCGGTTAACACCTGCTGTCGCTAGAGGGTCCTTTTTGTCTTTGACTAATCGAAGTAGTTCTCCAATTTTCTTAGTCGATTTGAAGATTGTACGAATGTTAAACTTTCTTAGTATCCGTCCGATTCTATCGGTTACTCTGGGGATGTATGTGGCGACATAAATAATGGACAGAACATTTTGTGTTTGTGTAGACTTAAGTCGTAAATTTAGCGATTAGGGTAGATAAATTTAAGTTTCAAATTTTAAGTAAAGCGTGTGAGAATGATGATTAGCAGATGTAGAATGTAAGTATGAGCGAGGAAGAGAGTGTACGAGAGTGAGATGGATGCGTGAGAAAATGCGTAGGTTAGGGATGTAGGAGTGCGGGGTGGTGAAGGTGGCAAACCCCCCCGTGGCTGGTTTTAAGTTTAGAGTTTCTGTAAATTTAATGAAGAAAAGACGTTGTTATTTTGTTTGTTCACTTTTCCCTTTTTTTAAATATATTCAATTAAAGTTTTATTCCTGTGATCTCCTGATTGCTGTAAACCCAGCTAGTAGGGATTAAATAAAAATATCCACTACATGTATGGTATAACAGTCTGCGCTGAATCACAATTAAGAACAGATCTCTTGAAGATGCCAACCACTCGTGTTGGCGAAACGTCGAGAATAAAAACCTCGAGACGACGGCCAATAAGCCCGAAAATCAACGTTATAATTAGTAAGGTGTTCATTTGGTTATTACTATTATTATAGTCTTTTTGTTTTGTTGTTGGAGTACTACTCTGCAGAATATTTACAGTAAACAATTTCATTAATAACCAACAATAGAAACAAGCATTTTACTTCTACTTCAAATAAATTGTTACAATCATTTTCCCATCCCTATTAACAACAAAATATTTCTTTTAAATATTTCGAAACAATAAGGCGCCTGCTTGTTTTTATAAACATGCGTTTGATGAGGAAAAGTAAACATTTGGAAAAATTTGTCGTTTATAAAGTATATTGAATTTGTATCATAAACGTAGTAAAAGAAGTTAAATTATTACCAAAACGTGAAATAAAGTACACCGTTGCCACTACGTTATGTAAATATTATTAAATGTACGTTTAAAAAAAAAGGAAACTTTTCATTTTACAAACAATATATGTGTTGTTATTATTTAGTTTATTTGTATGAGATTCTTATATTTCGTCATTAAGTAACAACTGTTTTTGATGTCACAACGACGGTTTTACTTTTACTTGACGTTTTGGCGGTAATGTAACTTGTTGTACTATGTTTTTATATTGATATAAATATATATAAATAAAACGATAAAATTTTCCAAATATTTACTTTTTACCACTGAACACATGTTTTTAAAATACGCTTCGATATTTATCGTTCCTTATTAACTGACGCAACGAATTATCTGAACAATCTGTTTTTTTTTATGTTTGGATGTATTTGAACTACTCAGCTCATGCGAATAGTAATTGTGACGCCACAAGAATTTCAGCGAGTTTCGTGCCACATGATAAATTTAAAAGAAATCGATCGTTTTCATTTCTCATTTATTCCACATTATTTCACCCTCAGTTGTCTTTTCTATATAATGTAGGAAAATTCCTTTTTTTTTTGTTACTGGTCATGTAGATAGGTATCTTATTGTAAATCGTCGCTTTGTTCATTATAAGTAAATCTGACCCACAAACCTATATTAAGTTGATACATTATTACTTAAGTTATTTCCTTAACACTAAACTACATGTTATAAAATGTATAGGTATGTTTTTCCGTAATATTATTGATTTTATTTCAAAGGTTTCTAATTAAAACTCAATCTGTTTGTCTCCGGTTTAAATAGATTTAAGTTAAACAAGTCGTAAAACCAAATTTGTGCAATTTGATTTATTCAGCAGTAGGTTATCATATCATTCGTTCTATGTGAATGGAAATTGCGTCATTTTCTGGTTACTCAGTGTATTACCAGAAGGATCGCATCCTTTCCTAATCAGATAACAGCTAAAAATAAAATTAAAATTAGTAATTGTATTAGTACGTATGTAATTACTTGGAAGTAGTCAAGTTTCTTAGGATGTTCTTATAAAAACAACGTATTTAAATCATTAGGGTTCTAGGAGGTATTATCGTTTGTGTTTTATAACTTTGATTGTTGAAAGAAGTTCACATTTCCGAATTTATAATCTGTACGTTACATTGAAAAAATAATAAGAGCAGTATATATAATGGTTTCTCTATAAGAGACGTCCAGAATAGGGTAGTATTGGTTGAAAACTTTGTACCTTAATTTGGCTATTCTTTATTTAATTTTATCAATTTAGTAAACACAAGTTGTAGTTAATAATGAATAAAATGGTACACACGGTACACCCATTTGTGAAATATACCGTGTGTTTTATTTTATTAATTATTCATTATGTTTTTCACCAAGTGATCAGCGAAATCTCAATTTCAACAACTTTTAGTTACTGAAGTAAGGTTTATTTTTACTTTGTTTTAAAATAAGCCCATACTTACTGGTCAGAAGTTAAGATTTTATTATTTCTTGAATTAGTTTTTATAAAAATTTGAACGGGTTCTCTGTATTTACAAAATTTGTACTATAAATATAAATATGGAGTCAACAGAAACAACTACTCCAAGGGCTAATACCCCTACCGGCATTGAATTACACTGTTGATTCCGCTGTATTCTTAGACGAAGATATAACATTTCCAAAAAAGAAGGAATTAAAATCCTTATTCGTCTAAATATTAAGATCAAATATCTCAAATTTTGAAGGCGTCCTAACAAGTAGGCACAACGAACTGAAAGCCATATCCCACGACCGGTTTCGACCTATCGGGTCTCATCAGGTGAGCGCTGGCACAAATGCCTTTGGCTATATTATAAATATAAAAATATAATTTTAATTCTTTCTTTTTTGGATATGTTATATCTTCGTCTAAGAATACATCGGAATCAACAGTGTAATTCAATGCCGGTAGGGGTATTAGCCCTCGGAGCAGTTGTTTCTGTTGACTCCATATTTATATTTATATTTTTATATTTATAATATAGCCTGTAAAGCCATTTGTGCCAGCGCCCACCTGATGAGACCCGATAGGTCGAAACCGGTCGTGGGATATGGCTTTCGGTTCGTTGTGCCTACTTGTTAGGACGCCTTCAAAATTTGAGATATTTGATCTTAATATTTAGACGAATAAGGATTTTAATTCCTTCTTTTTTGGATAAATTTGTACTAATTTCCCAATACTTATGTCATTGCTCGAACTTACTTTTTAATATTTGTTTTGATGTGTGAGAAAATATTTTTTATTGAAAGATGTAGTTTTTGAATTCCCACAGTTACACGCCAAAATTAATTGCGAGTAATCTAATTAACTTGTTGACGAAAGAAACGATGAAGATTGGTTTTAAATATTTAATAACAACACTTACACTATTTATATTTATAACAAAGCTCTTTTACTTGTTTGACCATTGAATAATTGTATGTATGAAATTTGAATGATATAAAGAATCTCGTTTGAATGGCTTTAGGAATGCACTTAAGAATCTAGCCGTTAATCTTTGGTTTTCAGCTTAAATAAACTATAATGAAGTGGGGTTGACAAAAGCTGTTGCTAGCCAGAGGGCACAGTATGGCAAAACGACCATAGCAACAACCCCACAAGTCATTGCACTCCATCAAGTAAACACCCTGGTTAATTTGGTAATTTTACTAATACCTTAAACGTGATTATACAATGAAAGTTTGACGATGAACATATTAATATGATAATAAAATAAAATGATTTTGAAAATATTGAATGCCAGTTCACGCTTAAAGGAAATAAATATAATAAATAGTTGTTTGCACTAAAACCGAAATTTGGAGAATGAATATAACAATAAGATAAGAAAAGTGAATGTAATTTTGAAGATATTTACGTTTAACAAAAGAAATGAATATAATGCAAAATAAAATAAAGACAAGTTCGTACCAAATTTAAAATTTCCGAGAAACTATTGCTTGAAATGCTACAATATTCTTGGTCACAAAATACAGTTTTCCAGAAGATAAAGTGATTACCTTGAACCTATGTAAGTTATGCAGCTATGAAAATAAAATCTGTTTACAGCGAATAATCTCAGCGTCTCATTATTCTTATTGGCTATGTGATGTAATATGCGGACGTAAAGATTTAATGGGACTCAAGCTCCAATTAGTAATTTCTACATTTACATGACATTGTTTTACCTAGATTAACACAACTAAATAAATGTATTAAGTTTGTTTCTTGTATTTTTACTATTTTATTTCCTGACAGTTGGAATACATAATCAATATTCATGTACCGCCACTGACTAAGATTAGGTGTCTCATTCGTATTCAGAACAAACTAAATAGTAGACGATTGAATTTAATGAATTTTTTTGAGTTCGTAATAATATGAAGTAATTCAATTACATGGTCATTTTTTTTTTATTTCCAGAACAACTATATTAAAACTTCGAAGTACAGCGTTCTGACGTTCCTGCCACTGAACTTGTTTGAGCAATTTCAACGTTTAGCCAACTTCTATTTCTTGTGCCTTCTCGTGCTGCAGCTGATTCCTGCCATTAGTAGTCTTACGCCGGTCACAACAGCCCTTCCTCTCATCGGTGTGCTGGGTTTGACTGCTATCAAGGACGCTTACGATGATTTCGTTAGTACTTTATACGTTTATAGGTTTTTTGCCCCGGTGAACAACACAATCGATAACACTATATATGTATACTGGGTGTTTCGTTCAACAAAGTGACACTATTCAAATTTATGTTAAATTGTAACTTCTTTTGTCAAATTGAAATTAGGAAAGGGGTCGTCCATAATAAACGTCATTTAAATCCCCCCCTTCCCTTTTTGGTCCCATTTAATCACGTTTTAATAAACCGTTTTATTAATTAACATAGCCCACCCCTTAAATGAATCTAATTCAAACTCGTTGATTTGTAACAGTACGCACTACCTATTAAATTAAATGAGATTGATTTTGCTGTCGGCTCTAGATGGAACATTTTTACAATAAAGGCAAAATAAATAAAATTCACTTGGTAATTTGTTCCCTAAACTTTGAGTTTATTTCACTTGATATGTATTTCGGCTGTTACGCCATCAACAGGAGTAACAAATGTAGACTAAAGTAGGTAAAAATACATAAACTATTGGTATTCATAATAATTTTGCAGATATAGAATTATGAGTGGAGTTTCGAGATTTAAACAGGCATGGGTTTAACAGCGGGGAAATTCTTAAATCTAATTGTTCGTTTAGAAGATTATCTTTATCGCTGCAAAGAGCTTTTTTAATTTCCAATGTTTCTAAACAGTTTAATTTTTAACTTTTTTTAACTTTGTGTAAATTTTTTACGTTATTTGGAATATCTGTAATACTGAAATCGTGTCCCGAATCTATTAAATAATTAAATGCTCATTACAGCGATCCAAGATACTTCTACCCGTTTGACCTAAATAGAATTTATTACAATGTTAACAATTTAATCTGTATACCCCGCTATTGTTTAATTTATTAATTTTTGGTTTATTATTAACAAGTTGTTTTTTTTAATAGTATTATCTGTATAAAAAGCCGCTATAATGTTATCTTTTTGTAGTTGATTTGCTATTATTCTACTTGGTTTTCCTATATATAGGTATCATTAGTGGGATTGACAGTAGTAGACATAAGGTTGAAATATTTCTGTTTTTTATATAAAATTATGTCGATTAAATTTCTATTGTATCCATTATTTAGGCTATTGCTTTTATTATATTTAATTATTTATTAAAGTTAGATTCTGAAAGTGGTATTGAGAGAAGTTTATGTATTAAATTATTTATTGCATCTACACCCTAAGTTGTATCAGTTGGATTTGCTACAAGCGAATTTTATATAGCTATTAATATCCTTATTTCAGTACAGATCTTTAAATGTTTTGTTTTGTGTTATAGCAACGTCATAGGTCCGACTCTCAAGTTAACAATAGAAAATCCCTTGCATTTCGAAATGGAAAACTAGCACAAGAACGATGGTCAACAGTACAAGTGGGGGATGTAATTCGGATGGACAACGATCAGTTTATCGCAGCTGATATTTTACTCCTGTCGTCCAGCGAACCTAATGGACTTTGTTACATAGAAACCGCCGAATTGGATGGGTAAAAGTTCTCCTTTGTCCAACTTAAACTGGTCTGATTTAAGTCCTTCATATGTTCTTTTTAGGGAAACCAACTTAAAATGTCGACAGTGTTTGCAGGAAACTGCAGAAATGGGCAACGATGACAAACTGCTGAGCGAGTTCGATGGCGAGATTATTTGCGAGACTCCTAACAATCTCTTGAACAAGTTTGAGGGAACGCTGATATGGAAGAACAACAAGTATTCGCTCGACAATGACAAGATACTCTTAAGGGGTTGTGTACTGAGGAATACTGAATGGTGCTATGGCGTCGTGATCTTTGCAGGCAAAGATACGAAACTGATGCAAAATAGTGGCAAGACGAAATTTAAACGGACTAGTATAGATAGACTTCTTAATTTTTTAATTATAGGGGTAAATTAACCACAAGACTGATGACAGATTTTGTGTATTTATAATATGTTTGTTCTTTCTGTTTTTCAGATAGTATTTTTTCTATTGTCCATGTGCCTTTTCTGCATGGTGGCATGTGGTATATGGGAGTCGTTGGTGGGACGTTATTTCCAGACATTCCTTCCGTGGGACACGCTGGTGCCTTTGGAGCCACTAAGTGGTGCTACCATCATTTCCCTACTCGTGTTCTTTTCATATGCCATCGTGCTTAATACTGTAGTGCCAATTTCGCTTTACGTCTCCGTAGAAGTTATACGTTTTGTACAAAGTTTTCTTATTAATTGGGACGAGAAGATGTACTACGAAAAAACCAGCACACCGGCCAAAGCCAGGACGACGTCACTTAACGAAGAACTCGGCAAGTCAACTTTATTACATCCTCCATTTTATGCCGAGGGTTACTTAAGTTTGGTGGCCTATCACATATTCTGAAAAAAATTTATTGGTGACGAATTTCAAACAGGAATGTTGATTATACAGGTTTCGAATAATACTCCATCGAATTATAAAAAATTGATGAGAATTATCAAAAATCTCTATAGTCAATTTTTGTTTGAGATTCCTTCAGTTTTTCTAAACCCTCCAATAACTTACTACCAAAGTTATGTTATCCTAAAGGCTTCAGTTTATTTATTCAATTAAATAAAGTATATAATTATATTATTTTTAGGTCAAGTGGAATACGTATTTTCCGATAAAACTGGCACGTTAACCCAAAATATAATGACATTTAACAAGTGTTCGATTGGGGGTAAGATCCACGGTGACGTGATCGACGAGACTACAGGCGAAGTGACCGAAATTGGTGATAATATAGAACCTATCGATTTTTCGTTCAATTCTGATCACGAGCCTGAATTTAAGTTCTATGACAAAACGTTGTTAGATGCGGTTCGGGCGTACGAACCGACATACCACGACTTTTTCCGGTTGCTAGCCCTTTGTCATACCGTCATGCCAGACGAACGTAATGGTCGTTTGGAGTATCAGGCGCAGTCGCCTGACGAGGCCGCGCTTGTGTCCGCGGCAAGGAATTTCGGGTTCGTGTTCAAGGAACGTTCGCCCAACAGTATCACGATCAAAGTGATGGGCCAGTTGGAAGTGTACGAGTTACTTTGCATACTGGACTTTAATAATGTTCGGAAGCGTATGTCGGTTATATTGAGACGAAACGGTCAGCTTCGGTTGTACTGTAAGGGAGCCGACAATGTGATATACGAAAGGCTGAAGAAGGGCGACACGGAGTTCAAACAGAAAACTCTTGAGCACCTGAATGTAAGTATTTTTAATTCATATTGCTTTTTAATACGCTTTTAATAGCTTCATTTGTAACTAACTATGGAAAAAATCTATTCAATCGAATAAAAACCAAGAAACGCAATAAAAATACAACAAAACATCAACAGATTTATTTAAAATAGTCTCAACAGTTGTACAATACAGTGTACTTGTATTCTTGAAAACGGATGGTTAACTGAAACAATTGTCGAGTCTTATTTCAAATAAATTTGTTGAAGCTTTTTGTATTTTGACTGCGTGTTTTAGTTTCAATCATGCTTCATGAATCGTGTACCGCTGATAGTTTATATAATAATAAAGCTAATCAATGTAGGTCTTAAAAATTGAGTTTAAGTTTTCATTCAATATTTTTGTGCTTCTTTCAATCCTAAATATTGTAATTATATGTAATTTTATTCTGCAAGCCATTCAATTATATATGTTTCTTTGATATTACTTATACAAACATCCTTACTAACCTACTTAACCTGGGTTATATACCTTTTTATTATAATTTAAATTAAACGACTAGAGTAATGGAAATTTTTAATTTTTTTAACTTTTGTATATATATTTTTATATAATTCTTGAACACCCTATATATGTTTCTTTAATTTTTAATCACCTTATGTCTAATGTGAGTCCGCTTGACCTTGGTGTCAGTTCATGTTATATTGTGATGGAGTAAGATAACTCTTGAGTTTTCTCATTGACCTTGCGATTCTCGTCGTTCACGTGTTGCGCTTTAGATTTTTTTTTTGCTTTGCTGACCGAATTTTATTCAGACAAAAAGACAACGCTAAGAAAATAAGTAAGATAAATTTTTTATTTGTTTTCGTGGCTTTTGTATACCAATTATCTTATCCTTAACTATTTCAGTAATATTTAATGTGCTTTTTGTTTGTTCTCTATCCAAAATCAGCACGCCACAAATAATATCATCTGTGTATATAATACCTGTTTTGTTGTTAATCTTTGAAGAAATTTGCCGGCGAAGGCTTGCGTACCCTGTGCTGTGCGTACAGGGATCTGGGTGATAAATTTTTTAACGACTGGAAGCAGAGGCATCAGGAGGCTGCTGTGTCGTTAGACAATCGTGAGGAGAAGTTAGATGCCATTTATGAAGAAATCGAAACCGATTTAACCCTCGTGGGGGTGACAGCCATCGAAGACAAGCTTCAAGACAAAGTTCCTCAAGCCATATCTAACCTAAGCTTAGCAGGCATTAAACTGTGGGTTCTTACAGGAGACAAACAAGGTATGTTTATGCAGAATATTATATTATTACTACAATCAAAATAAGAAGCAAAACTTTAATCTAACAGTCCTTTTATGATTTAAAATCGTTCTTAAGAATGTCAAATTAATTTTAAGCAGAATAACTCTAAAGTTATTACAAGACCAGAGCATTCTCAAATGAAATATTTGAAAACATATAGTGTAGATAACAGAAACTCCCTTATCTAACAAATTATTTTTGGATCAATCTGTTTGTGTTTGATTAGTTCTATATTATCTATTTTATTAATGAAAATGATTAAATAATTAGAGTAATTTTTGGTCAGGATTATGATGAAACTCCTAGACATATATCGCAATTTCAAATCATTGGTTCTCATGAATACATCATAAAAAACTCCGACAGAACACCAACGAACTAACCTACCTGCGGCCTTTAAACAGCGTTCGAAAATAAATACAGACAGCGTTTTGAATGCCATATGTAGAAATGTGCTACATATTGAGGGATTTAGTAATGTTGAACTATATCGACTTGTTAAACTGAACCCAAGGCGTAGCTGTTCTTGTTCTATCTGATTACGTACCTACCAATTAGTTAGCTATTTCTTGGATTTAGTTTAATAAGTACATAGAAATGGACCTTGTTGAACATTATTAAATTCCACAATAAGTTGCAAATATCTACAAATAGCGTTCACTTTATTCACTTACATATTGCAATAGTAGAATCTTTTTCGTCTCCAAATCTCTGCTTTATATGCTATAATACTTTAAATAGTTTCATTCTTCAAAACTCCTCGTTGAATAATGTTTCTCCAATACCCCAGAACCATATGTAGTCATTTTTAATCCCATCTTTCATCTTTTTTCATAGTTAAGTTGTCTTTTTCTCTTATTTTTTTTACATTTACTCTGTCTTTTTTTTACAGAAACAGCAATCAATATCGGATACTCATGTCAACTTCTTACGGATGATATGGTCGAGGTTTTCATCGTCGACGGGTCGACGTACGACGAAGTTCATCAGCAGTTACTTAAATTTCGTGATAATATCAAAATAATCAAGACGTACCATCCGCAGCCCCCATCCCACGATAAAGACATTAGCAATTCGAACGGAGTTGGGATTTCTACCCCTCCCCAACCGTCTCCTGTTCAAGTGTCACCGCCTGCAGTCAGCGTGGTCACATTCAGGTGGGATGACGTCAATGACTATAGACAAAGTCAGAGAGCAAGGTAGACACAAATAACTGGCGTTTTAAAACTGCATAGACCTCGTAGCGGCTACCCATGTACAGGTTGATGGGGTCTGAATACCTACCATAAATACTACAAAATAATACTACTAGTACATACTTTGAATATTAATAATTGAAAAAAGAAATTAATTGAAAGATAATACGTAATGAAAACGTTAATTTGATTCCATAAGATAAAATCAATTAAAACCGAAAATTAACATTTAACAGACAAATCATATTACTTATGTTAAACGTATTTGTAGAAATAATTTTGTTTGTTCAGTACATATTAAAGTTTTTCATTTAATTGATTAGTATTATGTAATGTCTTATTTTATTATGTCTAGCTATGATTAATTAATAGGACAGTCATAGATGTAGGACGTAGATTTAATGTACATTATTTATTTAATAACTTGAAACAATAGTATTATTTTGTGTTTTTTGGACAAAGAATTGATTCACTTTTATAAGAATAGGGTATCTATTCCTTGGGGATATGGTCGAATACACTTTTCCTTCTCAGACTTTTCACTAACTTTCTTTTTCTGCAAATGCACAACTTTTGTAATTAATACAAATATTTTTAATGTCAACATTTTATCAAGAATTTTAAAAATTAAACCCAATAATGAACATGCATTATAACACAATACTTCCTTTTAAGCATATTTTACTTAAAATCAACATTATATATATTTTTTCACTATCTGATTCAACAGTTTCTGTTGGGGCAACAAAGAAATATCTTCAAGTAACATGTCTATTGATGACATATTTCTACGGTAGCTGTTTGTGTGTATTTTCTCTCTGTCTTTTTTAATGCAGAATAGGTATATTGCACTGTCAGTTGTACTAAGTAAAAAATACTATGTTAATGTAACAACTAACACTGCTGCAGAATTCTTAGTTTTTCGTTATGGTATAACTTGTCTTTACATCAATGTTTAATAGTTGTAGGAAGAGAGCGTGTTATAATTTAAGCCCATATTTAACAGATCCAGAAGGCAAAAATTCTGAAGTAGTTAATTGAAACAATTTTCTCATGTTAATTAAATGGAAAATTGTATTCAGAAACCACTAAATATTAATATTAAGGGCTCATCAACTGGCGCTTTATTCTTTCTTCCTACAACAATTGAACAAAATTGTCGATTTTTTGAACCAATCTAAAGTTTATGTTTATGCACTTTCTTTATCCATTACTTATTTTATGAAATTTTAAAAGTTCTGTTGCTTTTAATGAACAAATTTATAAAAGAAAGGGTGTCAATAAGCTCCTAAAATCCGACCCTTTTTGAAAATAAAATTAACATATACTTTTTCCAAATAAACTGAGAATTCATTTTTGTAATGGGAGCCAATTTTCATAAGTTTATACTCCCTTTGTTTTATAAAATTAGTTTGTACGACATAAAATGTTTTCATCTATAATACAAAACAAAACTACTAATTTTTATTGATTCAATTTGTAGCGTATTTTAACAGCATTTTAAGAATAACAAATAAACTCCTAATTCTTTATAGTACTCAGTTGGAGCACGGTAGTAACGATCATGATGAGAAAATCAGCGAAGAGTCATTGTCAGAGTTCGCTATAGTTGTTAATGGCAATTCTTTAGTTCATTGCTTGCATCCCCAATTGGAACGACTCTTTTTAGAAATAGTAACTCAATGCAAATCAGTCATATGTTGTCGGGTTACTCCTTTACAAAAGGCCCTTGTTGTCGAATTAATAAAAAAGAATAAACATGCCGTCACTCTTGCTATCGGAGATGGTGCCAATGACGTTTCCATGATTAAAGGTGAGTTAGATCATTTAGTTGATTTATTTCATTAAAATATTTCAATTAATTTTATTTTTAATATTTAAATTTCTTTCTTTATTTAGCTGCTCACATTGGTGTGGGTATATCGGGCCAAGAAGGCTTGCAAGCGGTTTTAGCTTCTGACTATTCCATTGCCCAGTTCATGTTTCTAGAACGTCTTCTTTTGGTCCATGGGAGATGGTCTTATTACAGAATGTGCATTTTTTTAAGATACTTCTTTAACAAGAACTTTGCCTTTACAGTATGCCATTTTTGGTTCGCATTTTTTTGTGGATTTAGTGCACAGGTAAGCTACTGTATAATTAACGTTATTTTTTAATAACTACGAATCAACTTCTATTTTTTGTGACATTTTTAATATTAAAGGATTTAATTGTCGTAACTTCTATTTGATGGACATTTATATTCGAAAATATATACGTATATGTATAATGAGCCCCATAAATTCTTACAAACAAAAGACAAAAATTCACTTTATATATTTTTATTTTGTAATTTTCTCTTATTAATTTTTTTAAGATCTTTTTTATCAAAATTTGTACCATTTCAACAACTTAAAATTTGCTTTCATTTCAGACCATGTTCGATCCTATGTTTATTTCGATATACAATCTATTTTACACATCATTACCAGTGTTAGCACTAGGGGTTCTCGATCAGGATGTGAACGACAAGAATTCTGTTATGTATCCGCAACTTTATAAACCGGGTCATTACAATCTCTTTTTCAATAAAAAGGAGTTCTTCAGAAGCGCGTTGCAGGGTTGTTACATTTCTTTAATACTCTTCTTTATTCCTTTCGGTAAGTTATTTCTTTTATTAAGCTTTATGAGGAAGGGTGACAATTTTATTAATTATCGTTTTTTCTTCTTTCAGGTACCTATTACGACGCACTCAGTCCAAATGGCCAAGTACTTTCCGATTATATGTTACTTTGTAGCGTAATAGCAACTATACTGGTGATAGTTAATACAGCACAGGTCAGTAACAGTTTATTTTCTAAACTTTTTTTTGAACAATAGCAGATTATTATCTGCATAAGTAGATTTTTGTTGTATTATTTAATAGTTTAAGAACGATACTGGCGATTAAAGGTTAATAATAATTTATATAACATAACGTTCAGGCAATATTTAATAAGAATCTAATATCTAATTTGTGTATACATTACCTTTACAGATCGCTTTGGATACCGCTTATTGGACCGTTTTCAATCACGTTACTACGTGGGGTTCTTTAGCATTTTATTTCGGTGCCGATTACTTCTATAATTACGTATGGGGTGGTGTTTACGTGGGTTCGTTAACGCGTGCAATGTCCGAAGCAACGTTTTGGTTCACGGCAGTGCTTACTGTCACCATGGCGATCGTGCCCGTGCTCGCGTGGCGTTTCTACTTTATCGACGTGAAACCAACTTTGTCTGACCGTATCCGGTTGAAACAAAGAATGGCGCAGATGCGTTCCCGTCAAAGTCAGGACGTGCTGAGGACGCCGTCCGCACGAAGAGCTCGTCGTTCCATCCGTTCAGGATACGCGTTCGCCCATCAAGAAGGATTCGGTCGACTCATCACATCCGGAAAGATCATGAAGAAACTGCCCAATCCTGATTTCCATTTCCCCTTTGCGGGCATTGGGAAATTCAATATTCATTCAGAGAAGAACAGCGTGGCTGGGTCCGGAAGTAAGTCTCAAGCGAATCAGCAACAGCATAACCATAGCAACAACCCTCCAGAGACCAGTGGTGGAAGTGGTAGCGGGAGTTCGAGTGGAAGGGCCCCTATGCAAGACCTCGATACTATTAATCTATAAATTGTTGGAGTCTAGTTGTTTGAGAATTATTAGGTACGTACTGCGTATTGTGAAATTAAATTATTTGTAGTGTAGCAGTAGTAACAAAATTTTGTGATCGGTTAAATCGTTTATTAAGAAACTAATTATTTTCTGCGTTTTATAGGACAAAAACTATCTACAAAAGTTAATTATTGTCGTTCCTATTTTTGATATTTACTTGATTATTGTATTTTATTTAATTGAACGTATTAATATACTAAATTTAACAGAAATCGCGTCAAAATAGCATATATACATATCTACATCCTTAATTGTAATTATATTTTATCTATTGGTCTTGTAATGATCTAGTTTTTGACAAGTTTCTATTGACATCTGAAAAGATTATGAACTACTTTCTTAAATTAACTTATAGTTATTAAATTTTGGTTCTTACACCCAGAAAGGTATAAAAAATTAACAATAAATGTTAATCGTTATTTTCACAATCTTTACAATAATGTCACATATTTACCCGTTTTGTTGCATGGTAATCCAAATATAATTAAATGTTTTATGTAATTATAAAGAAAAAATGTTTACAAACTCATTCACCTTAGAATTGATGTCACGTTATTAAAAATATCCCACAATTATATTGCATGAAAATATGTAATACAAGTAAGTAGGTTTTAGGAAACAGCATACTATTAATTAACTATACTTATAAATTTTAAACATTGAAAATCTTTTTTATTTATTTTTAAGTTATCCTTAATTTCAATTTTGCCAGTATTTGCGTTCTCTAGACTTACGAATGTATTGTAGAATTTTTAATTTGACACTTTACTAAAAATTATATACATATTTAATTATTTTTGATAAAACAGGATGATTATTTAGCTTGTATGTTTATAAATTGCACATGTTAAACTCTCAAACAACTGGACAAGAAGTATTACTTAGTATAGTGATCGTTTTCTTATAGAAAACCAAACAATTGAAAATAATACGTTGTTTTCAAAATGCTTTTTACTTAAAACATGAATAACTAAAAGTAAAAATAGAATCGTTAATGTTTTTGCACAATGCAACTGTCTAGTGAATTAGGTGGTTAAAGTAACTATTTCGACTTATTATTTTTCATTTTTTTTTGTCGTATTATTAGGTATCTAGAGATAATTTTAGTAATTATAGTAATAATAAAAAAAATGATAGTGTAATAAATAAATTAAATTATACGATGTAAATGAAACCAACAAGTATTTGCTGCAATGTATTTGTGACATACTGTTTACGTGCGTATGATATGAAAAAAAGAAACAAAAATAATAAGAAACGGATAAGGTTAGAACAGTTTGTATAAAGCATTTTTTATATATATAAAAAGAGAGGGTTCTATACTGTTAAGCGAACTAGTCAGAAAATATTTAGTACTGCAATGTTTTCATATTGATGAGTTTAATGGTATCGAGCTGATTTTGTTGTTTTTTTACAAGAATTTATTTTTATGTAAATCTGTTTTTATTAAAAAAAAGTAACGAATAAAGTTTCCATTTTTTATTTTCCCCGCACCGAACAGTTATTATAACTGGTTCATCCTTTCTCCTGAAACAAACTTTGTTTAATTAAAATTATACCAAAATATCAACGAAACTTAAAAACAGCTTTGTAAGCATTTTTTTAAATAAATCATAAATAAGTGTTGGACGAAAAAAGTACTTCATTATTTCCAACGAGAAAAAAAATTATATGAAAGGTAAGTGATTATTTTTTGTTTTGTTATTCAAAAACCATAAATATTTCATTTTTATGTTCTAGAAATTACAGATTGTTATAATATAGTAGTTACAAGTTTCGGCTTTTCATTAATAGATGTCACTAGTATTCTAAATTTACTAAAATTATTTCTTGACAACTTACAACAAGAAACAGTTTGGCGCCAAAACGATCTGCTGCTACATATGCTCTCCTAATACAAAAGTAGGAAATTTCGAATATTAAAAATTTTTGATTGTCAAATTATTTTTTGAGTAGACCTCGTATGTTTCGCAAAACTAAAATTTTCGATATTTGTATTAGGAGAGCATAAGTTGATATGAGTATTGTCCAATTATTTTCCGAACAGACCTTGTATACGTCTCTCAAGTTACAGGTTACCACCTTCGAATTACAGTTTTCTTATTGAGGTGACACGATACTTATACTACTTACCGTGTGATGGCGCACCTAGTTTATTTCAATATAAATTACATTTTTATTATTTATGACGTAAATAAAAGTTACCGAAATTAGTCTCTATTTTTTACTATTACATACAAGATGGCGCCATATGATTATTTCAAATTTAAATGTTAGTTTTATTGTAATTACGAAAAAGAATACACATCCTAATTTTTAACAAAAAAATTAGATCATGAAGAATATCTTTATTTTAAAAAAGAATACAATCATATATTATCTCTACATTAATGTACCTACATGTTCCTTAACAAAATTTTATATTACAATTTTAGAAAAGCATACACTAGTGTCTATAATTTGTTTTACGTTAATATATATAAAAAAACATCACGCTCTTACCTATTACTACAATAAATTACCTGACAACACATAATTTAATGTTTATTTTACTAATTAAACATAATTTTTTATCTATGATTTTGCAAGGGGGTCCAGTCTATTGATTTAAACAACTTACGAACTGTGTGCTGTAATATAATTTAAAATACGACTATTAATAATTAAAAACATGAATAATTAAATATTGCTACATCTTATATCAAAAGAACATGTACCAGGTACCACTGAAGAAGAATGGTTACTGTTAATCTTCAATAGTTGAATTTATTTTTGTGTTTTAATTTCACAGACCCTGAAATTGTTTTATTATCATTTGGAAACACCTTGCATTATAAATGGTTTATTTTTAATGTCAGTCAACAAATACTAACTGTAACTAACTTCGTTAATGAATTAGTAGAGAACGACCTTCTAATGATTATCGTTCATCACATTCTAATCCCATTGACCAATTACACATTCCTCCAATAGGATCGAAGCTGAGATTTTTGGGACAGGAATATTGCCATCCATGGATCTCCCCATTATGCATCAAAGCGCAAGAAATAAATTTCTTGCATGATGTTGGATGGGGGAAATTACCCTGGTCTAAGCAACTGATGCTTCCATCATTGTACAAAATAACCTTAGCATGTTTTGGTATGTTTCCTAAGACATCTTCGTATTTAGTAGTTTCAATTACAGTTTTTATCTGGGAATCAGATACAGGGAGTTTCGTGGTTGGTTTTGTAGAAGACAAAGGTGTAGATGATTTGGTTGATAATGGTAATTCTTTGCTGAAGCCATTTTGAGCTCTATTGACTAAAAGCATATGCATATTAGACATATTTAAAAAATCTATTACTTTTATTTTTTTAGTTTCACATGTTTAATAATTGTGGTAAGAGGAAATATGTGCCTGTTATAATTTAAGACTTTTATATTAATATATATTGGTTCCTGAAAGCAAATTTCCATTTAATTAGCATGAGATCTTTTTAAATTATTTCATAATTTCGTAGTTATACGTAAATGTCCGATATATCTAGGGAATTTAAAGCTCTACAAAAAAGGTGTCCTATAATTTTTTGTTAACCAAACTCAGGAGGCAAAAGTTAGTTCAGGATAAAGTTGAGATCATGTAAAAACTCACATCAGCGAAACTACTAGACTACTTTATATAATAAAATCATGTCATTCAATTAATTTTGAACTTCAGAAAATTTATTTTTTTCTAAAAAAGAATGGCTTAAAATAAAATTAATTATCACATTCATTAATATAATTAGCACAATTTTTAATACTTACTCAATTCAATAACATGATTTTGTGGTGGTTGGAATGCATTACAAAAAAATACAATATTTTGTGATTAGTCCAATAGTTTTACTGTTAATCTCGAAAAAATGTTATGTAATGGCATATGCTTTCATGGCCGAAATTCAGATCTACAAGTTCCTTTCGACCACGACCTATCAGGCCGGATTAACATCTTTGTTCACATTATTTCAACTTTGAATAACTTTTGAAAGGGATGAGTTATCACAAAATTATAATAAACGTTTTGTGTAGATGATTAAATTCTTTACAAAAATATGTATCGGACATTTATGTAGATTTACTCGTTACTGAGCTACAAAATTCAGAAGTAACTAAAAAAATACTCATATTAATTAAATGGAAAATGCCTTCAGGAACCAATAAATATTAATATAATAAAAATTAACAAAACAAAAAATAAGGAACCATTTATTTAAAGTTATTAGTATTTAAGAAGCTTCAATTGTAATTATAAATTAATAGATATTTACCATTACTTTGTGTCATTTTCAAATGTGACATTCTATCATTTGGAGGTGGCACTTGCTGTAGTTTATTAACGGCTTGAGCAACAGCAATTAATTCTGCCTGCTGACCCCCTGTAAGGACCTTTTCTTGACTTTGTTGAAAGCTTGCATCCATCTTTTGGTCTACATCAATGTCTACATGGTGAGGAGTGGACTGAGATGTTGTGGTGAATTTTCTAAATGGTTTTCTTAAAAAATGTCGAGTTGTGATCTTCTCAGTAGCCGTTGTTGTTTTTGCAACTAAATTAAAAAAAAATAATTATTATTTAGTACTTACATGTAGTTGCGTTAAAAATATTTAGGTGACAAAAGTGCCAAAGAAAATGTTAATTTTCGCCGTTTTTACAAAAACAGACAAAGCTGCAATATTTATTTAAGCTCCTGTTCAAATTTCGATTGAAGTCGATTAAAAATAAAATAAGATATAAACGGTAATTTTACTATTTAGCTTAGCACGTAACGCCGATCTAGAGGATTCGATGCTCGAGTATTGTTTGGTTTATGAGGAGGGGGAAACCAGTTTAGGTAGAAGCTGCGCTTGGTTCTGTCCGCTGTACAGCTATGACTGAGCCATGAGTGTAAGGTACCTTCGTCTACTACACAACAAAGTCATGCAAATCATAAAGCTTTTAACCGATGAAGGCGTTAAACCATCGGACATTTTCACTCGTTTGAAGGCACAGTTTGGGGACGCTACTTTGTCTCACAATCGAGTGTATACGTGGGTCAGAGAACAGAGAATTCAGGAATGGGCGAGAACGTGTCGAAAATGAAAGTCATGATCGACGTCCAAAAACAATGTCTCATGTCTCACAAATGACAACATGGATACAACATGCTGTTCGATAGCTTGTTGAAGGTGATCGCCGGTTAATTATAGGCTATTGAACAAATCTCATCAGAAGTGGGTATGTGGGTATCAGCTATGGGAGTGTTCGAGTGTTCAATCCATCATCTCTGATGAACTTATATACATTATAAAATCAAAAACAGGTCAGGTCGGAGATCAATGAAAGACTTCTGAATCGATTTCGACAAGAAGGGTAGGTTTTTTGAGGCGTAAATATAAAAAAATAAACCTCCCCTGTTTGAGGCGTATCGTGACTTGTGAAGAGACGTCAGTCCACCACTACACTGCCGAATCAGAAATGGCGAGTAAAGAGTGGTGAAGAAAGGATGAAGGCTGCCCTGTCAAAGCTAAAACCAAAACCCGTCTTTCAACTGCAAAAGTGTTTGCGACTGTTTTCTTTGACTCAAGGGTTTGTTTGAGTTTTACTCATTGATTTTCTTCATGATCAACGAGCAGTGAATGCAGTTGTTATACTGTTGTTGTAGACAAATCATCAAATGCATCATTATAGCCCTGACTTGTCATTCCCCTGACCTGTGATTATTTTTTTTTCGCGCCCTTGGAAGAATAACTTGGAGGCAAATGATTTGAAAGCAATGAAGAAGTAGAGGAGTATGTGCACAATTGGCTCTATTGGACAACTCGCCGTCAAACATTTTATAAAGAAGGAATATTCAAGCTTCCAAATCGGTGGCAGAAGTGTGTATAGCACGGAGGTGACTACATTGAAAAATGTTAAATGTTTAGTGTACCATTAATCAATAAATTTATTTTACAAAATTACCGTTTATATTTGATTTACCCACGTATATGGAACGTCGTCTTGAATTAAGTTGGAACTAAAATTTAGATGACACAAGATATTGGTGAACATTTAAACTTGCCATGATTTTTCAAACATTATTTGGTACTATCTAAATAGTACCTACCTAAATAAAAATATGGCCAAAAATAAACAACACCTTTTCGACATTATATGTCCTTATTTGGACTCAAATTCAAATATATTTTAATAATTTCGTAATAGATTGTCATCGTCAAAAATTTATAAAAATCATGAACTCTAAAACATGTCCAATAAGGCCATCAGAAATAGCACATACAAGATTTTCTCAAATTATCAGATAGTTAGTAAGGTTTATATATATTGTATACACACATATACTGTTAATTGATTGAAAGTATATCGCATTCATTGTGAAAAATTTTGAAAAAACACTTTTAAAGAGGTTTGAGTAACAAAAACGATGGGTTTTGTTTCAGTAACATCTTATCTCTCTTGAGAATGACCCTTGCGAGTCGAAACAATATTGTTGAGAACAATATACAGTTAATTATATCCATATGTAAATTAAGACAATGTCTTGTTACTTCAAGCACGAGTTATGTAAGTAATTAAGCGAAATCATTCTAAAAGGCTTCTAAATGTTAATTGACTATCGTCGATTTTCCTCACCATTGAGACCATTTAAGCATCTAATTATAGAACGCTAACGATTAAATGAATTTTCTTACGCTAACTTTCTCTCAGGTCGTGTTCAGCTGAGATAATAATGAGAAATAATTAAATTTGTCCAACGCAGACTCTTCACTAAACATAGATACATACATGTATCTATATACATAATACTTTATTCATGTGTAGATTATTAAGAATGCAGAAGTGAAAGTGGTTCTTTACATTATTCGTTTAATTGTTAAACAAGCTTTTATATACTTAGGAAATTGAAAAACTGGCTATGATAACCCATATGCATAAAAGTATTTTTTAAATCTAAGTAAAGGTATATTTAAATCATTAAAACATTTTCTACCGTAATTATCCAATTACATCTACGTCAAACTTGATAATAAGTCTCCTGTAGTAGCCACTCAAAAGTCAACTTTTATAGGTTGCAACTGTTTTCTATAATTGTGTAGACAAAGTTTCCAACCCCAAAAAATAAAATAAATACTTAATTGACTAATTATGCAATAATTATGAGATATTAGTTTGTATTAAGAAAATTTCACTTTATTCAAACCACAGTGCAGAAATAACAGTATGGTGTAACAAAACAAGCGTTGTCAATGGGTTTTGCCCTATAAAAATTCATAAGGCGAAAATTTGAAAAGAAATTAAATAATAATTAAAATTGAATATGGGTATTTTGAGTAACAAACAAACACTGGATTACGTTTCACGAAAAAAATTATTTATTCTTCTCTACAATATTTTTTAAACCTTTGCGGGTCATTCTCAAGAGTTATGATGTTACTAAAGATGTAAATAATGTAACAGACATATAAACGGATGAAAATAAGCAATGGAACAAATTAACTGCAACTGCAGGTAGTGGTTATCTATTTGGAAGGTCCAATAACAGCGGAAAATCCAAAGTGAACATTTCAATTTGATTATTTAAAATGTTTTGCTTATTATTAATGGCTTTATTAATTTCCAAGGATTCGAGCAAACTCAATTTACGACCTTTTTGTGCAGAATGCATAAGTTCAATCGAATTAGTGTCTAAATTATGTTTGAAATCTAAGCAATGTTGAGCTATTCCTGCATTATTTATTATTTATAAAAAACTTGATAGAAAATTCCATTTAATCAATTTTTGTACCTAATTTAAATAAAAAAGTTTGTAATCATTTCAAAATTGTAATTTGAACACTATTTGTGTAAATAAAAATAATTTTAAGTCCATGTTGGTAAACAATAAAGAAAAAGCAAATATATTGTACAAATCGGGATAAAATAAATTGTAAAAACTGTAATTCATTCTATTTAGGTCAGACTGGTCGTTCTTTAAAAACTCGTATAGACGAGCATAAAAAATCAATTATTAAAAATAACAAATGTACGGGTATAGCCCAACACTGTATAGATCTTAATCATTCTTTAGATACAGAAAATATAAAATTATTACATCAATGTAGTAAAGGTAAACTTTTTAATACGCTCGAAATTTTCGAAATAAACAAAACTCATTAGGTCTTCCCATCGTTAATGACCAATTAGATTTCGACGTATCTCCCTTATTAAATGTAAACATTTAGGTAGACAGATAACCCTAATATTTTAGAAACAACTTTATGTTATATTATTTAGTAATTTAATGCTCTTTGAAAATGGTGTTGTAACCGAAACGATCGTTAGAGAAATAATAAAATCTGTGAAACAAGTCAACTGTTCTTTTTGAAATATTTTTCAGTTTTTTTTTTTAAACACATACTTAGTTTTTTAATTTTGGTGTTCTTCCACATTTTTTAAATATTTACCAGTTGAATTTTCGGTATGTTTTTTTTTTTAGAAAATTTAAAGAATAATATTTATTTCTTGCCTTTAATAGTATTTATATTTAGGCTTTTAATCTACAAAAATTTATGATTCTGTAAGGTTTTGAATTGACTGCGCTTATGTTGTGTTCTATGTCTAAGAGACTTTTCAAAATATTTAGATTGCAATGCGTATTCTATTGACTATACCGGTCATTGCAGCTATTGAAAAGCGAAGTTTTTTAAAACTGAAATTAATTAAAAACTTTATGGAGACAACGATCACACAAAATATACATGTTCCGTCATTTTATCTATAAAAACGATATTGCATGAGATATAGATTTCACATAGTTGATTCCTAACCTAATTCTAAAGGCCGGTACTGTTAGCGATAATGATTGCTTTGTCAAATTGTTTTAGGATGGTGTTCAGTTAAGGCTGATTGAGTATCAATCTATCTTTGCTTTGGTGTTCTTTAGGTCGTTGGGTGATCGTCCTACTGGTCTGTCCTATGTAAACCTTCCCATAGGAGCATAGGATCTTGGATAGTTTTGGTATTTTTAAGTATTTATCTTGTAGATTTTTTTTTGATAGGAATACTCAACAAAAAAATATCCCAAGAAAAATCAATCCCTCGAAAAAGATCGTACAGATTCTACTTTAAAATATTATTGTTTCAAACGAGTAATTTGAAACAAAATTTGAGCGATGTTTATCGCATGAAATTCCTAATAGATAAAGGTTTGCATTTGCAACTATTTTATAGACGTATGTCGACTATTACAACTATTTACGATAAAAACTAATACAAACATTCAAAAAGCATATTTCGACTGAAATCTGTTGAGGAGAGTGGGATACGGCATTTAATTTCTATTCAATAATAATATCCAAATATTCGAGTTTGAGATAGGATCGCTGTTTAAATTTATCAGATTGTCTTTATTGGTATATAGTTTAATACCGTTTTATACGCCCAGAAGGAATACTGAATTATCCATTCACTTCTAATTATATTTAGATAGTTAAGGTCTATTCTGCGGTTATTATTAATTAGTCGGAAAATACATTAAATTTTTTTATTCGATTATATCTATGATAAGGATGATAAATGTTCCTTAGGTTTAGCGTTAATAGCTCTACAGCTCTGGCCTATATTGTGTTTATTGCAGTTTTTACATTAGCTGGAACATTTCCATGAAAGCGGAAATGAGTTAGTCGCCTACATCTAATGCTTGCAGCAAATGCAGGACTCTCTGTTAGGTTACTTTAGATCAATAAAATAATATACGATTTATTATTTTCCAAAACATCAAACGCAGTATTTTTTATTCTGTTGTATGAGAATGTATACGTTTATATACTTATTTGTATATACATATACAGGGTGAGTCACTAAGACGAACTCGGCCATTTATACGCGCATAGTTCAAAATAGAGAAAAATATTTCAAATAAAAGTTGTATGGGGTTAAGTGTAGAATAACGTGAAAATATTTTCAAATATAGCGAACTTCCGGTTATTTTAAATGGAACACCCTATTTTTTATTGTACTTTTGAATTCCCCATAAAAAAATAATGTCAGTTTATTAACATTAAATTGGACCTGAGACACACCCTTCCGAAGTTATTTCAGGTTTCTTGGAAAATTTGACGTTTGCAGTGTTTGGCGCCATTTTAAATATCTCAAAAACGAAAGGACTTAGAGGGTTGCAACCACCAACTACTCCTGAAGACATGATGGAACAGGTTCGAAATGCGTTTCGCACTGTCAGTGAGAATATGCTGATGAATGTAAATGAGTGCTTGTTGAATCGGCTGCGCATTTGTTATAGTGAGGCTGGTGGTCATGTAGAACATTTAATTTAATTTTTATTGTCTCTATTCTTATCCATTATTCTTAATGTTTGTTAAGCTGTTTTACCTAATTTTATTTATAATTGTTTAATTCTTTCAAGCTCAAACCTCGAAGTATGCATTGTATTTGCCTCTAAATTGCCCAAACCCAAAGTATAAACCATTTCTATTAATAATAAATTGTTTCGAATACTTTTTACGTTTTATTTAGGTATAGGTACATATTATTACTATTTTCACAATTAGGTTGGTTATTTGGCATTAAAACGTCTGCATCTACTTCTACGCCCTAACTCAACAATTAATAAACTGACATTTCTTCGAAAAAACAAAACAAAATCGTCAAACTTTGAAACGGCCAACGTGATAACGCGATTTTATTGAAAATTTTAAAAAAAAATGCAAATTTCTCAAAAACTACTGCTCACAGATACCAACGCCCTTATATCAGTCGAAAGGAAATTTAATTTTGCATTATACTATGTGAGAAAAAATATGGCATTCCATTAAAAAAAATAGTTATCCCTGTTTGAATTTGTGAATATTGGCATGGATACATGTTATATATACTATTGATAATGAATGCGTCTATCTAATACCTGTAAATGATAGGCAATTTCTTCCAGAAACGGAATGTGAAAACCGCAACCCTCTAAGTCCTTTCGTTTCTGAGATATTTAAAATGGCGCCAAACACTGCAAACGTCAAATTTTCCAAGAAACCTGAAATAACTCCGGAAGGGTGCGTTCCAAGTCCAATTTAATGTTAATAAACTGACATTATTTTTTTATGGGTAATTCAAAAGTATAATAAGAAATAGGGTGTTCCATTTAAAATAACGAATTTAGGGTACATTTCCGGTATAACCGGAAGTTCGCCATATTTGAAAATATTTTTACGTTATTCTACACTTAACCCCATACAACTTTTATTTGAAATATTTTTCTCTATTTTGAACTATGCGCGTATAAATGGCTTAGTGACTCACCCTGTATATGTACGTATCTTCATTAGTAGCGTGTATGCATCAGTTGAGAAGGCAATAAATAGGAGGATGTGAATCTTATTAGGTAATCTTACCTTGACTTTTAGCTGTAGTTGTTCGAGGAGAAAGGAATTTTCTGCGAGCGATAGTTGTTCTTGAGCTTTTGGGGTGTACGGTTGTCGTTTGTACGAATATTGTTGAGTTCGTAATTGTTGCCGTTGATAATGATCCAGTGGTTCTACGTTCAGTTGTCACCGATGATGGCGTAGGACGACGAAGACCAGGCCGCCTTGGATAGAAGAACTTATTAGTCACTGGGCGCGTCTGAAACAAAATGTCTCGCTTTTAGTATTTTATTGAAGAAATTTGTAAGAATTATCAGTCTATTACATATTTTTTTAACGTAGATACCAGTTTATTATTTTAAACAGTATCTTTAAATTAATTTAAACATTGTAATTTATTTTGAGGTAATACGGACAAATTTCTTAGCGCAAACCAAAAATAATAACATCAGTACAACTTTTCACAGGTTATCAGCGGTGTTAAGCATTAATCATAAACAATCCAAATTTTTCTTACGTAACAGAAAGTTTTTGTTGTATAGAGAACAAGAAACAACATTAATTCTAAACTGTACTTTTTATCCAACTTTTAATTGGTTTCTTAAAACTATAGAGTTTCAAAGTTTCTCAAAATATGAAAGTAAGAACCCTCTAATTCTTTTAAAAGGGGGTTATTCTGTATACAATTATACCACAATAGGTACATATATTCAGTTAATGCATTATCTTTGAAAAATACCAATAAGACTCATAAATATTTTAATGGAATGGTTTGTTTAATTAAATAGAATCTTCACTACGATGCCGTATTATTCTTATTTAATACTAATTATTGATGTTTTCTACTGCATAATCATTGTCTTTAAAGATTTTAATTAAACTGCTTGTTACACTAATCAATTACATCAATTGTTATGATAAAAGTACAAACCTAAACCAATGATTTAACTAACTTGCGAACATTACAAAATAAAAAATAAAAAAACAACTGTAATTAGTAGGCAACAAAAATCTAGTTTGCTTTGATTACGTAATAGGATCGATCAAATGTAGGAAATATTTCTCTTAAAAAAGAGTCAAGTTTTATGGGACAAACTGAAAGTTACATTTATCTTACATAATACCGAAATAGGAAACCAAAGCTATTATGAAATTGTTCTCTCTAAAAGACAACAAAACTAATTATTATTATTATTATAGTAATACAAACAGCAAGATCGTAATTTCTACCTAATTAGCCACAAAAACGAAAATTTAAAAAAAGTGTAAGCTCCACAATTTTTTAAGCCCAGAGTTAAAAGTTCTGCATAAATAAATTATATAATTGAATTCAATTACAGTTAAAATTTAAACCAAATTAGTGATAAGCGAAAATAGTCTTGGTCATATGTAGGTCATGTTAAAAATACAAAAATTGAACAAAAGCTGAAACAAAATATTATATAAGACGAAGAGACCATGTCAGCTAAAAACATGACAAGAATAAATAAAAAAGGATTTTCAAAAAATTACTTCAATAGAATTACAATAAAAAAAAAAAGTGAAGGTGCAAAAGCAAAACCAAGGCATCTACAAAAAAAATTACCTCAGCTAAACTTATTTTCTGTTGGTCATATTCCTCATATAATAAAAAAAGAAATTCATAATTTTCAAATTTAAATTTACTTACACACTTTAAGTTCTCATTAGAATAAATTCAATTCTGAAATTTTGGCTCATTTGGTTATTGTTTATGCCGCTTCTTTTAAAAATATTTTGAAGGTCGATTAATATCCTGTTATACCGGAAGTAGATATTAACTTTATTATTTTAAATGGAATAACACTTTTTTTACATTTTCCGATAGAAAATCTGAATTCATGTATATCTTATTAAAGGCACTATCCCGAAAATATTGATGGATTTTGAGTAATAAACTTTTTTCAAAATTTTTGATTTTTGCACGTTAACATTTAAAAAACCGTAATTCAATTAATTTTTGAGATTTTACTTTAGAGCTCGTAACAATTATTTATAACTATTCTAACATTATCGAAAAAAAATTGTGTGGTGTTCAACTAAAATGTACAGGGTGTTCAAATTTTGTGGTCAAATTTTGGCAACTTCAAAGGGGCATAAGTCAATTTTTTTAAATAGAATCACCCATTTTTAACTTCATATTCGAATTCCTCATTGAATTTAGTGTCTATTGATATGGGACTATCGTATACATTTGTTTATACTTTTTTAGTAAATTTACAATATGTGAAGATGTTGCTTTTTTGCACTGCATACGTATAATGTTAATAGGAGCAGTGTGCTGTGATTTCGAAACAAATGAACAATCAATTGTTGTTAAGTATCAGAAGGCGTATGCTGTCTTCCAGACCCACAATTTTGAATTGTTACAATAAAGCATCCACAATGAATAATTTAGATTACTATTACAACTACTACTACTACACCCTGTACATTTTATTGAACACCACAATTTTTTTTCGATAATGTTAGAATACTTATAAATAATTGTTATGAGCTATAAAAAAAAATCTTAAAAATTAATTGAATTACGTTTTAAATGAAAAAAATTAAATAACTCAAAATCCATCAATATTTTCGGGATAGTGCCCCGTATAATATATACATGAATTCGGATTTTCTATTGGAAAATGTAAAAAAAAATTATGTCATTCCATTTAAAATAATAAAGTTAGTATCTACTTCCGATATAACCGGATGTATACCGAACTTGAAAATATTTTTAAAAAAATCAGTATAAACAATAATCAAATGAGCCCAAGTTTCAGAATTGAATTCATTCTACTAATTCATACACATCTAATAGCCCATCAACTTGAAAAACCCTGTATACTTGATATAAAAGCTATTAATAGTATTTTCCATTTCTACCACTTGTTATACGAATTCAAATTCACTCCAATTTAGCTTGTTTGTTTTTGAATTGTTAGTAGTTTCTAATACATCTATTTTAAGTATAATTCATGGATCAATAATTTTACTACAATAAAATAGCGGTAAAGTTATCTATAAGTACAATTGTCGAACTTTTTCTTAACAATACAGAAATACCTAAACGTTCACTTAAAGTGAAAGGTGAAAGGCGGTACTATAAAAATTGTTTAAACAATTCAAATCTAAACTAAAATAGCTGGAAATACTGTGTTATTCAAACCGAGTGGTAAATTAAACGTTTTATGAAAACTTAGATATTTTTAAATCATAACTTTTAAGTTTAAAAACTTCAAGTACGAATAATTTCATTTTTTTAAATGACACCTACCATTATTTATTTTACCATTTGATTCCCTTTTTACCCTTTTTCGATATGTTCAGATGTTTCCCATTGTTTTATTTGAAAAAAAATCAGAACTATTCAAAAATATTGTAGGTACCATTTAAAAAACGAAGTTATTCGTGTTTGAAGTTTGTAAACTTTTTTTAATTGAACGCCCTGTATAAGTTCACACTTGACTATAACTAGTAAACATTTCAGCGCTCTAAGTATTTTTTTATGGACATTATGATTATTTTATAGTTTGGGTTACTGTAGCAATCTTTTTTCTATAAATTAAATTATTTCAGAAGCTATTCATTCCATTTGAAATAGCAAAGCTGACATCAACTTCCGGTATAATCAGAAGTGGCAGACAGTTAAAATTACTTTAAGTAAAAAAATCATAATTGATATTTTCCAAACTTTCCAATTTCCAACATTTCTAATGTACCACTAGTTTGAATAAACCTGTATGCACTTTTGAGGACATCTATGTATTAAATAAGTAATTAACTAAAATAATATTACGAACATCTGGTTGCTAAGATAAATTTTATTATGAGACTGAGGTCGCAAGATGAGCAGAGAAATTGAGAAGTGAAAAAAAAATCGTGAAAGTTATAACACTTTATCCAACTTTTTCTTTTCAGAAACAATATTAACTGCACAAATTGTCCCTAATCTGCAATTTCACGTTCGATTTACGTCAATGTAATGGTATCTATGTTAAAAAGGTATTGTTTACAATGTTTGATAAGAAATTTTATTTTTCATTACAAAATGCACGGTCTACATACCAAAGAACAATTTTATACCCAGCTAACTTAACACATTAGTTCTTAATATTGTAGTGTAATATTGCTGTATATACGCTATACAAACATGTTTGTATAATTTACGATTTCAATAAAAACTGGTTTTCCTTCGTTTTATTTATCTACCAAAACAATCGCACATTAGGAAACAGATCTTCCGTTAAAAAAGTAATTGAAATAGTGTCCTTATTTTTTTTATTAAAAAATTAAAATTGGGTCATTAGTTGAATTGTTGAATATGTTTGAGAAGTACTAATAATAATAATAATCTGTTTGTAATTTTTTAACCACCAAAATAATTTGCAACTTCAATAAAAAATTACACTAATTCAAGGTTGATGTTAAACTAATTATAAAAATGTTTTTTAATTATGGCCATTAAAGTTTAATTTTTTTCACCAATTATTATCTTAAAGTTTTACAGGTTTTCTGAAGTTATAAAGACGTTATACAGAGTGTCCTAAGAAGTATTGTCATGATAAAGAAGGCGAAGGGGTTTAAAAAAACTGAAGGACTACCCAAACCACCCCATGTATAATTAGCAATTTTTGAGGGTTGGCTTATTAGATGGCATAATATATTTATATTTACATTCACAACAAAATCGAAGTGCTTACTATTCAAATCAAAATCAATGGAAATTTAAGTTTTAAATTGATGAAGTAGAATATGTCAGTCAATTAGCTAATCAAGGTCTATAATAATTATAGTTATTTATACCACTCTAACAATATTTTCATGAAAAAGAGGGTTTGGGGAAAATAGTAAAAGAAGATTACAATATACGACTATTACCCTGATTACTTGTAATGTGTAGGGGTTGTTTCAGGTACTTCTTGAGCCCTCTACCTCTCATGTTTTTTTGACACTGTTTCTCAGGACACCTTCCCTACATAACTGTCAACATGATTTAAAATGTTATAAACGTCATTCTAAACACACCTTCGCTACAGGGGTGGGGGGTACAACAGAATTTTTATATTGTCCAGTAAAATTAAGAGAATAGTTTAAAACAATGGATAGGCTGGATGAAGAAAATTTGCAACAGATAAGGGAAACATTTTTGAAATTCACCGACGATCAAAATGAAAAAATAGGAAAAGAAAAGGCCGAATCGGTAATACGGGCTTTAAATTATTGTCCATCAAATCTGAATGTTTCTCTGTTGGTTGATGATATGAACAAAGACGAACACGAATGCATTTCATTTGAAGATTTCGTCAGTGCGATAAGGCGACCAGCAATTCTCTATTACCGTAACGTTCGCAGCATAGAAGAATTATTTGTGTCATTCAACAAAGAAGGATTGGGATGCATAAATGCTTCAACGATCAGTGCATTACTTGGCACATTAGGTAAAAAATTAACAAATGAAGAAATCGACGAGCTATTAAAAGTAGCTGAAGTGTCAGATAATAATAAATTTTATTTTTCTACATTTGCTCGAAATATTAGCAAATATCTGATGTCAACAAATATTGAAGTCGATATAATAAGGCCTATGCTATTACGGCAGAAACTAAACGAATAATTTGAAATATTGAAAAATTAAAATAAGCAGGGGCACATATGTTTCAACTCTTAATAAATATATAACATATATTTCCTGTCATTAGGGTTCCATAGGTGTGAACTATGAACCCTTACAAATTGATTAAGGCTTTCGCGGCCAGTTGATGAAAATGAACCCTTAAGTATATTCGTGTGTGAACTATGAACCCATAAGTGTGTTCGTCTTTATGTTCGTTCATCTGTTAGGACGCTACAACCCTCCTATCGTCTCATTTATGTACCTACCTATCAAAATGACATTTTTTAAAAATGGTTATTTGGAAATAAAATTATTTTCAATTCATAATAATTATTTCAACTCATAGAGTCTTTTTTAGGTAGGGGTGGGGGGGAATTTACATTATAATAATACATCTAGATATTTAGAAGAGGGGAATTACAAACTTCCAATTGGTCGTTTAAAGCAATACTGTTTGTGTATCAATCAGGGCTTGTTTTACTGAACTGTGGCAATTGCGATAAAGTGTACATAGTACAAACGGGCAGGACCATCAAAGAAAAAATTAAAGAACACTTAACTTGTTTTAAAAACAACAATTCTAAATCCACATACGCAGAACACCTGCGGGAATTCAAACATAATGTGAACAAAATTTTCAAAAGCGTAAAATTGAATTTAGTAGAAAAAAATAGAAATTAACAGACTAAATAACAAAGGTATAGCCTTAAACAACCAATTGGAAGTTTATAATTTTCCTCTTTTAAATATCTAAGTGTATTATCTTAATGTAAAATTTCCTCCCTCTTGTTTAAACTTATTTTATTAATCTTCATCTAAAGAAGACTCTGCAAGTTGAAGTAATTACTATGAATTAAAAATAAATTTCTAACTAGGAACTACGTGTTTTATTTCCTAATATTATTTTGTCGCTTTTTACTTATTTCATTGAATAGACTGATAACAAAACATGTTTATAAATTAACCGTTTGATTTTAACCATTCAGTCACGAGATATTTGCTTTCAAGATCGTTATCAAAGCTCCCCTTCCCTTTAATTTGGAAAATATTGATTCAAAATAACTGAATGAGTTCATAACATTTTATAAACGAACACTGCTGCAATTTCTGCAATAACTATTTTTTTTAAGTTGTACGTTTTATTAAGTACATGTAACTAGAAGTCCGAAAACTGAAGGTCTCGGATGATCTTTAAAATTTGCAGGAACATTCCATTTTGCTAAATAACAATGTAGTTACCTAAAAGACCTTTTGTTATTTTAAATTGTAAGGGGTTGGGAAATTTGTATTTACCTTTTGAAGGTTAGGCTATGGTTAGGTTACGTTATCCTAAATCGAAATCTAATTCATTGTTCTGAACAAACAAAATTCCCATTTTGTTCTTATGAACTATGGGTATAAGGTACTTGAATTCTGGAGCCGCCGTTTCTTAGGTAATCACTGATGCGCAACCTAACCTAACCATAAAATAGCCTTCAAGAGATGCATACTGTTAAAAAGCAAAATAAATTAGTAAAAATTAAATAAACAAAATTATTTTTCAAATCCCTGCTAATTTCAGTCGCCAAAAATTCTTTTAGGTACTTTGTTATATAGCAAAATGGAATGTTCCTGCAAATTTTAAAGGAAATTGGAACACTCCGCTTTTTGGAACTCATTTAAATATGTTTTGTACCTATAATTTTTGATAATTAGATCTAAAAAAACTGATAAACTGATAAAGATACACAAAATTTTGCTCTCACCTGAGACGCTCTGTTTTTCTTTACCTATAAAATTATAGACAAACAGTATGTTTATAATATGTTTGATATTTTATTACACATTTAAAAAAATAGAAAAAGACGAAGTATATGAATACAAATTACTAATGACAGCAAAGTTATTTTTTAAAAAAGTCTGTTACTTGCTTTTGTTATTGAACATTTAAAAAATTCTTTTTTTCAAATGTAAAATATCCGCATTGTTTTAATGATAAAAAAGTCTGCAGCAATTTCTCATTAGGTCAGTTATAACGAGACTGGTTCACAGGAGTTCTACTGTACTAAAAGAGTAAGAAGGTAATACGAGGGGCATTTATTACCGTATTAAAAACTTCTATGTTTTCCTTACTATACTTATTATATTTGGTAAATCAATAATCAAATAGTTATTAATTTCAAAACTGATCTAAAACTGTAAGATGTATGTAATTGCAACAAAAGAAAACATTGAATAAACAATAGAATTCTTTTAATAATAGATGGTAATTATTAAAAGATAAAAAGTCAATATAAAAGTTAATTCTTAAACTAGCAACTGTATTCAAGGTAAATTAATTGGAAGGTGAAATATTTAAACAACTGACTGTTGTACAGTTTGTACAATTCTTGTCTACCTTGAAATAAACTTTAATAGGAGAAAAAGTCACACAAATAACGTTATTTTAAAGATTACTACATACATAGAGACCATAGAAATAGGCCGAAAAAAAAACAGATCATAGAATTAGGAAAAATAAAATGCCTAAAAGTTTTATAAATCAAAATTGATCGAGTACGACAATAATTTTACTTACAAGAAATATTCATTACGTTCAAATATTATGTAAGTAATTAAAGTAAAAATAACTGGGTGTAGTATTAATCTTTTGCTATACCTAATTGTATGTTCAATTTAAAAAAGTGAGCTTTACGCGTAATATGGTTTTGTAAGAAAACACATAAAGAAACTAAGTTAGTGATATGTTACTAATTAATTTTTGGTTTTAATTTATTCAGTTTCTTACATTTATTACGCACTTTAATTGATAGACTAGAAAAATGAAAAACGATTAGAACTTTGCAAAAAATCGATTTTCCTTTGGGTTGTTCTTTACAGAATGTACAATTGTAATAAACCGAATAAGTAGTTTTTTAATTGAAACTAGCTGGAATTTAACAAAAACGTTATTTTAAACATTTTAAACGAAGTCGTTGAGACACAACCGTAACCGTTAGCAATAGCCCGCTCGCGCGTTCTGAGCCCGCGTGACAGGCAGCCTTTGTGGTATTAAGTGGCGGGAGTTGCTTATATAATTTTTGATTGTCTGTCTAACTGTCTGTTTGTTCCGACTAATCTTTGAAACGGCTGGATCGATTTTAACGGGACTTTCATTAGCAGATAGTTAATGTAATAAGGAGTAACATAGGCTATTTTTAATTTAGAAATTAATAACTGTTTATTAATAATAATAATTAATTTCTAAAATAAAAGTAGTCTAAGTTGCCAGTGAAAGTACCGTCAAAATCGATCTAGCCGTTTCAGAGATTAGCCGGAACAACCAGCAGACAAAAATTTAAAAAAATATTATTTTGGTATATGTACCGTGTATACATGCAATTAGTAAAAAGTGGTTATTTTAAAATTACAAACAGACATTTATGTGGATAGATTGTCTATCTATATTTTATGAAAATCCGGAAAATCTTTAAGCATGAAATTATTAAAATAGTAATATTATATATCTACAAATCCACAAACCTTTTATTTCGTCTGACGGTGTGTATTTATAATACACTAAACGTTATTATGTCCAAAGAATGTCCACGGTAAAGAAACGCACACAAACACATACACATATACAAGTAACTGACTGGCTTTTATAAAGAATGCTGTAAAAACGTTATATCAATGTGAAAACAACTGGCATACTGACAAAATAAGAGATAAGAGAACGCTTAAAGACACCGAGGACATCTGTTTACAATCATGAAATTGAACTCCGATGTTTGTCAAATACGTCACACAATTTTTATTCCCTTCGATAAATTTTAAATAAGCACTTCGAAAATGTCTTTTTAGTTAGTTTATAATAAATACTACATAGAATATAAAATTATACAGGGTCATTTAAACTGAGTGGTACATTAGACAATTTAGGGAAACTAAGCATGTTACGGATTTGAGAATTTGGGAGTAGGGAGTAGTTATCAAGGATGATATATTTAACTAAAATAATTTCAACTGTCGGGCACTTCCGGTATAACCGGAAGTTGATGTCAACTTTCTTATTTTAAACGGAATGGTATATTTTTACGATGAATTCATATGAAACATAAAATTTTAAGGTGACTTTGATAACCAACTTGTATGCCTATTATGCAATGAATAGTTTCTGAGATAATTTAATTTATTGGAAAAAAGATTGCACTGCAATCCACACTATAAAAAAATCATAAAAAATGACTTAGAATATTGAAATTTTACTGGTTATAGCCTAGTCATAAGGCTAACATCATGCCACAAATCGAATGACAAAATAAAATATGCTAGGTGCTATTTTAACAAATGAATTTATTCGTGTTTGAAATTTTTAAACTTTGGATTTTCTTTTTTAACGCCCTGTACAAATTATAAAGTTTAGTTTCGGCATGACGTTAGCCTTATGACTTGGATACGACTAGTAAATATTTCAACATTTGTTAAGAGCTTTAATCTTTTTTGTTAATTATTTTAATTCGTAGTTTTAATATGTATAAAATTAGCTGGTAATCTATATTTATTTTATTTTATATTTAAATATGTTCAAATTTCATTTAATCAGTATTTAGCATTTACGTAGCTTTCTAAAGGCAGGTAAAGTTAGACTCGTATCCAAGGCAACATGAATATAATTATTTGAAGGGTTTCTAGTTACTAGATTGTTACCTAGCCAGTCAAAACACAGATGGTGAGTAATATTGTTCACTCGGTTGGTAAAACCCATTTCTATCGATAAGCAGAAATATATCAAAATATTCTTGTTGTTGTACGTTATATATATCAAACGTATGATGTATATACAGGTTTAAGTTGGGGTGGGTACCTGACTAGTTTTGTATAAATTATTTTCTCTTTTACAAGTTCTCTTCAACCCTCAAGTATTATTATTCATAACCAAACGTTGTTAATGAAAATTCTTTGAATTTTATATTAAACTTGTTGAAAACAAGTAGAAAAGTGAATTCCTTTCCCTGTGTTGCAAATTGCCATCGTGCAATTCATCACTAACAATATTCTAAGTAAATTTTTATGGAAGTTATGATTTTTTATAGTTTGGGTTGCGGTGCAATCTTTTTTCCATTAAATTAAATTATCTCACAAACTATTCATTGTAGGTAGGCATACAAGTTGGTTATCAAAGTCACCTTAAAATTTTATGTTTCATACGAATTCATCGTAAAAAATATACCATTCCATTTAAAATAAGAAAGTTGACATTAACTTCCGGTATAACCGGAAGTGACGGACAGTTGAAATTATTTTAGTTAAATAGAATATCCTTGATAACCCCTACTCCCTACTCCCAAATTTTCAAATCTGTAACATGCTTAGTTTCCCTAAAACGTCTAATGTACCACTCAGTTTGAATGGCCCTGTATGTATATATGTCACAATAAATTACATATCCCATATAAGTACGATAGATTTAAATTAGCAACGCATAACAAAAATAAATTGTTTTAAATGATTTACATACATAAAAAAAGAAACTGTTTCTATTAGACAATAAACGTGTAATAAAGGCTCCAAATAATCATTACAAGACCCTAGTTAGAAGAAAATAGATTGTATATATTATATTCTATATAGCTTTGAATCCACTTTATGTGATAATGAATTATGTTCGTTCAGTTTCCCAGAGTGAAACGTGACTGTTTAGTCTGAGTTGTGTTTATATTTGTACATTTTTATTCCGTGGGATATTTTTTTGTTATGACTATGTTTGTCGTCGGTATATTTTCATAAGACGTGCGATGAAGCAATGGCTTGTCTGGCGGGATAAGGAGGCAGATCCTAATGAACGACGGTACCGGCGACAACATTTTTTTGTATTGTAACATGAAATAAAGATATTAAATTCAAATCGTATGACTTTACGTACTTTCACAAAAGGTTAAATCGGTGTATAATACAATACACCAATATTTAAAAAAAATAAGAGGCACAGCTTTTTAATTAAGGTTGTGCAGCAGTGAATAAATAACAAGTAATAACTTGATGAAAGTTCAGTGCCAAAACGTAATAAACATAGATGTTCTAAAAATATTATAAGCGTAGATACATTTCTACTATAAAACAGGTTGAGATTTTGTATTGTTTCGGTGCCCTTTGCTTAACTGCAAACGTTTCATCATTCTTAGCAGTTAACATCTTCAGCGTATACCGTAACACCGTACCGGTCGAACGTTTCGCCGTTTGTAGTTAACCAAAGAAACCCGTATACAACCCAAAAACTAAACCTGCTGTGTCTAATACCGGCCGTGAAAAGTTACGAGAAATCATTAATAAATGTTTGTGTCAAAGACAATTGTAAAAGTACTAAAAGAGTAAATTTTCGTTGGTTTTGGGTTTTTGAAGCAAAATACAATTTTTATCAGAATTGATAGACTCCAAAAGAGAAAAACTGAACACTCAAGCTTGTAGTTACAAATATAAACATTAGTGACTGACCAATTTAACTGAAATTTTTTGCACAACAGTTTTGAAAGCACCTACAGCAAACTATAACAACAAATTTATTTCAAGATCTGATTGTGACTTATAACGTTTAAATAATTTAGGGAAGCATTCAGGTATAACTTATTTATAACTAATTAACAACTTTAAAAAAAGACTTTAAAGAAGGTTCAATGCGCAATAAATAAATGTAAAACTGCCGGCTTCTAATTATTTGGCGGAGGGGTCGCTAAATTAAAAATATTTCAATTTGAAAAGATAACACTTTTAATAGGTTCAAGAATTTATTGTTAACAAACTCTCCAATAGTTTCACTATACTATGAAAATTAATCATCTTCACCTGAAGATGGTTTAGTATCCATTAAATGGTGTTATAGTGTTTGTTAACAATAATTTCTTAAAACCACTATGTGTTATTCCTTTAAATGTTTAAATATCGTATGAAACTTTGTTATTCACCTAAAACTAATGTAAATGTAAATATAAATATAAATATAAATATGAAATCAACAGAAACAACTACTCCGAGAGCTAATACCCCTACCAGCATTGAATTAAAGTAAATGTGTTGTTTTAAATAGGTGTTCTAATTTAATTTTAAACTAATTAATACTCAAAAAACTTTAGTGCTTTATGATATAATATATAAGTATCCCTTCTTTTTTCATGTTATAAAAAACAACATTTCTAAAGAAAGTAATAAATTCAAAAGTCAATTTGAAAGTACAATAGATAAATAAAAGTTACAGAAAATAAAAGACCATGTGCAAAATTCTGTAAATGTTTACAGGTAATGGTCGATGAATGAAGTTCTATTTTAGGATTAATTATTGAATTATTGTGATCCAAGGTCTATTAGTTCGGAAAATAGAAATTCGTTCAACAACACCAGCTGTGAGAACCTAAATTGTGTAAAGGTCAAGAGGTCATTAAAGTACCTACTTTATCTACAAGCTGCAATCTACTACTTTAAGTATTCTTATCATTATAATGAAACTCACCTTGAGGTCGTGCAAAACTTCCTTTTTTTTTTAGAACTTGCATGCAACACTAATCCTGTTAATTACGGACGTGACAAAAGAAAAGAGATTGAAATTAAAGAACATATATTTCACACAAAAAGTCATGACAAAATACAAAAAGGAAACCACTGGCCATACACAAACAAAAAACAAAACAAAATCACGCATCCATGGCACTACGAATAATGCACCCAAAAGTGAAGGTATACAGGTGGAAATTAATTAAAAAAACAAACAAACGTGCAAAATAATGCAGACGTGCAATATAAATTATTTACAAAGTATATTTTCAGATTTATGTACAGAAGTTAACATTAACGATACTTAAGTCTAATTATATTTAATTAATATTTATTATTTAGTCATTACGTGTTTGTGGTGTTCTCTTTCATATTGTCTGAAAAATTGTCGCTCGATGATTTTTGACTAGAATTTTGCGAAGATAATTTTTCACCCAGCGAAACCGCAATGGGGGCGATTCTGATAGTTTCAGAATTAAATTCGGGCGTTATTTCCACCACTTTCGCTCTTAGGGCGCCACTTTCATGAACTATGTTCATAGGATGGGCAAACATATAGGGTTCAATTTTCTTCTCCTCTCTGATAGGAGCTTTCGGTTGGACAACCCTTACGGTAACCCTATGTGAATTTTCCGTCTCTAACGCCTCCTCTTCTTCCAAAGGAAACTTTTCAGACTCTTCCTTGAAAGGTCTGTAGTTGAAGAGACCTTCCAGTGGTATTGTGGCACTTTCGAAATTATGGGGAGGTTTTGCGGTGAATGTGTGAACCATTGATTTGGAATCTATGTGTATCTCATCCGCGAGATATTTCTCAGTGGCTACTTGCGTAAGAAGATTAGGATCAAAGGTGAGCTGAGACGAGGCAGGGTCATGAATTGTAGGACTATCTGATAAGCTTCTGGTTCCGTCCACGATATTTACAACTTTTAGTCGACTTATAACACCAACTTTATCGACACTTGGTAACAGGGTAACTTCTTTAGCTTCTGAGCTGTCATCGGTGTCTTTTTTCAAAGAAACCTTTACAATCCTGTTTACTTCTATCAGTTTTTCCAACTTCTTCGTTGGAGCCATTATTTCAGTGACGTTGGCTACTGTTTCGGTTGCATTATCTCCAAATGGACCAGTAACATTTCCGTCATCTTCAAAAACGTGATGATATTTAGCTGTTGTTGTTTCATTGTCAACTGTTATGTTACTGCCCTCAATTGTGGTTGGAACCGTTGAAAATACTTCTCCAAATGTGCTGTTTGGTTGAATTGTGGTGGCAGGTTGTGGTTCAGTCTGGTTTTCTATGGTATTATTGCTCTGTCTGTGTAAGGGATTTTTGTATTTGCGAGAATTACTGTTCAAAAATTTATTTCGTGCGTCTAAAGCTTTGAGTATGTTTGCTGTTGAGGTGGATGGTGACTCAGTCGAGGTGGAGGAGGTTTTAGCTTTAAAACCTGTTGGAGGTTTTCGAGTAAACGATGGTCTGAAGCCGAACCGAGGTTTTTGAGTTGAAGTTGTTTTTAAATCTTTTGGTATATCGTCATCTAGTACTTCTTTGGAGACGTTGCTGTCATTTTCGATTTTGTCTCCGGTTTCTTCTTCGATGTCGTTTTCTTCACGACCATGGTTCGACGAATTTTCGTCTTCGTCGTTTCTGCTTTCGTTTAAAATGCTTGACGTTACAGGTTTCCTAGCTCCACCATATCTACTGTTGTATATTCTAAACTGAGGTCTTTTTTCACCCGACTTAGCCTTATCATCGTCGGAAATTTTTAGAAATAACGGATTTGATTTCTGAGTCAGTTTTAATTTTGGCCTTAGCGAATTTGGAACATACAGCCTATTTTTAAAAGGTTTAGGAGTAGTCGTTGTAGTTGTTGTTGTGACAGTTGTTGTAGTGGTAGAAACAGTTGTGGTTTCCGATGCCGATGAAGCTGTTGTAGACGAATTTGTTGAAGTATTGATTTCAGCTGTAGTCAAGTCAACATCAAACAATGTAGTATTTTCCTGAATTTCCGTTTCTTTGTTATCTTTTTGGACAAGATCTTTACTCTCCACTTGTGATACAATTTCTGTTTTAACATCACTTTCATCTGGGGTTCTGAACGTGGATATTTCACTGTACACATCAGTGGTAGTTATTGGTGCAATTTCGGGCAATTCCGTAGAACTATCAGTGTCGTTTAAAATGTCATCTTTATACAAATCTTTTAGAGGCTCATTGCTTAATGTTGTAATTTCTTCAGAATCCAAAATTGTGGTAGAAAAATCTTCTGCATTATTATTTCTTTCAGTTGACGAATCCACCAATAAATCTGCTTCAGTAGAATAATCTAAGTTATTTTCAGTTGTGGGAGTAACAGCGAAAATATTTTCAAGAGAAAATGTCGAAGAAAAGTTAATTATACTGTCATCGGTTGTCGAGACTAAAGGAGGAAGGGTGTTTATACTTCTTGTAGATGTGACTTCTTCAACATCTTCTTCTGTAACCTCTTCAAATACATCTGAGGCTGTAGTGGAACGGCTACTTGTGCTTTCGAACTCAGATGTCGATGCCTGAGAAACAGTTGTGGATGAAAAGGGTCTTGCGGTTCTTTGTATGCTACTATATGGACGTCGGGAATATCTTCTAAATAAATCAGTTTTCGTTGTGGCCTCAGTCGAAGTTGGCCTATTTAAATATTCAAGAGAAAAGTTATTCTTCTTTTCTGCAACGAGCTGTTTAGTTCTTAAGAAGAGGCTTGGCCTTTTTATATACTTCTTCGAAGTAGATTCTGCGTCGTCTTCAATAGAACTTGTTTCTGGCTTTTCTGAATTTTCTATCTTCTGGTTTAAGCTCAGGCCATTGAATCTGTTAACCTGCGGTCTCAACCTCCGTACAATTTTCTTAGGTTGTGTTCTCTGTCCAAAGTCATCGCTTGAAGAACTAACAGCAGTCGTTGGAAACTCAGTAGTCGAAAATTTACGTATTACTTTTCTTCTTCTGTTAAATTTAATTCCTTCAGTTGTAGGTTCTTTATAATCATTTTCATTGGTATGAGAGATGGGAAATGCTTCCTTTCTATTTATTTTCTCAGATAAACCTTTGCCAAAGGGATCGATATTTTTGGAACCTACTCCAAAGAAGTCATTTCGATTAAAATCAGTGTTTTTACTTTCCGATATAATAGTTTCGGATAATTTTATATTTTCTTCTTCCTCTTCATCGGAAATATTCTCTTCGGTATTAGATTCAACTTCTTTTTTATCATTGTCGCCGAACTGATCGTTAGCATTGGTAGTGTTCGTATTATCTGGAAAATCGCTCTCGCTACTTGAAATTACATTTTCTGTACTGGAATTATCCTTGTCTTCGTTTATTATTAGGGGAATCTCATCTGTTTTGTTTTCAACAGAAGTGGTTTCCACTGTCTCAGTCGTCGATTGTTTTTCAGTGGTTGTTGTTGGTTTTTCTTTTACAGAGGGCGTAGTAGTCCTGTGTAACAAACGTCGTATCACTTTTCTTCTAGGCTTTATTGAAGAGCTCTCAATCTTCGGCTGTTCTCCATTTCCATTTCTCTCAGTAGATACGTTAAGGTTCAGATTTATTTTGGACGAAGGTGTTTCTTCCAGTATGGCTGTAGGACTTGAACTATCCGATGGAGTAGTTTCTGTTCTGGGTCTTCGAAAAGCCCTGTTTCTAAAGGAAAGTCTTTTGGAATTTTCTGTACTAGTTTCTGTCTCATTTCTAATTTCCAAAGGTCTTCTATTGATTAGTGTGTTTGATGTGCTCACAAATGAGTCTGCGTTTTCGTCAGCGTTCCTGTTTGCAAGTCTACGCCTTTTAATGGGAAATGGAACGCCTTCAGACAGAGATACTTTATTACCCGGGAGGTTTTCTCTATTAAAAATCCTTTTATCTTCAAGGGATTTTATTTTGATATCACTGTCTTGGTTTGTTGGAGAATTAGTTGTACTGGTTGCTGTAGGTCGACGTCTACGATTATTGTTTTTAAAATCTTTCGTAACCGCAATATCTACAGCTGTAAGGGAAGATAGGTCAGCCAGTTCAGCAGAAATATCGGGCCTAAATGTTCTAATTTGGTCAGAAAGATCCACTTGATTGGGAGTCAAATTCTGAGAATTCGCAGCCACTGATTCGGAAGTCTGAAGTCTGAAACGATTACCTCCCCTCCTCCTTTGGAGTGCCTTCTTGTTTTCGTATTCCGATTTTTCGTTGTCAATTTTTTCGTTGGAGCTTTCGAGCAAGTTCAAACTGGCTGCCAGTTTTTCATTGGAAGGTTCGACGGTGGGTCTTGGACTTGGGATCTTTAGAGGACGCTTTCTAAGTCTATTAGATGAAATATTTGGACTCACCTTCGGGGTTGCGGCGGTAGTCGAGGTAGTCGTTGATGATGTAGTCGGTCGCGTTCGCCTACTTATTAAGAACGGAGTTGGTTCAGAAAGTTGTGGTATATTTTTCGTTTCCTTTTCCGAAGATTTAGCCGTCGATTTTTCTGTTGATGACGAAATAGGAGATTGAGTGGTTGTGGTGGTAGATGTTTCTTTTTGGTCGTTTGTATCTGTGGTGTCGTTTATTAAGTTAGAATCTTCTATACTGTTTCCACCCTCTGAAGTAGCTGAAACTGTAGTTTGTTCTTGTTCTGTCTCATTCTTAGAAGAATCCTTGATCTTCTCGTCTTCAGTTTTTGTCTGTGTGGGATTCTCTTCCGCAGTTAAGAGTGTAGTGGTTCTGCCACGAATTGTAACGTACCTGATAGAAAATAAAAACGTTATAAAAAATTAAGATACAGCACTTTATTTATTATTCTCTTACTGCGGAGTTGAAGATTCTGTAGATGTAGTTGGACGCTTTCTTCTTACAGTTACATATTCTGGGGATGCATGAGAAGCAGCTTCTGTAGTGCTCCAACTTGGTCTAAAAAGGTTAAGAAATATACTGAAAAAGTAACTGCTTAGGAATAGATAACAAATAATCATTGATAACGAATAGATACTTAGCCATTTCTAGAAATTGTCCCCTCTTTCAGCAGTTACAACAAATTCATTATTAAAACACCTTCACCTGTTATCACTGTTATTAAGTAATTTCCACCACCACAACTACCACACGAATATGTAAATATACAGGGTGTATGTGTGTTAATAGAGCGACTAGAATGTTAAAAAGCGGATTCATGATACACTAAACCGTATGGAATGTTATGCAAGAAAAAATAAAATACTTTCATCTCGTTTCTGAATATCACATTCTCATTCCAATTAAATATTATTGTAAATAAATCGATAGCGTTTTCTATAAATTTAACTATACCAACAATTGTAGAATTAAGAAGTTTTCCCATTACCTTCAAGGAGATATTAGTTAACTATGCCGACTGAAATTCTATCTGTATGTGAAAATATTTAAACCATTTTCCAAACGTGTTCAAATTTCACGTTATTTTTTTTGTTTGTAGGTATCGAATTTCCTCAGTTACTAGAGTTTCTATTGTGATTTATTAATTATATTAAAATAAGCTGGTGAAGGGAAATTAACCATCCCATTCTTTATAAAAGAAGCAGATGATTTTTAATTGTTAAAGTACTTACGATTTTGAGTCGTCATCATCTGAATCTTCTGATGCTGCTGTACTAGAAGTCGTAGCAGCTGTCGCAGTTGTTGTTGGCCTACTTCTGCTAATGGTCACGTATTCCGGATGATGGACCCTTCTAAAGGTTGACTTTGGCAGCGGTGCCTCAGTTACTTCTCGATTCAAAGGTTCTTCCTCAATTTCTTCATCTTCATATTCATTATCATCGTCATCGATCTCTAAAGGTTTCTCCTGTTCTTTTTCTGCTGGTTTTTCTGTTGATGGTCTTTAAAAGAAAATCAAATTAATTCTAACCTAAAAGAAACCCAAATGAGTTTAAAACAGTACCGTTGCCTTTGGATCGTTGTATATTTTGGCGTTGATTTGGAATAAACCGATGACCCACTTGCCTCTTTTGGGACACCTTCATTTTGAGGACCTCTGCTGTTTCTATTCAGTAGAGTATATCTGATAAAAAGTAAAACATATTGAAAGATTGTTTATATCAAATTCTTTTTTTACTTACGCAATGGAATTTGGTTTCGCTCTGTCATTTTGGGCAGCAGTCTTACGGCTCAAAACTCTTTCGTACAATGATTTGCTGATGATAGCAGAAGGAGTCGTCGAATCTGAGGACTTATTCACAATGCTACCGTCGGCTTCTAATCGTAATTGTTTCTCCAATTGTTCAATTCCTCCTGAGAATTTTAGAATATTAAATAAAATAGAAACAAAAATAAAGAAGGAAAATGGTATATATAAGCTGAACTGTAAGGATTGTAATTCTTTTTACATTGGTCAAACAGGTCGTAATTTCAACATACGTTTAAAAGAACACGAAAAAGATATAAAAAACAAAAAGGTATCTACAGGCATAAGCCTACACTGCCTAGAAAATGGCCATAAAATTGACAGAGATAACTTCAACCTATTACATATAGAAAATAAAGGTCAACGTCTAAATATTTTAGAGCAGTTCGAAATTAAAAAAGTCTTTAGAAATAATTGTAACATAACAAATGATAAATCCGAGTTCCAAGACACACCGGTGATTGACCAATTTCTGAAGAATTACAACCCGACAAGGGTTTTTCCCTAAATAACTATACCTTTGTATAACTACCTCTAATATACTTGTACCTGTACATCTTATTACTTGCAATACCTAACTATAAATACTTTTTGACTTTTGTATAAAAAAATAAACATTAAGTTACAGTTTAAATTTAGTAAATATCTATTACTCTTGAGAAAGACTTCGGTCGAAACATATGTAGAGTGTGTTAATAAACATATTTGAAACATCTAAAAGCATTTTTGTTTATATATATTTTCATTTAATTAAAGAAGGAAAGAACAAAACAATCCCGGTAACTACTTGCCTGCTTTTTTAATTAGTTCTATAAGTTCCTTGATGACTCTAGGATCTTCTTCGGTATGTTTGCTGCCAACTTCGCCTTCTTCATCTTCAATGATATCGTCTTCATATTCGTAGTCATCCTATTGAAAATATAATAAATAATTTATTAACAGAAAAAGGTTCTACGTCAAAATTGATCAATTGGAAAAGTGCCACAGTTCTGATCTTACATATTCTGGTGTAGTCGTTGTAGTCGTGGTTCGTCTGGTTGTGGTATAGGCAGTTGTGGTAGAAGCTTTTGTAGTTGTTGATGGTTCTGAAGTGGTGGAGCTGGCTTTTGGTTTCTTTTTGATATTGCAAAAAACGTTTTGTGTATAATCACAAGAATCTGCTGCCTTGTTGAAGTAAAGACCTGAATAAAAATGGAATGATCATCAAGATCGATACAATCAATTGATATGCATAAATCGATTGAACTGATTAATATTAAAAAAAACGGTACAGAATTAATGAATTAGTGTAGTAATGCATTATAAATATTAAAATAAATAATAAATAAAGTTCGGGCCGACGATTAACAGTTTTGGTTAACCAAAAATACCAATTAATTTATAAAGTAAATAACGTTTAATTCTTGGTCAAAAATTTATCGAAATTACCAGATTTAGATCGCGATTTCGAACTTCTCATCGGTACATCATAGATAACTCCGATAAAATTCTGACCATATAGGAATTGTTCTATAAAATATCACATTACAGACAATATATGAATGAACTGCCGTTATTGCTTCGTTATATTATTGTACACCGTTCCTTAAACTCCGAAGGTCTTGCTCATATTATGATATATATTTTTTTATAAATATACGCAATTTCCATAAGAGAGATCACAAAGTGTGTAATTGAAGATGACCTCGACATTTTACCGATTACACGCATTTATCTTGCACTAATACATTCAGGCATTAATACCATGTATATGTTATATTATATTATAGTAATAAGTTACCTGAAGGGCATGTGAATTGGTGAGCAACAATTCCTAATTCGGAAGGTCCACTACTTAAACACCAGAAGTACTTCTTGCAGTCTCTCGGATGAGGAAAGAATCCTTCATCTTCGCATTTGAAATCTGCAAAAAAAGTTATATTTATCATTCACTTAAATTTAAACCAGTTTAATTTTCTTGGTTCGGGATAACCTTTTTATTTAATAGTCATATTTTCTTTCAAACTTCTTTCTTCATTACAAGGTCTACACTCTGTAAAAGGTCGTAGGTTAAATATATATATAAAGATCTACGGCAGCGAAGCAGTGATAAAAAATGTAAAGGGAGTCTATGAAAATTTAAAACAAAAGGAAATTTATTTTGGAGCAAACATGGAACACATTTTTCAAGTAAAAGTCAGGGTGGTGTGTATCTACCAGAGCTGGACAAAGCCCTTATCAAAAGAGCTCCAACTCCTAAGTCCAAAATCCTTACTAAAAGTCTTTGGATCATGAAGCTCCAATTACATTTTAATATACAATGATTAAGAATTATTTATAATATCAATTACTCCAAAAGTAATTGGGTTCAAAGCCATAAGTTCTTGTAGAAAGCACTTCGAACACACCATAAGGGCTCGAACTTAATCAAAAGAGCTTCAAATAAATCGAAAGGCTTCAAACATTTCTAAAATATTAAATCCCCTTTGACGTTTTTACTATGTTCTATATTGCTACTGCGGTTGTATTGCTTAATTTCGAATTTAAAGATTCAGGCACTTAGCAATAGCTTGAAACCCTTGAAATATAAAGTACAAGGTACTTTAATGAAGTATTTCATTTATCAAGCCAATGGAATAAATTTAGAAGATAGCGTAACAATGTTCCTCAAATTTTCTTGTTTTAGTTGTACCCCCTATACGGTTATGTTTTTAGATAGAATAATTCATAAATGATAAATCAAGGATTTAATTAATCATTGTTTGTAAGACATTGCTTTGGTTAAATGTTTTTAACGGTATCGACGCGGTATGCTATTTTCTTTTTTGTGTTTTGTGTTAACGCCGTGATTTTTTTTTCTCGAAATATGGTTAATACACTTACAGACAATGACAGAAGCTCAAAGGGTACTTACAGAAGACCAACACCAAAAACTTGAACAAGAACGGCAAGAATTCGAGCGTCGTAGGCAAGAATGGCAACAGCAAACAGCGCAAGATAGGTTTCCGTCAGAAAGTCAAGTTCCAAGAGTGGTGCTTTCCACAACAAAGCTATCCGTTTTGAGATAATCTGATTTTACTCCCAATGACCCCGAGTATTTCTTCGCCATATTCGAAAGAACTTTTCGCGCACTGGATATATTACTGTTAGTAATACGCGAAGTGTGTGAGCGATTGGCCACTACCGCGAGCATCAAACAAAAGGGTTTTCACCCGTTTGACAGATAGCGATCGGTTGGTGTTGCGGATCGCACGGAAACGTGAAGGGTTACATTGCAGTGTCGAAAAGACTGTTTTGCGTTCTTGTTTAGATGTTCTTCATTATTTTTACATTTTATTTTATTTTTAATAAAATTACTTATTTATTCAAAAAGACCGTTCATTTCAATAATTACGCAAGACGAGGTGAAATTTAGCCACATTCTAGGCGCACTTGGATCCAAATACTTGGCAGAAAATTCATACGAAGTGTTAAAAAACGAACTCATCAAGAGACCGCGACAGACATTACTTGTTTCAACGATTGCACACATTTTTCTTTATTCAGTATTCAATTCATCTATTCATCTTTTTCACTAGTAACAGTTCGTAAAATTAAATCATATAAATCAGCGATCATAAGTTTTCTTTAAAGATAATATTAGTAGATTATCCGAAAACGCTACAACGGGATAAACTCACCACTTCCTGAATCAGGAGTTGTTGGAGGTTCCGGCGTGTAATATTTGGGAGTTGTGCTGGTAATACTTCGACTGGTGGTTGTAGATGTGGTGGTTGTGGTTGGTCTTCTTCGTCCCCCTTTTTTCCGTAAACTTGAACGATCATTAGAAATATCAGCACGACGTTTATTTATAACATCTTTCGATTCTTTATCATCTTCCCTATTCTTTTGCCTGATGAAGAAATATAAATTTTGCTGTGCAGGGGGTTTTTCAAATGCTCTAAGTAGCTAAAATTTGTTAATACTTTTTGTTGTTTACCTTAAGGAATTGATACGCCTTCTGTGCGATGTAACTTCACCACCTTGTTTTCCACCACTGTTTTGGACAACAGAATTTTCTTCTTTGCCTTCAATTTTCTTGAAAGGTTTGCGATTTCTTGTAGGTTTGGTTTTGGATAGTTTCTTGTTTGAAATAACATTACTGAAAGGATTGAAAATCATTACTTGTCAAATTTGTTACTTTTTTCTTCTATCCCAATATTATTTTATCCACATAAGAAAAGTTCTGCGTTTCAATGATTACATCAATCAAATAATGAAGTTTTATAAAGAATTTCGAATCATTGTAATTGGGTACCTTAAAATAATATAATAATCTTCTAATTTATTACCTGGTTGCAGCGAGCATTGCTTCTTTCCCAGCTTCTATGAGAGGATAAGGTTTTCCAAAGCAGTTTCCCCTAAAGTCATCATTATCCACTGACCAAAACATAATACCACCCAATCCATTTTCAGCAACGTATTCAGCCTTTTTTCTTACAACATTTTCGTCATCATATCCTACCCATTGATTATCTTTGTATGCATACGGACCCATGGCATCTGGATTTGGTTCAACAACTGTCCAACCGTCAGACTTCACTTTTTCACAAATCTAACGATCAATAAAATTTTGTCAAGTTTTAAACTTATCCTATATTTTAGAGAAGGGAATTTCTTGAAATCGAGTACTTGGTTAGTATTATCTTTAATAATCGAACTTTATTATATTTTGAAATTAGTTTCTGTTTTAATTTTATTGTATTTAACGTTGATGGTTTTGATTGATTACAGCATTCCAACAGAACAGTCAAAAATTATCCGGTTGAATTAATTTATACAACAAACGATAAAATTAGCAAATCATTTATAAAATGAATGATGATGTGGGTAACAATACCTACAAAAAAATCTGCAGTCCATATCGAAGGTTCAACTTGTTAAAATGATTAAAGTGTATCATTTATCTCCGACTGTAGCACACAGTGCTCATGTTTTTTAAAGAGGATTTTGCAACATGAATATTTCATAACACAAACAGATTTCAATGGTTCAGAAAATGCGATTAGGATACATAAGATGCTAACTTAATATGGATAACAGCTGGCCTTTTAAAATTTATGATTAATTGTCGTATTTAAAGGAAACGTTTACAATTCCGCATACATTTTGGATTTGTTTGGGTGTGCAATATTAATGATCAAATATAAGTAGTATGTAGTACACTAGTTCAAAACATTCGACTATAGTTTCATCAAAGCCACATTTTTAATAGTTCTAAGAAAAGGAAATAGGGTGCCTGTTATAATTTGAATCCTTAATATCAATATTTAGTGTTTCCTGAATTAAATTTTCGATTTAACATTTAATTAGTATCAAAACAATTGTTAGAAAAACAAAACTAAATATTTTCACACACTTTATTTATCATTCGTAACATGTTTGGCAAAACTTACTACTGAGTAGGAAGTACTCAGTCTGAGGAAGCCAAAGTTTGGCGAGACATATGTTACGAATAGTAAATAAAGTGAGTGAAAATCTTTAGTTTTGTTTTTCTAATTAAGATGGATTTTCATCAAGATCGAAACTATCAAATCTTTGAAAAAAATTGTTAGATATTAGTTATTTCTAAATTTTTTAGCTCAGTAACGAGTTCATATAAATGTGAAATATATACATATATATATATATATAGTGTACCTCGTAATAGGCCAAGTAGCCGTTTTCTCTGGTGGCGTCACCCATATCTCCAGGGCCATCGGCCGGAGCTCCCATTTCATTAGCTTCCGGATTAAAAAGTGTGTAGGATCTCCCGTATGTCGGAATACCAAGCACCAGTTTCTCTCTGTCCACCCCATTTTCCAAATAGTGTTGTACGGTGTGATGCTGATAAAAAATTAAATAAGAAATAACGCTTTAATCCAGAAAATCTACGACGTAGTGTAAAGGAGGGGAATTCATGTGAACCCGCGGTAATAAGTTACGTTTATCCAACAAAATTTTACGTAAGAAGAAAGTGGGGTAAATATGTTGAACTTGGATCAGAAATATAAAACTTTTATTTCCAATAGTTTCTGAAAACGGTTAATATAGAGTATTATTAATAATACTATACAGTAGAAAACAAAAGTGTAAGGAATTAGTAACTTTGAATATTAAAAAATAAAATTTTTATTCTACAACAATTTTCTGCTTTATATTATACACAGATGGCGACTTGATGCCTTCTCCGTTTAATTTTATTATTTGCTTGCGTCTCAAATATTATTTTCACAGCCCATGCTTTCTTTTATCTAGATATAAAGATAACTTTTTTATGAATGCAAAAGATACTGCGTAGGCAAAATGTATACTTTTTATGTTTTTCAATCGTTATCTTTAGTTTGACCAAGGTTACAGTATCACTATTGTTTTAATATTGTGAAAATATCTTCACCCTCTTGGCTGTGTGACTGAGAGTAACTATTTTGAAATAACTTCTTTGTTAACCACAATACTTAAAAATCACAGAAACGTTCAAAAATAAAAATACGCTTTTGGTTAGGGTATAATAATATAAACAGCGATTTATAAATAAATACAGACGGTGTAGTGAATGGTATTTATAGATATTTGCCACATATTGTGGAATTCAGTGTTGTTTAATAAGGGGTTATGATGAGATGTATTAATTTACCAAAACGTTGTTGAAGATAATTATTTCAGAAGGAGGAACAATAAAATGTTTCGTTTTTTACATTTGATTAACTAAACATTTTTTATTGCAAAAATTCGCCTATACTAATTTGAAAAGATGTTAAATGTAGAAGTAAAACGAATTGTTATCCTATTATTTATTTGTTAATTTATTCAAAAGTCAAGACTTACTATGTTGAGATCTGCATCATAATTGTATTCGGATTCTTCTTCTAATGGATAGAGTGGCGCGTGGTGATTGACAGAAGGTTCGAAAGCAGAATGATAATCATAACTTAAAATATTCATCCAATCTAGATACCTGAAACAAAAAGAATGTTTATATAGAATGTCTTCAAATCAAGAATTTCTAATGAGTGTGAAAGGATTAAGTAAACATTTTTAAATCCAGTTGCATAGTACCTAAGTAAATAAATACTCATGAACGTCCGTTATAGTGTTACAATTCTACTGAAAATAAGGAACTAAAAATTAATTGTTAAGAAATTGTCATTATATACAGTTAGAAAGGAGATATCTTATCCCACGAAGGTAGAAAGTATTAATATTATAATAATTAATGGTCACAAATAATGCATTACGTGTTGGAACAGGTGAAAGATTAAAGTAGTTCTTTTGTCAAATGTATTAATTAAAAAAAGATAAGTGGTCGGATAAGATTCAACCATTTGTTTAGTAATTGTAATCTAAGTAGGGAAATAATATTTTTACTTATGTATTATAGCGGTCCTCCCCCCCCCCCTTTAAATGTTAAAAAGGTACTGATAGCTGCAACGATGTATTTAGAATTTTCATTGTCATTACTTTTGATTTGTACAACGTTTCGACTGGTACTGTCTCCAGCCGTTCTTAACTAAAACTGTGTTGTTCTGAAAATTGTACTCCGGGTTTGGCTGCTCTGGTCCAAGTTTTCTGTGGTTTCCTTGGATCACTTAGGCACATGCTGGGACAGTAATATTCCACAGATAATCTTTCACTTCTCTTCTGTCTTCATTTCGTCCGTCTCATCTTTCTCTCACTAACCACATAACTCACCCGTTCCCATGATTTCTGAAAGGAGGCTAAAGAGGGCTTTACGCTCTACGTTCCGGCTTTGCACTACAGTGTAGGTCGGAGGGACTGCCCGCCCACCAGCACGAGTAGCTGGTGGGAATGAACCACCAAAATTTCACTTGAGAGAGGCTGGAGATAGGATCAGCAGAAACGTTGTACAAATCAAGTAATAAAGACAATAGAATCCGTAAATACGTCTCTGAATAATCAGACATTGTCTAACCAATACTTTAAACAAACATAGAGGTAAAAGTAAAATAAAAAATAAAAGTTAAAAATTGAAACACGATTGTTTTCCTTTCCTGTTATTTAATAAAATTATGCAGTTTCGCCAAAGTTGCAATGTCATTTAGATTAAATTACGTTAGAAAGAGGGTGTTTGACATACATTAGTAATGTCTTAAATTTATTAATAAAATAATAAATCCATGGTAAATACATCCAAAAAAAAGTTACAGGTTTTCACTAAAACTTCTTATTTGTTTTATAACAAAATTAAAACCATAACATTTGTTTCACCAAACTTTGACTTCATTGATATGTACGTGTTATATAATAGACACTCGCCATACTATGCGACAAAACAATTGTTACGGTTTTTGTTTTGTAGCAAAACAAATAAAAGGCTTTACTGAAAATCTTGATGTTGTTTTCCTATTTATTTAATAATAAAAATTGCCAAAATAAGTGTGCTATGTAGTGTTCTTGGAATTTGGTGGGGAGGGGATATATTTTATGCTAATTTGAAACTCTTCTTTGAAGTTTTTTTTTCCGAAATATTAGAGAAAGGGGTTTCAAATAGAAAAGTGACATATTTTCCCATTTTACCATTTTTTTTGTAATTCATTTTGATAATTTTCAAAACTATGTATATATGAAGAAGTACAAAAACTTATTATTGCATTAGGTTATAGTATTCTGTATTCAAAAGACTTTTATCTTTATTTGTGTTTTGTAGATTGTAGTTTCTACATTATTAAATTTTCTTCTATTGTACACTTGGTCGAATTTCAAAATCGAGTATGTATTTTCATTACCTGTTCATTAACTTTCTATAGCACGGCAAATAAAGATGTTTATTGTATAGAAGTATATATATATATATACGTTCCTACCTATCAACTGAAATGAATAATGGATTTAGGTGTACCTACCTTCCATTATATAATTTCGAAATGCGACATATTATACGACAATCAGTTGAGGTTCAACCATTTTAAAAAGTAATATTCTTAATTGCATAACGCGCGATTTTAAAACTGTAACTGTAATAACAGTAGCTGTAAATCCATACATATACATACGTTTCAACACAGTAAATACACATGTATCAGTGGCGGCTGATGGATTAGGTTAGAGGGGCAGGTACCCATTCTTATTTTGTAGAAAAGAGAAATTTATAATTCAAATGAATCAATCGTTATGAATTTAATTTTTGTGTTTTTAACTATATGAATTATCTAATCAACATATAGCTAGTACTCCATCTGTAGAACTGCTTAAGGCGTGATGATGAAAGTCAATCAAATTCAAATTACCTAGTTTTAATTGGTTATTTACTATAAGTAACTTAAGTTATTTCGTAAGGCCCTTTTTATTTCTAGACTTTCTAGCATTGATAATTTTTTGCTTTTATTAACGTTGATTAAAATTGATTTTATGTTTATAAAGGGTACAGTGTTCCGAAATGCCTGTTTTTGCGGATTTTTAATTAACATCGTCCATATGCTCTTTTAATCTGGTAGAAACAGCTCGGCCAGATTGCCCTATATAAGTAGCATTATAAGTATCACACGAAATTTGGTAAATACCACACTTATCTAATTGCTTATTATTTCTCTTGTTGTTGATCATAAGATTCTTTAATGTAAGAGGATTATTTTCAACTGCTGTAAGGCGTAGTTTCTGTAAATGAACCTTAAACTTATGGCTAACATGATTAACAAAATGTAAAGAAACAAATCCTTTTTTAGAATTAACACCGAGACTATCATTATGTAGAAGTTTTTTATCTTGTTTATTTACTTTGTTTCTAATTAATTTGTCTACTAAGGAAGTATTGTAGCCATTATTTTTGCAATTAGTTTAATAATATTTAGTTCCTTATTATAACTTAACTCCGATAAAGGTAATGATAGTAATCTATTTATTATACAATGAAGGAATGCTACTTTTGTTTGCCACGGATGGTTTGAATAGACCGGGATTATAGTGTCCGTGAATGTAGGTTTTCTGAAAATTTCAAAATTTAGCATATTATTTGAACTCATTACTGTTAAATACAGGAAGTTTATGCTTCTGTGTGTTTCTTTTTCAATAGTAAAACTTAACTTAGTATCTATGGAATTTAAGAATATTAAAAATAAATCTAGTTGTCTAGTGGTTCCTTTCCAAACGCAAAATATGTCATCTTCATATGGTTTCCACCTAAAGATATGCTTAATGCGTGGGTCTTTGCAGAGAGGGAAAAGCAGCAAGGCAACCATTTGAAAAACAAGAATTGCCCAAATCAAAACTACTGCTGCGTTTTTACACACAGACATGGGAGACCAATTGGAACATCAACGAAAAATGGAGAAAAGTACCATCAGGCAATAACTGATCATTAATCGCATTTTATGGTTGTACATCTCTTGCCGAAAAAGAGCGAAGCTCAGTATAATCTGATGAAATACATAAGAGACTAAAGGCAAAAGGTCATAAATGTGACAACGGGAGGCAATCTTCAACAATATAATTGAAAAACTTCTGACAACAAAAGGGGATAAAGGTTTAGTGACTTAGTCCCATTGCTGCCCGCGTCCATATTTGTTTGATAATAATATGTATGTAGATGATAATCCCAATTCTTGGATTTTTCGTCATAAGCACTGTTTGAAATGAAAGTTACAGTTTTTTAATGATATATTAGGCAATACTTCTCTGCAGGCCAAAATTGTGGATAGTTCAAATAAATTTTCAAATATTTTGGAGTAAACGTTGGAACTCTACTTTTTATTAATTCAAACAGTCTCTTGTACGTATCTTTTCTTCTATTTGGTAATTATGCATATATAGCTGGACGCACATTCGTGTAATTTTCTGTGCTTTTCAGATCGATATGAAGAGTATAAAGTTTTAAAGTATTATACTTTTCAATGTTCCGTAACCTTCACAATTTGTTGTTTAATCCAAGCACTTTCAACCAACTCAATTGAATCTATAATTTGTGACTTTAAAATTGTCGTTTTGTCACATATTATATAATAAATTCTGGAAGCAACATATTTATATATCAGGTAAACTAATAACAACAGAGGAATCTGTCTCTCCCGCCGTGCTGTGAAACTAGAACGGTTTCCTGTTCGAATATAATTAATTGACCCCTACTGGTGTGTATTATTTGGTACATTTACTAAATTGTCTATAGGTACCTATATCGATAAATTTGAGCAAATTACTTTATATGTTACGAATATGTAATACGTTTATATGAATTATTACATATGCCTTATAATACCTAATTATGAATTCTAATTAATTATGAGGGTAATAAAGTTGGCGGACAGCAATGCCACCAACATTAATAGACATAAAAGTCGGCGGGCAGCAATGCCACAATTTCAGATAAAAAATTTTCGCGGGCAACAATAGGACATCCCCGATTTAGCAGAACACTATTAGACAATGTAAGAACAATGACTGCTGAGATATTTACTGAGTGAAATAAAACGAAGCGTAGCTTATCAAATCAATAGATCACCCACCAGTGCCTTATCTGGGGATGTACCCAGTAATATTTTCTATGGAAAGACAAATATTAACAAATTTAGAGTGTTTAGCAGCAAAGCATGGATCCTTATTGTATTCTTGCGTTTATTTTCGACTTTTTCTTGCAAAATCCACACAAATACACTAATTGAATCACTTTATCGCAAAATCGTTGTATTATTGTGTACTTCTCTACATTTTTTGCAAAATTAAGGCAAATACCTTCCCCCCTATGTGGGTTATTTTCACATATTTTTGTATATTAAACCATTATATAAGATTATGTTACAATTAGTGTAACTAGTAAGTGTCTGAACAAAACCCTGAAATGAAAAAGGGACCAAATCTGCAAAGGTTGTCAAGTTCCATAAGACAACTTACAATATGAATGGGCAATGTTTATCAATCGATTTAAAAGAAAAAATGTTACCTTTGTTGATATTGATTTTAAACAGAATCGGACAATTTTATCATTGTAATAATTTGGAAAATTTGGTAATTTTTGAAAAAGGTAACAAGTAAATATTTTTCGACGAATAAAAATAACATTATATAGATATGCTATGCCGTCATTTTTTAATTCCTGTTATTTAACCATGAACCGCCACTGGCATTCAAGTGGACATAATTTAATTTTTTTACGACAAAATATGTCGTCGCATTATTTCGTGCTCTCTTTTGATCTAAATTGCAATAATTATTTATTAGAAAGTTGTTCTAGATTATAATGTCGCATTCTAGTAGGTAATAGTAATAATAATTGAAGAAACTCGCTCATGACTCATGAGTCACCGTAATAATAAGGGAATAATTACGCTAATTGGATTAATTCCTCAGGAATAACGAATCTAGATTAAACTAGGAGATTATACTGACAAGTTTACCTTGCCTGTTTCGATTAGAACACATTTTAATGCGTTTATAAAAATATTGGTTTTACGACTGAAAGGATATCCTGTCAAGTGAGGGCCAAACTGCTATGTGTATTTTATTTAACAATGTTTTCTAGTTAGCTTTTGCGTAAAATATTAGTTGAATGAAATAAAACGTGTTTACGTTTAATAGCACAGAACTAGAAACTAGATTTTCTATTTATGTTATGTTTAAAGAGCATTTAGCTCATGGTAGGTTTGGCAGAACAAAAAAAACAAATGTTTACCTACATATTCTTACTGAAAATCGTAGGATCGATATTGACAATCATAAATTAGTTAAGAAAATTAGAAATAATTACCTACTTGATAGTTTTGAAAGTACGAGGGTGGATCAAATATAAACGAGCCTTTTTAAATAGTTGTTCAAAGCGCATCCGGGCGTTAGGAACTTGAAGTGGGGATATTAGGTGGTATGGAAACGATGCGTCGTATTGCTGCGTTCGCTTGGTTAATAACTATCACAATGAGTGAGAAAGAGAGAGGTGCATAGCAGCGTTGCGCAACGAATTATTATTAAGTTTCTTACACGTAAAAACGTGAAACCAGCTGAAATTTTGCGCATATTGAAAGCACAATTCCGAAATGAAACGCTTTCGTGGCCATGTGTAAAAGTTTGGTGTAAAGAATTTAATAATGGGCGTAATCGTGTCGTAAATGTAAATCATCCTCGTCGTCTGCGCACCAACATTTCGCCGGTTAACATTGCACGCGTTAGAAACCTTATTGAAGGGGACCGACACGCCACGCCACTGTGCTTCAGATATCTGGTGAACTCGGCATCAGCTATAGGAGTGTCCAGACAATCATAACGAAAAACTTGGGATTCCGAAAAATTTCAGCTCGTTGGGTTCCAAAGTTGCTGAGTAAAGATCAAAAAGCTACTCGAGTTCGCATCTCTCAGGCGCTTCTCACTCGATTTAGAGAGAAAGATTAAAAATTTTTGCCCAAAATTGTATCCTTCGATGAGACGTGGGTACACCATTACACTCTAACATAAAAACGACAAGCATGGAGTGCGCAAAGATGAATCAAACCCAGTGACGCGTCCCATTCGTGACGTGTTACTCTTGCACGATAACGCTAGACTTCATACCGCAGTTTTAACGCAGGCCCAAATCAGTGAAATACACAGGATTCAGCTGAAGCGCCCTCAATATAAACCAGACCAATCCCTATCCCCTTGTGATTTCCACATGTTTTTGTTCCTCAAAGAATCACTAGGAGGCGAGCGATTTCGGACCGATGAACAGGTGGAGGCGTTTGTGCACAACTGGATAGCGGGTGCCCTGCTTCATTGTATGAAAACGGGATGAAAAAACTACCAATGCATTGGGAAAAATATATAGACAAACAAGAGGGATATGGATATGTGGAAAAAATAGAGAAATTTTTGTTTTTGTGAAACTTTTCAAAATAAATGTTTTATGAACAAAGGCTCGTTTATCCATCCTCATATGTATATTCATAAAAGTAGGTTAAGCTCTCTTAACAGTTACCAAGATTCTTTCCCTAATTCTCCGCTAATTAGTTTAATTTAATTTGTTTTGTTATTTTCACTGGACCTGTATTTATATTGGTTATACTGCCTTTAGTTTTTAGTTCTCTTCAGACTCGGAAAAAAGTAACTTTGTTACCGAAAAGTACTTCTGACCTTCAGGGCCATATTTTGGCGTTGAGGTTTAAGGTATTTCCTTCATATTTATATTTTTCTTAACGAGGCCTTTTTTACGATACGACTGAAAGATCTTTTCACCCCTTTTTTGCATTTAAACGATACCTGGCCAGTTCATAAAATAGCTGCATATTGTAGACTAATGAAAAAAATTGTTATTTTGATATAAAATCAGCAGTTTCATTATTAAACTTCCCTCAAAAAAAAATCCTAACTACATTCCTGGGCTCAATCGACAAAAATGTGTTACATTTGTAAAATCTCTCAAAAAAATTTTCAAAATTAGCATAATTTTATAATAACTCTTTTATAATTATTTTTTAATGTTGAATATATCAAACTAAAAGCAATAAAATAAATAAATGTAACTCTGTAAGTATTTGAGTATCAATAAATTTTCCATTTGAATATAACCGAATTATTTCATTTGTAATTTGTTTGGAACCTAACTTGGACTAACCTAATCTACCGATTGGATTACAAATGGATACAGATACATATTTCAAAGAGAAAAAAAGTGAAACTGACCAAAATTAAAATTGATATGCAACAAAAATAACTTACTTATTAAGTTTTTCTAGATCATATCCTTTCTTGATATATTCGATTCCAGCAGGAACAGCCATTGTAAGTAGCAGCCTCGATCTTCCAGTTTTTTCGGATTCTCTTTCAAATTCTTCTCGAAGGCCCTGCAATAAAACAATAGTGCTTACGTAATCGACAGTCCTGATCCTTACAATCGAAACATATTTTTTTATTAAGTACCTACATTTTCATCTATACACATAAAAAACTTATTAAAAAAAAGATTCGTTTTTTAATGTACTCAAAAGAGGAAACATCAATTAAGCAGAAAATTAGGTAATATAGCCTTTAATTACAGGTTTTTGTACAGCAATAAATCTTTTGATAATCGTCCATGAAGTAAAGCTGTTGTAACCGCAATTGCTAGGCCATTAAATAAATTATAATTACTTAATAGATGAATATTTAAGCAAAGGAAAACTTAATTAGTGTTACTTTATAGGAGGAAGAAATTTGGTTAATTAAAAGTGAAAATACTTGTGTATACTATCATAAACATAAGGAGGTACAGTTGTAACAAAATCACTATTCATTCTTCAATGGTAGTTAAAATTCATCTTGATTTAATAATAAATATCGTACAGGATGTAATACATTATGAGAAGTTATGCCGTAGAAATTACTTCAAGAATCACAGGATGCTTAATATTTTATAGAGCATATAGGAAAATCGCCTAATTTTCGATACAGTTTTATTCAATGTTTTTGTGAGATAAAGATCGTTTTTAGTAATTCTCACAATAAGTATAAAAAATAGACAAATTAAAAAAAAATGGGTTTCTAAAATTGGATATTCTATATCAAAAATTGAGAACCTGTTTTTCAAAGTAAAAATAATACACGTAAGCTTTGTTATCGTCCTATTCCAGAAAATATTCGTTTATACAGATACAAGTTCTAAAACCGTATATTTAATTGGGTTCCTAATTTTGAATACGAAATTTTAGGGCACTCTTCTTTTATAAAATTAGGCAACCTATATGTTTAAAAGGTCATGTGATAGAAACCAAAATAGGTACTTGATTCCACACTTACTTGATAAAAATTCACCACAATTAATAAAACACGTATTTAGTATATTACCAAATCAATGTTTAATCAGCAGTATCCTTAATGTTGTATTATTATATTATTTTACAATCATTCTAATACATCCTTTACCAAATTGCACATTCATTAGAAATATTCAAAACTTTTGGTTGTTTTATTTCGACCAGTTATTCATACTGGTGAGCGGGTAGTTCCTTCGACTTACACTGTAGTACAAAGCCGGAGGGTAGAGGGTAAGAACTTCAGCATTCTTTCAGGAATCGTGAGAATGAATGGGTAGTGGTTAGGGAAAGAAAGATGAGATAGATGAAATGAAGACAGAAGAGAAGTGATAGATTATCTGTGGAATATTCATAATAATATATCAAGAAAAACACAGTAAACTTGAATCAGAGCAAGCGGACCAGGAATCGAACCGACCTCCCGAATGCTAAACAATGATCTGAACCACTAGATAACGACGCTCAGTTCTACGCTAACTAGTATTTCCGGTGGTGGATCGATTAGCGCTGACTCACCCCGAAGGCGGCACGTTTGATCTCGAGAGCGATCGCTGCTAAACAATAGACGCTGAGAATTTTCTGTTGAAATAACAAGTCGTTTTCTTGTAAAGTGATCGAAAATTATCGCGTGTTTTCTAGGAATTTATTTCAATAAATATATACCCTCGTCTCCGGGTCAGCGAGACAGTTGATTTCCGGACGCGTAATATAAATATTCAACGGCGAGATATAAATAAATTGTTTATCAGATAAATAAGTAATTTAAGTTTGTTAGTAGTGTTTAATTGTTAAATAGGTAGTTGTAAATAAATAATTGTTAAATGAATAAGTGAACTAGAAAATTCGTTATAATAGTTTACAGGTGAAGATTGTAATTCGATCGTCACCAATAAACACATAATGTCAGGTGTCCTGTAATGTTCTTTTTATTTGCTTATTTAATATCTGGAACGATTTTTGAAAAAAATCAATATCAATATATCAACTATCCAATATTAGGCGACTTTCTCCTGTTGGAAAGGTCTTAAATTTGTCTAACTTTCGCAAGACTCTCTGTCAAACTTTATTCCCAGTTAATCTATTTTGCAAAATAAAAATGAATTACTTGAAAATGGAATACTTTGTTTTATTTTGGGGAACCTCTTTAAGGATATATTCTTGAATATCACAAAGTACACTCCAGCAACCGAATAATCTTAAGAAAGGGCAACAAAAATTAGTAGCATTTATTACCTGCACTAATAAGGCATAGTTTTCCCTATCTCTTGGTTTTCCACCATCCCTAAAACTTGGATACTCCCAATCAAGATCCAAGCCGTCGAAGTGGTTCTGTCTCAAAAACTTAATTGCATTTCTAACAAATTCCTTTCTTCTCTCAGGGCTTGCAACCATTGGGGAAAACCTAGATGATCCTTCATTCCAACCTCCAACGGCTAGCATAGTCTTGAGCTGTTTGTTGTAAGTTTTAAGCCCCGTGAATTTTGCATATCCACCTGGAACAACAGAAAAACATCTCTTGTTAATTTTAGTCATTACGCAAACACAATGAGTAAAAATACTACTAACTGGTAGAACAAATGGAAGATCTGTAATCAAAACATTATCAAAGATATTAAATACAACAATGTGTATTCGACAGTAATTCAAATGATTACCCTTAATCACTTAAATAAAAAAATTAAAGATATCCTCAAATGAAGGCATTTTAGAACGAATCCGAAATGACTCTTTTAAAAAATTGCTGCTGGCTCTGCTTTTCTCGTATTATCCTATAACAACACAGACTATTAACTTCATTGTTATTTATTGATCAATAATTAATAAGTTTTAATGAAATTGAAGTATATGGATGAATGTAAAAAATTATGATATTAGTACGAAAAAGATATCTGGATCTTCACAAATACGAGGCATGTCTTTTATGTAAGTACTGTTTTGAAATTCTGCCGCCGCAGCGCTGCAGTCAGTGTTCCGAGCATGCGCACATCTCTCACCTAGCCACTGACGCCATTACAGTCTAATTCACGATTGTTTACGTTGTTTACTGAGTGTTTAAGATGTCTCCGATAATCGTGAGTCCCGCCGACTGTAAAGTCTGGAGTCCGGGCTGTTATACGATTCCTTAGTGCAGTTTACAGACAAAATATTATGAGTGATGGAATGGTAAGGAAATGGGTTAGAGCATTTAAAGATGGCCGCACAAATGTGGATGACAATGCCCATCCGCATGTGGCTAATCGGAAACTCAATATCATCCTCCGTACAGCCCTGGTCTGGCGTCCAGTGACTACCATGTGTTCCTGCAGTTGAAGAAACATCTGGACGTTAGCGTCTTCAAGACGATGACGAAGTCAAAACAGTTGTGATTCAATGGTTAACAGTTAACAAGTCAGGCCGCAGAGTTCTATGAGAAGGTTATTCAAAAACTGGTCACTGGTCAAACGTTATGACATGTGCTTCAATATTGAAGTAAATTATGTAGAAAAGTAGATTAAGGTACAGGCTTTCATGTAAAAATAAAATTATTAAGATATCTGCACACTTTTTTATTAATTTCAAAACGGTACTTACTTAAAAAACATGCCTTGTATATTTAGAGATTCTAACAATTGTTGTTTCAAAGTTGTGTGTTTCAAGGTGTGACTTTAAACTACGATGGAATTCACAGTCTTTTCTTTAATGTCCCGGATTATTTCTAACTCATGTACGAGTTTTACAATCAATGTACATGCGTGATTGCAAGATGGCGGAAGGTTTTCCTCATCGGTAGATGATACAATGGGTGTTAAAATAGGCTCGTGATTTTCTAGGCGTAACCAATTAGTACGTAATGCAAATCATCATTGCTTACATAACATCGAAAACTAAACGTTCGCTTAAGTTGGTTGGATTGTTTGGATGTTAGATCGAATGATAAAACAGGTCTTCGCTGGCGTGGTTTGGTATTACTTATAATGGTACACTGGTACTTATGTAAATTACAATAAGGAGTGTTAATGTCAATCGATGTGACCGCTACACTTTATTATTATCTATTGATTTTAATTCGAATCCTGGAGTTAATTAATTATTATCAATTCGTCATTATTTTTTCATAAATCAGTAGTACAGGATTAACTCAAAATGTTTTAGGACATTCACTTCTAAAACCGTTAAACATTAACGAATCAGAGAGGAATCGTTATTTAAGGATGTATATTTTTGTATGCATTCAAATTATATTATAGAATAAATGTTTCTGATTCGTTATTGTGATTTTTACCGGAAGTGTCTAAATTTTAGAGAAATATAAAAAATATGTAATATTCTTCCAATGATTTACGACTTTCAAAACTGATTTTTAGTTACTTACAAATTATACAGTGAAACGTTATTGTTTGCAATTTTGTATCTTGAAACTTTTTTCATTCTTTCGTTAATTGTATTTTTCTTTAAAAAATACTATAATAGAAGACAATTATAATTAACAGAAAACATTCCTATTTGATTTTTTATCGAAGTTTGAAAATTAATTACATGCAATATGTTATTTGGCGTTATATGCACCCTTAATTACATGCATCTGTCTTTTGTTGTTTATTATTTGATAATAATATTTTGTTTAAAAAATTGACATGCTTAGATATAATAGGAAATTGGCAATATAGCAAATGGTGCTGTAGTTATTAAAATGGCACAAAATGAGACATTTTGTATCTAACATGGTAAAAGAGAGTTTGCTATGCTTGAGTGGGACACCCTATATATATATGAGAATGAAAAAATGTTTATTCTCTTTGCAGCAATCAGTTATAAACGGTAACAAAAATGTGATTTATTTGAAATAGTTCTATTTAAAATTCAAATACAAAGTGAAAAATACTTTTTTAATTTATATTTTAAATGCCTTTTTTAATATATCAATTTCTATTTGTATTTGGATAATTTGAATTGAGAATACAATTTGACTTAATTCCGATATAAACATTATTAGCCGTTGTCGAATGAGACTTTTGTTATGACAATCAGTGGTATGTATAAACTTCTACTTCCACTCAGAAGTAGATAATCCAAATTAAGTACAATTTATGAAAGTAGATAGGTACCTAAGTGTCAATATTGTCACCTTAGGAAACAAAATACTCTGCTTTATTCTCAGTAAATCCTACATGAACTTCATAGTAATAAATAGGACAATTTTATTAATAATAAACAGTAAAAACAAGTATTTTATTTTGAAAACTATTTAGAAAATACTTATTTTGCATTATATATTTCAAAAGCATTTTCCAGAACAGTTTTGTATTTAGAAGATATATTTGACAACAAAAATTGTATTATATTTCGAATTTTATAGGTACTTCAAATAAATTGTAACAACCATCTGAATTTAAGGGATATGGTTTTTTACTTGATTTTAACAATAACCTTTAGAAGATGTTTCAACTAGAATGAAATAGATTCCAGAGGTGAAAGGGTAAGTAGATTAAACTAAATGCATTACAGCCTTGGTGCAATTGGCATGCTTTTAAATGTCATCCAGTGCTGGTTTCTATTAGTTTCTGGTGACAATGTCAATAGTGGGAAAGCATTGATTCTAGTGTTTACTCGAGTGACAAAGAAATATTAAAAGAAGGTAAGTCAATGCGAAATATTATTCTTAATAAAATTTACAATAGTACAATAGTACAATAGTACTACAATAGATTCGTATGTTGAATACAATTCTACTATAATTGAAAAATTAAAACAAAAAGAAATATAATAACTTGTAAAGATTGTTCGGTCGGATAATTATGAAACATATTCTTCAAAAATATATAAGACAAAGAAAAAGCTGCTCTTTTTTATGTTTCAAAGGTTTTTATTAAAACTCAACGATCGTTTCAGCTAGCAAAGCCTTTTTCAACAGTACAAAACAAATACTAAATCTGACGGGTTAAAATAGGTCTTATAAACTTATCAAATAAAATAAATGCAGGTATACGATATACAATAGAGACCCGTAATTTGACAACCTATTGTGTGTAAATTGATGGAAAGTCCAAACAAGAACTAAAAACAATTAAAATTATAGCTTCTAAGAACGGTTACAATCCCATTGTAATTGATAATATGATTAGAAAAATGAAAAAGAGATTAATAAATAAAAAATTGTATTCAGCCATTTCGGTTAATAAGAGTAAATTTTTAGTCAATAATAGAAAAAAAACAATCGTTTATGAACAAAAGTGGCGTGTATAAAGTTAACTGTTTAAATTGCGATACCTTTTACTTAGGCCAGTCGGGCTAGAAAATTATGAATAAGACTAAAAGAACATGTTAGGGACATTAATGATAAGAAAAAAATTACAGGCTTTCACACCCACTCTGTAGAAAACAACCATAATTTAGATATGGATAGTATTAGATTATTATTACATGCTGAAAAGAAAGGAAAAAGACTCAACTTATTAGAAGAATTAGAATTTAAGAAAGCTTTTAAACGAAACGACATCACAAACTTACAGTCAGATTTTCGAAATAACTTATTAATAGATACATATTTGAATTTCCCATCAATAAGCACACAATACCGTTCTCTATTGTATATCGCATACCTGTATTTATTTTATATTATTTGGTAAATTTACATTTATAAGACCTATTTTAACCCATCAGATTCAGTATTTGTTTTGTACTCTTAAAAAAGGCTTCGCTAGCTGAAACGATCGTCGAGATATAATAAAAACCTTTGAAACATAAAAATAAACTTTTTCTTTGTCTTATATATTTTTTTAAGTGTTCATATCCATCTCCAACATTAGATCTGTGCCATTTACGTTAAATAAACATAATAAATGAAATTATCCGGTCCGGATCTAGTTAAATTTTAACATTAATAAGTGAATTCTGATCTGGCAAAATTCAAATTATTCTAGTAACTCTTCTGTTAATTTGTTGAAGGACACTTTTCTTTTAATCGAGGTATTAAAACCCTACTTATGTTATGGTGAGGAAGTCTTACCTTTTTCAATATCCTGATACTTGTCGAAGGGTTTAAAGTTGTTTTCTTTTGTAAATCCTCCGAATGCGTATATGAGATGCGTACAAAGATAGGGGTTAATATTTTGTGGATTAAATTTTGCCGTACCAGGCCTGTACACCGACCAGTTGGTGTAGTAGCAAACAATCCTGGAATTTTGTGATTCTGAAACAAAGAAAGGAATATTTATTTTTTGTTTATAGAAAAATAAGACGTTTTCCTCTAAAGATCTTTTTCTCTTGTGATTAAGGAACACAAGGAGGGAAGGCCTAAGGTCTATTTTATATCCGGGCGGACTGAAGATCAGCGCCCTTCTTGCTAACGATTTTAAATGGAATTCAAAATATTTAGAAAACTATCACATACTGACACTACTTTACATGCAAAATCAACACATCCTATCCAACATAAATTAGCAGCCTTTCACTCTATGCTTCATAGATTAGTCAATATACCCTTAAATAAAGAACATTTTGATATCGAACTTAATATATTAAAACAAATTGCAGTTAACAGTGGTTATAAGGTTACATTAATAGACAAATTATTAAATCAGAAATTATAAAAAAAAGCTTTAACATTAATTTACCCTCAACAGATTCATACTCAAACCCGTTTTAGAACCTTAACCTTTATAGGTAAACCTTCCATTGTTATAAAAAAGTTTTTACAAGAACATGATATTAATGTAGCCTTAAAAACCAATAACAGTTTAAGCAGTCATATTAAAAATAACAAAGACAAAACAAATAAAGACAATAATAGTGGAGTATACAAATTAAATTGCGGTACTTGCAATAAATTTTATATTGGCCTTACAGGTAGAAATTTTAAGACCAGAATTTCAGAACATAATAAGTCGTTCATTGATAAAAAAACTAAATTCTAATTATGCCAATCATTTAATTGAAACTAACCATATTCCCAATTTTAATTATGAAATTTTACACATTTCGGAAAAAGGCTCAAAATTAAATTTATTCATTAAAAATTAATAAACATAAGTTTTCATCATTATTATCAAATGAACAATTAGATGTTAACTTTTCTCCATTAATTAATTAATTTAAACTTATAATCTTAATTATTTTAGTTATTGCATACTTATTTCATTGAAATTTTCTATTGTTATATGTTTGTTTATTCCATCTCTCATTTTAGGTATTTACCTAATATTATGTTATTTTAATCTGTTAAAAAAAAATTAATTGTAATATTTTTATTCTTTGTATATTTTTATCTTATTGTATTTTGTGCCCTGTTATATGTTTAATTCTTTCCCCCCGCCGTTTCTATCTGTCTATAAATACCCAATATTTATAGTTTGTACCACACTCAACTTGAAGAAGGTACTGTGTTAGCGAAACAATTGCTGTTGTCAAATAAATTTTGTGAAAGTATCGTTTTGTAATTTTATTTTCGATTAAATGGAATTTGGCATTATGAATAAAAAAAATCTACTCTGATTATTTCATAAATTTTTATTTCAAATTTCTGACGATCGTTTCGGCTGTTATAGATGGTGTATATAGTAATGTTCTTAGACCTATAAGTTAGGGTAGTGTACTAGTAGGAGGGGTGAGTTGTCAATATTGAACTCCATTTGGTTATTTACTATATTAACATTTATTTGTAACATCCCTTGATTTCTAATGTTTCGTATATGTTTAATTTTTTACTTTTGAGTATGTAATGCTATAATATTATTGAAATACTAATACAACGTTCAGATATGCATATAGATTTTTTGCCCTTGTTTATTACATAAAAGTGTTCTATTAGTCTTGTACTTGAACTTGGATTTATCGTTACAAATTATTTTATGTAGCATATTCAAAAAAGAAGGAATTAAAATCCTTATTCATCTAAATATTAAGATCGAAGATCTCACATTTGGAACGCGTTCTACCAAGTAGACACAACGAACCGAAAGCCATATCCCACGACCGGTTTCGCCCTATCGGATCTCATTAGGTGGGCGCTGGCAGAAAGGCCTTTACAGGCTATATTATAAATATAAATATAAATATGGAATCAACAGAAACAACTACTATATTTAGACGGATAAGGATTGTAATTCCTTCTTTTTTGCATATGTTATATCTTCGTCTAAGAATTCAACGGAATCAACAGTGTAATTCAATGCCGGTAGGGGTATTAGCCTTCGGAGTAGTTGTTTCTGTTGATTCCATATTTATATTTATATTTATTTTATGTAGATTAAATTTGTTGGTTCGAAATAAAAATTTGTAAAATAATTCCAGTATATTGTTGTATTCATATGTTAATACCGAATTACGTAGTTAAAATATTTCAAAATGTTTGCACTACGAACAGCATCAATTGCATTATTAAATGAAAAATCGTGATACTTATAGTTGGTCACAAAAAAAATCACACAAAATTTTAGGAAGTTAAAATCAAAAAATAACGTTTTACCGAGCCCAGACATCAGGGTCGCCCCTGAACATGAAAATACACCAGTTTCTTCATATCCGTTATATAACTTGAATGAGTTTTGTTTAGGTAAAAATTGAGTCGTCTATTTTTAGATGTTGACCTCCCTTTATACTACATTTTGTATTTTTCTAATAGTTAGCATGTGTGGAATTTTTATTATTTCAACTAATTTACGATTGCCATAAATTCAAAAACTGAATATATTAACAAAGTTTTTTGTACATAATGGAATTAATTAGTGATCTATTATACAGATATTGGAAGAGATACAATCTTTTTAGTTTAATTAGTAGATAACTGAAAAGGATATTACTTCAAATGTTTTTGACATTTCATATGATAAGTTAATACATACTCCACTTAAAAATATTAAGCGTTTATAGATGATTACAGTAATTACAGATAAGATTCAGCCTTCATGACAATCTCTAAAGATCATTTAATACGCGCACCTTCACAAATCGTTTACCTGTACACTGTAAAGGTGTAGCATCTTCAAGGTTGAATGTACAATTAATAATTCATTCAATATTTAGATATTCAGGAATGTTTCACTGGATAATCGATCCTTCAATTGAAAAGAAATGAAAGTTATCGACGTAAGGTTCAGTTAGCAGCAGCTATCAGTATATGACGATATACGAGGATTGATCAAATATAAACGAGCCTTTGTTCATAAAATATTTATTTTGAAATGTTTCAAAAAAACACAAACTTCTCTATTTTTCGACATATCCATATAACCCTTGTTTGTCTATACATTTTTCCCAACGCATTGGTAGTTTTTTCACCCCATTTTCATAAAAACAAGAAGGGCGGGTGTCTATCCAGTTGCATACAAACGCCTCCATCTGTTCATCGGTCTGAAATCGCTCGCCTCCTAGTGATTCTTTGAGGGGTTCAAACATGTGCAAATCACAAGGGGATAGGTGTTAAGTAGGGTGTTCCAGCTGAGTCTAGTGCATTTCACCGATTTGGGCCTGCGTTAAAGCTGCAATATGAGTCCTAGCGTTATCGTGCAAGTATAACACGTCACGATTGCAACCCATTCGCCCTCCTTTTTCGGTGACAAGCAAGTTTTACCTGACTGAGAAGTTAGTAGTACAGACATTTAGAAGGCTGCATTAATGGTTCTTCGCTCGTGAAAAAAATCGACCAACAGCACACCTCTCCAGACGTGTTTTCGGCATCACTGGATTTGATTCATCTTTGCTCCTCCACTCCATGCTTGCTCGTTTTGATGTTGAAGTGTCATGGAGTATCCACGTCTCATCGAAGGATACAATTTTGTGCAAAAAAAATCACGTTACTCTCTAAATCGAGTGAGAAGCTCCTGAGAGATGCGAACTCGAGCAGCTTTTTGATCTTCACTCAGCAACTTTGGAACCCAACGAGCTGAAATTTTTCGGAATCCCAAGTTTTTCGTTATGATTGTGTGGATACTCCTATAGCTAATGTCGAATTCACCAGATATCTGAAGCACAGTGGCGTGGCGTGACAGTCCCCTTCACTAAGGTTTCTAACGCGTGCAATGTTAACCGGCTAAATGCTGGTTCACGGACGATGAGGATTATTTACATTTTCGACATGATTACGTCATTGCTCCAAACCTTTACATGTAGCCACGAAAGCGTTTCAGTTCCGAACTGTGAATTGTGCTTGCAATTTACGCAAAAATTCAGCTGGTTTCACCTTTTCACGTGTAAGAAACTTAATAATAATTTGTTGCGCAACGCTGCTATGCACCTCTTTCTCTTTATATTTGATCCACCCTCGTACTTCCAAAATTTGATATTGTATCAACTTGCTTTGAAAGAGCTTTTTCGAATTGATCGGTAATTTATTACGACTGCCTATGATGATGAGATTTATTAATATGGAAATCGTGATCCATGTCTGGTGGTTTCGATAAATTACTGACAAATAACTTAGGAAAATCAATGTTTAACATCAGAAACAAACTCAAATGAAGCCAATAAAATTACTTAAGTGAGTTAAAGTAAAACTACCACGTAAAAACTCACAGCCTTGTATTAATTTCAACTTAGTTTTAAGATGAGTTGTGGTCGATCAAGAACAAGCCTTAACAGAGCTCCAACATCTAAACATGCCGTTTGTCATGTAAAATGTGTTTAAAATAGCGAATACAGCACTTGAGTATATTTCACCTGGTTTAATATAAAATTTGAAAACTGCAAGATGTGAGCGGCATGGTATAGTATAGGGACATTGAGAATTTTCGCATCCGCAACTGCGGAACATCCGCATTAATTTTAATCTCCGCCACCAATCAACTACTTTAATGGCTTCTAAGGATGATATTCCACTTTTCCCACTACATAAAACGACAGTGTAGGTTAGTGGGACTGTGATACACAATAAAGTCGTTTGTTTTCAACTTTTCAACTACTACTCTTTCAAAATGACCAAGTTTATATTAGATAATAAAGCAATTAAAATTTACACAAGTGGTATTTTTTCTATTATTTGAGAATATGTTTGCAAAAACGTGCTCTGTTATAAGCTGAAATAAATAGTGACTACCATTCTATTGAAAAAGTCCTGCAGTGTCCTTGTCCTGAATTTGTTATATAAGGGATATTGGCACTTAAATTTTCAAGATGCCGTTAGTTTTCTTGAAGGTCAATAGGTGTTGTAGACATATTATACATAATGTGTAGAAAAGTTGTGAATCTCAGATTAAGGAAATATTACGTAACAAACACCAACAGATGAATATGTATGATTAAACGAAAAAAAAAATATTTAAATTTATAAACAAGTTAAATAATAATCTTTTGGTTAATTCAATTTTCACCAGGAAATACATACATAATGTGTTGAATGTCTTCTGTAATTTAAAATTAAACTAATGGCATTTGGAAATTTTAACGTGTTTTAATAGTAAGTGTGTTTCCCTTTTAGTTGTTTTTGATGTTGTTAGTACCTTTTGGGTTAGGCAGGATTAAGTTACTTTTTTTAATTCTCTTAAAAATATTGAAACACCCCTTATATAAATATGAAAAACCTTATACCACACTACCACAGCATAAGATAATCATTGAGGGGTATTTTTGTTATTTATGGTTAATCCTAGTTTAAAGGTTAATAATGGATAATAGAAGATTTATACGAAAATACCAACAAAAACAACCAATTTATGTAAATCTATATGTCTCCATCAAAAGTAGGAACGAAAAGCCGATTAAATAAGCTTTCATTTTTAGGGAAAATCGTTAACAGGTTATTTGACACGTGATATGACATCAACCAATTCTAAAGATTCAAACCAAAACAGTACCTCTTTCCTCCATAATGCATAGATTACCTAATCAAAATTTGGTCAATGACCACAGGTAATGGTTGTAACAATAATTCCTCTCATCAAATTATTTTGCTTGCATTAAGCGTTAAAAGTCACAGCTATAATTCAAATTACATGACTTTGTACTCTATGATCTATGATCAGTGGACAGCTCGTGCTATTACTATTACCCAACAGAATAAGTAAACTTACTGGAAGAAATAAATTGAAGAAACTGAAATATATTTTTTATCTACCTATTAAAATTTAAATTAATTCGTTTACGTAATTCAACAAACGTTCATTATTTGTAATAGCCAAATTAATTTGTCGCAGTGAAAGTTATTGTTTTAATTGTGCTGATAAAAGTGCATAGTTAATTGTGTTATTATTTTTTATTCTTGATGTTACCGAGTTACCCTTTAACCATTTGGAAACTGCTAAATAAAAATACAGACACTTAATAGTTGTATTAGTTTAGCTCTTTAGCTTCATTATTTATAATTGCACACCTGTTATCTTTTTAATTGTATCTATGAATAGAACAAATACAGAAGTTATGTCAGAAGCCAACTCCGTTTCGAGTTTGGCAATTAAAAAGTGGACAACTTTTAATAAACTATTTCTCATGAGAACGGATTTGTTTTATGCATACTTATAACAAAAACTGTAAACATTACAAGCCTGTGTATTGAAGATATCTGCAGAAAGCTAAGCGGATGAATAACATATGAGGCATGTTTTTTAAGTAAGTACCGTTTTGAAATTAATAAAAAAGTGTGCAAAGATATCTTAATAATTTTATTTTTACATGAAAGCCTGTACCTTAATCTACTTTTCTACATAATTTCCTTCAATACTGAGGCACTTGTCATAAGTTTGACCAGTGACCAGTTTTTGAATACCCTTCTGCCGCCTACTCTGCCACCTGACTTGTTCACTTCACCACTGCATCACAACTGTTTTGACTTCGTCATCGTCTTGAAGACGCTGACCGCCCAAATGTTTCTTCAAGTGCAGGAACAAATGGTAGTCACTGGGCGCCAGATCAGGGCTGTACGGAGGATGATCTAGAGTTGCCCAGTGAAGAGATGTGATGAGATCATTGGTCCGATTAGCCATATGCGGACGGGCATCGTCATGCACATTTGTGCAGCCATCTTTAAATGCTCTCATCCACTTCCTTACCATTCTATCACTCATAATGTTTTGTCCGTAAACTGCACAGATCTCACGATGAATATCAATCGGTTTTAATCCTTTAGCACTAAGGAATCGTATTACAGTCCGCACTTCACAGTCCACAGTCACACTCACGATTATCGGAGGCATCTTAAACACTCAGTAAACAACGCAAACCAGGGCGAATCTGACTATAGTGGCGTCAGTGCGTATCATTATTAATGTAAACAGCTTCAGTAGTTACCAATTCTACATATATGCTGCACGGTTCTAATCAAAAGAATGATTAGTGTTTAAAAAATGAGAAGTTACCGCAGATATTTTAGGGTTTTTTAATGATGAAATCGCTCTTTGTATCTGATAAGACAATATTTCTTTTAGTTTAGTTTCCAACCATTCAATAGACATTGATAACATTCAAATTTTAAATTCAAATATCGCCAAAAATATAAGATTGTCTCTTTTAGAAACATAAAATATAAAGAGAGCCTTATTTAAAAATTCAAATTTAGTTAACAATCAAATTGATTTAAATTCAAATATCTGTATATATAGTAGCTATTGCTTTATTATATTTTTGATCGAGCGGCGTGGTCTAGTGCTCTAGATCATCACTCGGGAGGTCACTGGTTCGTTTCCGGGTCCACCTGCTCTGGTCCAAGTTTACCATGGTTTCCTTGGATTATTTAGGCAAATTCTGGATTACTAATATTCAACAAATAACCTTTCACTTCTCTTAAGTCTTCATTTCATCCGTCTCAGCTGTCTGAATCCGAAGAGGGTCTTACGCCCTACCCTCCGGCTTTGCACTAGAATGTATGTCAAAGGGACTGCCCGCTTACTAGTCTAAATAGCTGGTGGGAATGAAACACTCAAAAGTTTTTTTTAAGTTTTGTGTCCATTAGTAATCCTTAGAGAATATCGAATAAATTACAATGAAACTTCGTGTTCTTTTCTTTGTCTGATTTATTATGATGTTGCAGAGAAGTTGCACCGTGAACAGTTTAAGATAAAATATGTTATTGGTTTGGAAACTTCTTGGTCTCGCTGCGTACGACAAATTCTAATGCAAGAATTTAACACTGATTTGCAAATGTAATGTATGTAACAGGTGGGCAAAGAATTGTTTATGTAAATTTGTTACTTTAATTTCGCCCTTGACATTTTGTACGGCAAAATTTTTTATTTCACATGATGTACCTGACTTCTCTTCAATCAGTTTTGTTCAAGAATAATATTTGTCGCAAGAAATTGCGAGCATTGCTTAAACAGAATGTACCAATGTGTTGTTATAATGCTGTCTGCATCCATCCGTTGCTTATCTTTAGACGAAAGCGTATCACATTCGTACAAAGATCCAGTGGATTGCACCAGTTGATTGAAATGCTTGAATAAATTTTTGTATTTTATATTGAAGAGTATTATAAATAAGCTACTTTTAAAAATTGTTGACTTTTAAAAATATTTTTCTTAAAAAAGTGAATAGAAACACTAAGATAATAAAAATTAGCAAAACAAATTTACAAAAGTTAGTGCAAAATAGATATAAACCGACATTATTTGGGTTGATTTTCCAAAAACTAAAATAACTCACATCTTTAATTATTTTCAATCAGTAATGTAGTACATGTCTTCCTATGCTCCCTTTACTCCTGTTTCTGCTTCTACATTATCTAACCAGCATTCATATAAGCATAATATAGGAGACAGCAATTAACATTAATAGAATTGAAAAGACTTACCCTTAATACCACTGGTAGTATTAGGGGTAAGCCTCTCCAGTTTTATTAGCTCTTCATGTTTCAAAAGGAGTCCTACTATCCTATATGTTATTTTCCTTATTGACTTCTATAGCGCCCTTCGCTCTCCTACCGTTTCCAATACCACTTCATTTCAAACCTTTTCTATCCACTGTATTTTCATCATCCTCCTACAACACCACATCTCAAACGCTTCTAACTTTTCCATTCCCGCCACATTCATCGTCAACGTTTCGCACCCATATAGGAGCCGTCCTTCAAACATAAACTTTTAATAACCCTTTTCGAATTTCGAAATTAATCGTTCTGTAACGTAGAAATAACTTATTTTTGTTGTCATTGTCTCTACCGCTTTTTCCATCCTGACTTTTGTCACTACTTGGAAATCGAAAGTTTTCGACCTCTTACAGTTTTTCGTTTCCAATGTTCTTTTTTAAATTTAACCCTTCTTTCACCGCCCCTACATACCAAATTTTTATATTGTAACAATTTTTTTCTGTTACATCGATTTATTTAAATGTCTATATACATATATGCATATATTAATATATGTATGTATGTATAATTACACAATTACACAGAAAACGATTAATTAATGAAACTAAATCTACAAGTAAAAAATAAAACCAAAAAAAAACATAAGAATTTCACTAATTTATTCGAAATTTGACAAGTGTTTCGACCTGTTACCAGGAATACAAAGGATCACTAAATTTTAAAACTACACCCTTATCTTAAATGCTAGTACAAATTAGAGAGTAAGAGGGGAGAGTTGTATACTAACACTTCAGTCTGATTATTAACCAGATATACATTCTTATTTAATGCTACTTTTATCTCTAAAATTCCTATAGGTATAATTTCCTGCTTTTAGGCATATTCAAGTGGAGAACATTTATATTACTATCTAGGAAGTATTTGCTAAAACACAATGATCTACCATACCACTTGAGTTCAACTTTTTGTTTTCTATAACTACCTTATGTTGATATACACGTTATTTAATTTCCATGCTCAGTATATTTTTGTCAATAAATACGAAGATGGTACTTTCAAATTTACTGAATGAGTTGCACAAATATTGCACGTTTATACTACATGTAATTAAGTTGACGACCGTACGACTGATTAGTTTAGGTATTTGCAAGAAACTAAAAATTTCTTCTTCAATTTCTTCTGTCCCAGTTTACTAAATTGCATTAGCATTAATTACATCAGTTTTTGGGTTAAGAAAAAATATTCAATATTTAATATTGTGCTAATATCTACGAAGCCAGAATAGGTAACTTTGTAAAGCAAATGGGTGGAGCTGTTTCATCTGAAGATACAATATTCTGCAATATCTGCTGACCATTTAAACACATACAGCGTAATGATGAACGCCATCTGTAGATATTTGCTATTTATTTGTGGGATTCAATAATGTTAAACAAAGACTTGTAATTTAAACGTCTAATTATAGAATATATATAATTAACTTTAAATGTCTAGAATATTGTCATTTAACCTTTAAATTTATCAGTCTTTTGTCCTGTTGATCTTGTGATATCTTGTATAGAAAATAATGTCATCAAGATGTTCAAGTCGAGTATCTTATCTTGTCATGACCGCTTACTAAAGATCTTCAAAATTACAATAGATTACTTCAATTATTGTACTTGTACTGTACTGAGCAGAGAATAGGTTGAACATTAATACTAACACTCAAAAGCGAAAGTCTTTATGACTGGAAGATTTAGTATTGTTTGTGATATTGTTTTTAATTTTCAAGACAAAAACGAAGAAGGAAATGAAAAGCGTATAAAACGACAAAAGACGTATTTCTTCGGTTTTTATTACTGTACAAGCGTAACTGTATAGCTTCTCATTTTTATTTTGAATCCGCATTTTCACGTAAAATACTTTGCTAAGATATATCTCTTATTAGTTGGATTATTATGGATCCGTTTTGAAACTCATTCTTACTATTATAAATATTAAATTAGCACGTATACGATTTTATCTATATCGTACATTTAGAGTTTCTATTCCTGTCGCCTTATTTCTGTTTTCCAAATAAGGGCCGAGAAAAATTCGAGCATGAACGAAACCAATTTCTCTTGGTGCTGTATGCTAACGAAGCGAACACTAACTGGTACATTGTATGTTCTGATCGATAACATCATGCAAATATTATTCCCAATTCCACACCACTTTCTTTTAAAATTGACAATCTGATATTGGCAAGAGACTGTCATAAGATCATTTGAACGAAAATTTTACCTTAAAATTGATAGATTGCATATTGCATTCATTGTGAAACATTTAAATAAAACTGAATATGTGTATTTTGAGTAACACACAAACACTGGGTTACGTTTCACAAAAAAATTATTTATTCTTCTCTACAATTTTGTTTCAACCATTGCGGGTCATTATCAAGAGCTATGGTGTTACTAAAGATGTAAATAATGTAAGAGACTTATATAATCGGATGACAATAAGCAATGGGACAAATTAATTGCAGGTAGTGGTTATCTATTTGGAAGGTCCAATAACAGCGGAGAATCTAAAGTGAACATTTCAATTTGATTTTTTACAATATTTTGCTTATTATTGATGGCTTTCTTAATTTCCAAGGATTCGAGCAAATTCAATTTACGATCTTTTTGTGCAGAATGTAAAAGTTCAATCGAATTAGTGTCTAAATTATGTTTGAAATCTAAGCAATGTTGAGCTATTCCTTTATTATTCTTTTTATTCCGTATGGAAAGCACATGTTCTTTAAGCCGAGTTTTTATGGTTCTACCTGCCTGTCCTAGGTAAAAGGCTGTGCAATCATTACAGTACAATTTGTAAACGTCGCTTTTATCTATTGAATTTGTTTTATTTTTGATGTTAACTAACAGACTTTTTAAATTAATTTTGTTGGCTACAATTGGTGTAATATGCAACTTAATTAGAAGGTGTTTAATTTTGTATCCGACTTCTTTTACATAGTTAATAAAGGCATATTTCTTATTTTCAGGAATTAAATCAGGAAGGAGACCGTTGTATAGTTTAATTTCAATGAGTTTACGTTGTTTATTTTTTAACATTTTGTCAATGAAGTTGGGATTATATCCGTTATTGAATGAAATCTGTTTTATAGTTTTTAATTCTTTCTCAAAGTTGGTTTTACCTAGGACAGACAGGTAGAGCCATAAAAGCTCGGCTTAAAGAACATGTGCTTTCCATACGGAATAAAAAGAATAAAACAGGAATAGCTCAACATTGCTAAGATTTCAAACATAATTTAGACACTAATTCGATTGAACAGTCTGCACAAAAAGATCGTAAATTGAGTTTGCTCGAATCCTTCGAAATTAAGAAAGCCATCAATAATAAGCAAAACATTTTAAATAATCAAATTGAAATGTTCACTTTGGATTCTCCGCTGTTATTGGACCTTCCAAATAGATAACCACTACCTGCAATTAATTTGTCCCATTGCTTATTGTCATCCGTTTATATAAGTCTGTTACATTATTTACATCTTTAGTAACACCATAGCTCTTGATAATGACCCGCAATGGTTGAAACAATATTGTAGAGAAGAATAAATAATTTGTTCGTGAAACGTAACCCAGGGTTTGTTTGTTACTCAAAATACACATATTCGAAAATTTTACTTTACAATCGCTGAAAAAATAGGACGGGTGCAATAACTATTGGATATGTCGTAAAATTAGTTAAGCGTGAATTTAGAAGTACTTTATTCAATGTATTTCAATTATTTCTCCTTCTTTAAGTTTCGGGAGGATCCATAATCTTTGCACCCCCGTCTTATGCCAGATCCCCGCAATATAATTATCGTGAAAATATGCTCGAGTCTATTACAAAAGAATATGGGGCCTGGTATAGACTCCTTTTTGAGTCTTTTAAGATGTCTGATGGTTTTACTATAATTTAACACAGAATTTGCGCTTTCACCGCCGATTGACCTAGGTCGAAATTAACGATGAATTTTACGAAGATACATGCAAACAACAAACCTACCGTTTTCACTATTCAAATGTGGTGTATTAGTTTCTCGTTACAAAAAGTTAGTCAGTTTTTCGGTTAAAAGGTAAACCAATCAATTATAAGGAGTTGACACTGTATTTTAGGCAATTTGGGAGCCACAACATATATGAGAATTGAAAAATGCATCGAATTTCTTTTAGAAAAATTGTAAAATTGGTGGAGTGCCCATGACCTCTACAGAGGCGCTTATACAACACCCTTATATAATTGTTTTATATTAGTTTTTATTAGCCATTACAATTGAAACTGTTTTATCTCGGAAAATAATAAACCAGAAACAGTTTTTTAAACTAATTTTTAATATATAAAAGCCCCGCTTGTTTATTAGAGTATTATATATTGAAAATATTGTTCACGTAAGGTTACAATTGAACTTATTTCAAAATAATATTGTAATATCCTAAAGCTTTAAAAGGTTTTAGTGGGTGTAGCAGTTTCACACACGTTTTTGCATTCCTTTTAAAGACAATATGATGAGATTCAACAGAAGTTATGTAGAAAAACCTGACGTACGACTTTTAGATATAATAGCTCAATCAAGTCGATTGGCTAACCTAACAAGTATACCGGATCTTACTTGATTAGCCAAATTTTTACAACTGTATCAATAATTTTAATATAAAATATAAATCCACAACCTTGATGAAGTCATTTTTCATTTATTATATTTCGAAACGAGAGTATCCAGAAGACTATTTGCCAATTAATGAATTCAAAAAGGAAATATTTTCTTTTGTGATAATTTTTATTTTAACAAATAGGTGGTTGGTATTTAAATATGTAAAACGAGAATCACGAATATTAAAATTAAACAAAAAGTACACCATTTTGTACTTTGCAAAATATAAAGAGGATAATGCTACGTTGACCTTTATCGATGTGTTTGCTATATTTTTTTTTGCAACAAAAGCCTTCGGTTGATTCCATTTATAGCCTGATTCTATTTATTAATAGCAATCAATTAAATATATTGAAAAACTACTAAAATATTTAAAAAAAAGTAAAACATCTGAGTCGACTAATAAGCATACAATACAATAAAATAAAAATTAATTTCCTTATTGTACTAAAGCTAATTACAAGAAACAAACAAGTACTCTTTGAAAAGGATGATTTAAGAGAGTTCACAACATTTCATAATCACTTTTGGATTAATTACGTCTATTAATTAAGTCATTTAGGTTTATTAAACATACAGAACGTGTAAACCACACATTTATTTAATTAGATCTCGTCAAAGTTCCATTAATCTTAGTTGGAATAAAAGTTTTAGTAACAGAATAGCTATGTTTAGAAATCGTTTATTTCGACAAACTCAATCCCAAAATGGTCTTGAAAAACTTTCAAAAATTGAATTAAAACATTAGACGCGAATTAGGTAATTAGGTAACAGCAGTAGTTACGACCACAAGACCTCAACAATCAAGTACAATCAATTTGGACGCAATCGTAACTAAATAGCCATAATAGGTAATCAGGGGCTGGTCCAGAAGTCATTACCTAAACCCACGCTATAACTTCAGAATATTAACCCCCTTAATCTAAACCATAAATACCCACATAAAGCTATAATCTAACCCTTTAAAACCATGACCTTGTAATGTATGTTTTTAAACCCCATAATCCTATAATACACTTGAATCACCGTGGCATAAATTGCGTTAGCGAGCTATCTAACTACCCCCAGGTTATGAAGTTTAAAAAGCTTAGGTTATAGGATTATGTGGTTTAAATAGTATATGTTGTAGTCTTATGGGGTATTTATAGTTAAGGTGCCTAAAATAGTTATTGAATATTTGGAAACTACATTCACAATCGACCCCCTTCTCGATTAACCCCCATTTATAATTATAACACATAATCTACTGGCTCCTAGATATATTATCTGAAAAGACATAACGACTACTTTTTATGTACATTTATACACAGTTTAATATTTCTTGAAGTTGCTTAATGAATCGTTAATTTTAAAAATGATAAGGTATAGTTACAGTTTTTAGATAAATATTTTTTATATAAAGGAAATAAAAAATTGCTTCGTAATTTTTCAAAAACAGTTTCATTGGCTCTACAATTGCTTCGGCATATTATTCCTTTATCAAGAGTACTTAGATAATACTAGAATTTAATAGTGCGCAAAGTCATAAATATAATACTATGCAAACAATAACATACCTATAAATAACATACTATATATTACTAACGGAAAACCCTAAATATGTGTCTATTAATATATTATTCTTAAAATCTTAGTGTACATTGGTAATGTTTCCTTCTAACAGATTAAGTCCTTAATAGAATTTAAAATTAGGACGGTGCATGGATGATGAAAAATGTTTAATAATTTAATTAAATGAAAACAAAAACGAACTTCAACAAGTTTATTTCAATATTCCTCAACAATTGATATAGTTTATTACTCTAGATAATGGCTATTTAGCCAAAACAATTGTTGAGAATTATTGAAATATACTTGTTGAAGTTCGTTTGTATTTTGATTTAATTAAAAGATTAAGTCTTTTGCCTTCCTTTTCATGATAGAATAATTTAATATTTGATAAGTCTATGTTATGTTTGTTTTCATATACTTATCAAGTATTAAATTGTTACATCAAGAAAAGAAAGGCAAAAGACTTAATCTGTTAGAAGAATTCGAAATTAAGAGATCAATTAAGCGAAAAGGAAACATTACCAATGTACACTCAGATTTTAAGAATAATATATTAATAGACACATATTTAGGGTTTTCCGTCAATAATATATATTATGTTATTTATAGGTATGTTATTGATTGCATGGTATTTAATATGCCGAAATAATTGTAGAGTCAATAAAACTCTTTTTGAAACATTACAAAGCAATTTTTATTTCTTTTACATTATTAAAAATGTTTCATAGTTACCCTACTGCACAATCTTTACAAGTTATTAAATACTTTTCTTTCTTAAAAAGTATTGGTATGTAAGTATCACGCTCTCGTATCCGCTACTGACAAAGACCAGTTATTTCGAAATCCTCTAATTTGTTTATGCGACACTACATTTTGGAGGCTAAATTTAATAAATGAAAAGACAAGATTACGTATGATTCGTTTCAATTCAGTTGATGAATGGCACTACACGTCAACCAAGTAATGACATGGAAGGTTTGTTTTATATAAACACTCTAGTTGTCGCAACACATTTTGGAATGTGTTGATCTACTCCATCTACAAGCAATCTAATTTTCTGACCACGCAACATACTCTAAAGTTATTGCGTTTACATCATCGACATAATCTGTACGGACCGATTCAAAAACAGCAAATTGAACTCACTTATAGCATGGAAAATACGATATAAACTACGCCCGCTTTAAGTGTGGTGATGTAGCATGAACGTCAGCCATAAATAGCTTTGCGTGTTGCATAACATAAGTTGCAGCTTATTTAACATACCTGTTGTAATATGAGACAGTATGACAGACAATATGTATAACAGAGGTCAACGTGGATCAGGAAGCTAAGACCAGTACTCTTATTTCCGACATAGTTTGCAACACTGATTCCTAATTTGGCCTCAGAGTTGCCACAAGCATGTCTGTATTTTCAAATATCCTAACTTGTAATTCCAACAAATTTAATTTTTGACTCTTTTGTGAGTATTACAATGTAAAATGAAGGGACAAAACAACAAAGAAAGTAGCCATTTTCGAGGTATCTTTTTCTGTCGTTGAATTAAAAACTGGACTCAAAATTGTCCTAACATATTTTAGTTTCAAAATTAGAATCATGCTAATTTGGATTGTATGACTTGAAGACTAGGTTTCTGTAAAGTGTTAAAGTGTTAGAGCTTTTCAGGAGCTATATTTGAGTTCGACATCAAAGAATATGTCAATAATGATTAATGTCTTTTCTGATTCCTTTTTCCACTTTTCATAGCAATTTTTCAATTTTTGTATTTTAGAGCTAAAATATTTCAAAATCTTGATGTGTTGGGGAAATTATGACAACAAATTCAAGCTCAACGACAAACGATACTTCGAAACTGGCTTCTCTCTTGTTTGTTTTATCCTTTAATTTCACGAAACATTTTACAAACAAGCAGCAGCTTTTTCAAGTGATAATGATGGTAGATAGTACGTTCCTATACAATAATTATGTCTATCTTAACTATTGAGGTTGGTAGGGATGTTTATACAACAAATTAAGTAATTGTGAGTAAACATTTACTCTTGAAAATGATGGCATTGATCGAAACAATTGTCGAGTACAATTAAATACTTTAGTGAAACTATTCCAGTATTTTATTCTTCTTTTTAATTTTATTGATTGTGAATTATTCGTATCTATGTGATCGTTTAGTAATAAATTGCAGTTTTCTAATGATTCTAGAGCATTTTGTGTTTTGCTTTTTCCAAAAAACGCGTAAAATTTTCAACTTTAATTAAATGAATGGTTTTCTTCAATTGAATTTTACGTTTTAGGATAAAGCAAAATGCTCTAGAATCATTAGAAAACAATGGAATAAAAAACTGTAATTGAGTACTAAACGACCAAATAGAAATAAATAATTCATTATTAATCAATCTGTTTCATAAACATTAAAAACTAATTGTACAGCAACGTGAAAAAGATACTGTGTAGCGAAACTCAAGCCGTGTAAAATAAACTATTTGTGAAAAGTTTCGTATATTTGTTGACTTATCTTTGATTCAAAAACATGGTTCATAATTTTCAGGAACTAAAAGTCAACTCAATTACTTATTTTAATTTCACGTTTTAAATTTCTCAAAAAAAGAAAACTGCATTTTTTTATTATTCTAAAATCCTCACGAATAAAACAAAACGAAGTTATTAAAATTGTTATCTACAATCAATTTCATTGTGTAATAAATTAATTTTATTATTATTCTACGAGGCATACTTTTTAAGTAAGTGCCGTTTTGAAATTAATAAAAAACGTACAAAGATATCTTAATAATTTTATTTTTACATGAAAGCCTACTTTTCTACATAATTTCCTTCAATACTGAGGCACTTGTCATAATGTTTGACCAGTGACCAGTTTTTGAATACACTTCTGCCGCCTACTCTGCCACCTGACTTGTTAACTGTTAACCACTGCATCACAACTGTTTTGACTTCGTCATCGTCTTGAAGTCGCTGACCGCTCAGATGTTCAGGAACAAATGGTAGTCACTGGGCGCCAGATCAGGACTACACGGAGGATGATCTAGAGTTTCTTAGTGAAAAGATGGTCCAATTAGCTACATGCTGGCGGGCATTGTCATGCACGTTTGTGCGGCCATCTTTAAATGCTCTTACCCACTTCCTTACCATTCCATCACTCATAATTTTTTGTCCGTAAACTGCACAGATCTCAGATCTCACGATGAACATCAATCGGTTTTAGTCCTTTAGCACTAAGGGCTCATGATTATCGGAGGCATCTTAAACACTCAGTAAAAAACGTAAATAAGGGCGAATCAGACTCTAATGGCGTTATTGCGTAGGTGAGAGATGTAGGTACTCAATCCGCAGCGCTGTGGCGGCAGAATTTCAAAACGATACTTACTTAAAAAACATGCTTCGTATTTTTTATTTAATCTAAAAATGATGTCTTTAATAGTACATAAATATAAGAAATTAATCCTTAATATAAAAGTTTCTATTGATACCGTTATTTTTGAGTGAAGGTCACTCACTGGATATAGTATATAGATAAATATTGCACAAAGATATTATAAACCTCGCATTAATCAAACGTTATGTAACTTGTTTTAATCCTTACATGAATATAATTAATTAGAATGTGAGAAAAAATGCAATTTAAATTTATAAATATGGGAAGTAATAAATTTTTGGGTTAATTAAATTTCATCAGGAAACATTATATTTATATATTTACTACCTACGTGTTTTACTTGCTATATTTTGAATTTTACTAATTGTACATGTAACAAAGCTGTCGTGACATGATCAATTTTAGTTGGCCTTATATAAAATGTTTTGATACCTACAATTTAAATTCTAAGCTATTTGTTCTGCAAAAATAAAAAATACATTATTGTTTTTATAGTTCCTAATTTAAAGAAAAAATCTATTGTTTACTTGCTTCCTTTACATTCTATCTATTTTCTCTTATATATAAGGATGAAACACAAAAAGCTGTTTCAACAATTTTTATTCAACAAGTCTACAATATATTATTTCGACTACGGTCATTAACTCTTGATAATTATTTTAGTCTATTCTTATATATTCCAACATAAAAGATGCATTACTAATAAGTTGAATTATTTTCTGTTAACTTGTAAGGATTGTTCGGTCGGATAATTATGAAACATATTCTTCAAAAATATATAAGACAAAGAAGAAGCTGCTTTTTTATGTTTCAAGGGTTTTTATTAAAACTCGACGATCGTTTCAGCTAGCAAAGCCTTTTTCAACAGTACAAAACAAATACTGAATCTGACGGGTTAAAATAGGTCTTATAAACTTATCAAATAAAATAAAATAAATGCAGGTATACGATATGCAATAGAGACCTGTAAATGGACAACCTATCGTGTGTTTATTGATGGGAAATCCAAATATGTATCTATTAATAAGTTATTTCGAAAATCTGACTGTAGGTTTGTGATGTTATCGTTTCGTTTAAAAGCTTTCTTAATTTATAATTCATCTAATATGTTGAGTCTTTTTCCTTTCTTTTCAGCATGTAATAATCTAATACTATCAATATCTAAATTATGGTTGTGTTCTACACAGTGGGTGCTAGCCTTAATGTTTACATTAATGATAAGAAAAAATCTACAGGCTTTAGCACCCACTGTGTAGAAAACAACCATAATTTAAATATTGATAGTATTAGATTATTACATGATGAAAAGATAGGAAAAAGTCTCAACTTATTAGAAGATTTAGAAATTAAGAAAGCTTTTAAATGAAACGATAACATCGCAATTACACTATTTACTTATGTACAGTTACTGTCTGTATAACACTTCTCACTTTTCTATTTATTTACTATGCGTCTCGATTTATTTCTCATTATTTTCACGACCGTCGATTTATATATCTCCACTCTTCACGACCATCAATTTATATCTACACTCTTCACGACCATCAACTTATATCTCCGCTCTTCACGACCATCAATTTATATCTGTACTCTTCACGACCATGAATTTATTTCTGAACTGAACTGTTCTCGGCAATCGTCTTTCCGCTTATATACTGTTCCGTTAAATTTCCGGAACACTCCCGAGAAACAGAAAAGTCGGGACCATTTTATTTTTCGCGGAAATATCGAACAAGTTTCCGCGAAACACAAACACACTAACATGTTCTCATATATTACGCACACACTTACAGTTACGATATACACGTCGCGATCGGCTCGCCCACATAGATGGGCACTCGAACGCACACAAGCAAACACGCACTCGTTACAATAAAATTAAACACATTTAAAGATCTGGCTGGCGTTAATGAAGCTTTTACTAAAAAAAAGAAAACAAACTAATAAAAATAATATGAAAAGGTTCAACAATGTATTTAAAGAAAACCTGTTACAATTGTTTCGACGAGACCGTCATTATCAAAGAGTAGGTAAACAAACTAAATTAAAAGTTAAAACCAACCGGTATAATACTTATTGACAAGGTGTACAATGTATCATGTTTCATTAAATATGCACCAAAACTAGTTTAATGAAAACAAATTACTTCTAAAAATATGGAATTTCTGTAATAAATAAAAATTAAAGATGTTTCAGACCGCGCATTGCACGCTAACAGTTACTAGACAACTATCACTCATAGAACTAGTAAATTAAGATTCTAAACTTTATCAAAACAGTCGAAACATTTAAAAAAAGACCCTACAGATAGACAACAATGCTATTCATCTCAATTACCGTTGTTAGTAACTTGCAGCCTTAATAATACTGACTTCTAACGTGTCTCGTTTAAAAAAAATTAATTGTCAGCATTTTTCCCTTTAATTAATTGTTTTTTTTTTCGTAATAAATTGCCATTGTTATAAGATTATATAGCCGTCAAACTAAAATGACTAAGATTTTCTTCACTATTTTAAAACATTGAATTACATCATTAGCTTTTAGTTGTCTATTACTTTGATGATTTTATTATCTTATGTGTTATAAAAAGATTTGATGTCAATGTTTATCACGACGATATAATGAAATGAATAAATGGTATTGATACCTTCGCGAGAACGTGAAATGTTAACAACTTCTTTTAATCGAATGATATTTGCACTTGTTTAGATATGTAAAAAGTATAGAAAACGAGCAGGAATTCAATCTTTTAATAGTTTCTGTTTTAAAACTTTCCCAACAGTATGTGTTTTAAAAAGAACACCCAAATAAATTATTTAAAGAATTGTTAAAATATCATCTACGACCATATTACCAACAACTTCTAAATGTTAAATCAAGCATCATTTGTAAAGGCGTCACATTTATATGTATAATAAATTTGAAGAACAAAATCTAGATCGAGTAAAACAGATTCGAGAAATCTCAAGTAGGACATCAGAAACAAAACAACACCAAGCACTCGTTAGAATTACTCTAAAGCATCTACAGCATCGAGTAAAAGCAATAAAAATCAATTTTGTCTGGTTATGTTTCTAGGTTGCACGAAATTTCACTAGATCTGTTTAGAAATGCTACGCAGACTTATCTGTTTATCGCTTTTGAATAAATATGCACCTATTTAGCTTTAACCAAGTCATTAATTGTTACAAGTGTTTATAGAAACATATTTTAGAGGTGTCTATATAAGAAATATTGTAACGAATCTTCTAGTTCAACTTATTTATTTAACGAATATTTATTTACAATAGTGTATTTAACACTTACACACTACTTAAAACACTTAAACACTAATAATAAATGCAACAACTTATTTATATGACAAGGCAAATGCGTTATTTATATCACTCGGTATATCGTAGTTCTGTATTTATATTATTTATAAACCGTAAACTGTTCCTGACCGTCGACAACATAGTATTTATAGAGATATCGAAAGTTCTGGAGTAATCAGGAACGATCTTCTGGTATTTCTCGAACTACTATTATGATGTTGTTTATTATTATAATAATATCAAAGTGCCGACCGACGATCGGATTCGAGCAACCCGCCTTATCTGTTTCCGGAACTCGCCGCCGCTCTTGTACACATACAGGCTTGTTACAATATTATAGAAATATACGAATAAATTATCGAAAACAACAAATGTCGTCATAAATCTTCCTTTTCTCGATGTTACCCTCCAAACCCGATTTCAGGACAAACTAGTTTTGCCTACGCCAAACTAGTTCTTCCTATACGCGATAGGATTAACTAGTATAGCCTAGTCCAAACTAATTTGTCCTAAGCCCGATAGGATAAACCAGTTTAGACTAGTCCAAACTGATTTGTCCTGATATAAATAAGTTAGGTTATGATAGATATGTTTTGTGAGATGCAGCTGCAAAAAAAAACTGTTCCACAAACAGATGCCAGTGCAAGAAGGCAATGATACTCTGCAATACTCTCTCTCTCTCTACTCTGCCACCAAAGCACATCATGTAAAAATAAATAACAATTTTAATAATTCAGATATTATTATTGCTTCTATTAAAAAAACACTTATTATTTGTTATACTATGATTTTTTGTATTACCAATTATCCATAACTTTTAACGAAGAATCATTATGGTTTTAATAAAAATGATTTTTTTTTCAATTAAGGAGTATTTTATTCAGTTTATCTAGATATACTATAATGTTTACATTAGGCCACACCAGTTTATCCTAGAGTGTGCGTAATTATATCAGAACAAATCACTTAGGACTAGGCTAAACTGGTTTATCCTATCGGGCTTAGGACAAATTAGTTTGGACTAGACTATACTAGTTAATCCTATCGCGTATAAACACGGGCTCTCGGGAGAACTATTCCATATAAGTCAGTCTTTCGTAAGCTATCAATATCGATATTTATAAATTGTGTGATATTGTTCATCTGTGCCTTAATATTTTAAAGTGTCAGTATTTTCAAATAATAGGAGAGTTGATTCACTGGGTGACCAATTTTACTATTAAATTATTTATAATTTATTTACTTAATTTATTATAAACTAATATTGCAATTTAATTGGGCACTATGCGAGTTGACCCTTAGTGCTTTGTTATGAGTAGTTGTTATAGAGTGGGTACTATGCGAGGTGACCCTTAGTACCTGAAGTGAATGCATGCACTGTTTACCATAGTAGATAACTCTTTGCTAGCTTATTATATTTCCATTGAGGTATTTCGTGAGTTGACCCTTAATACCTGTGATCTGGAAATATATCTATCTCGTTATGATTGTGATTTTGGTTTAAGTCATCTTACTTGAATACATTACTTAGTTCATGTTTTATCTCATATTTTTTTATTCATATTGTTTAAATTAAATTTCATTTAATTTTCCTGACTATTTTAATTTCACCCTACAAATAACATGTTTTTAATTTGAAAACGCTTTTTACGTCTAATTATTTAGTTAATAAATTCTGTATTGTAGCCATTATTTAACGTTAATATTTTTATGTTTATTTATTATATTTTTTACTGTTTTTGTTAGGATAAATTGCTACAGATTTTACTAGCTTTCTTTCTTTATCATTACATCACGTTGTTTTGATTGAACTAAACTCATCATTAGTATTGGGCGAGAAACATGTTCAACAACTTTCTATGACACTTAATGAAATTCATCAGCTGTAAGAAAATATTTTTCTATCTATGTAGTAACTTTCACCGGCCGTCGACAAATTTAAACGATTACACGTCATAATCGTAACATCGCTTTATTTTATGGCGTTGTAAATAGCTGCAACACCTGTGTTTCAAATGGGCCAATAAAAATAAACAAGCACAATGTGTCTTACATTTCATTTAATTTCATTGAAGAGAATGCTTCAAGTTAAGCAGACTAATCGTCACACTAGAATGAATTCGACATTTCTTACGGTTAAGTTAAAATCCCAACTTATCGAATGTTGTGTAATGAGATTGACCAATTCGTTCATTTAATTTGACATACAACACAAAATCATTGAATATTACAGTAATCGTTATATTGTACTCATCAAAAATTCCCTTTCTGGAAACCTATTACTATTTATTTATTTTATTTGAAAAAACCTACTATTCAGTTTATTGTTGCCCAAAAGGTGTAGGATGATAATAAATTAAAATTTAAACAGTTACTTGGTAAACTAATGACTGCGAATGTAATGAAGTCCTACCACTATACCAGAACTGAGAACACTTAAACCCGACGCACGTTTCGCTAACCACGTTAGCATTATCAGAAGATGATTTAGAACTGAGTTCTAAAAATTGGTTAGCGAAACGTACGTCGAGTTTAAGTGTTCTCAGTTCTGGTATAGTGGTAGGACTTCATTACATTTTAAGTGTACCAGAAGGTTCCAAAAATCACAACTTAGTAATGACTGTGAATAAAGATCCACATACGATAAACTAGTGTAGCCCTTATTCTGGTCTAAAGGTCGTCGTTGGTTGGAATTGCTTCCTAACGTTTCGCTAGCACGAGTGGCGATCTTCTTCAGAGGTCCTAGCGAAACATTAGGAAGCAATTCCAACCAACGACGGCCTTTAGACCCGAATAAGGACTACACTAGTTCACCAACCGGCCACGAAAGCCTTAACCAATTTGCCACATACGACAATTTTTAAGGAAGTTACAATGTTTTTTTTTTTTTTTTCTTTTTTCCTTGCAGAGTTGATTTTATTACGTTCGTGTTACTACATTATATAAATTAACGATTTTATTGTCAATTATTTATTAGTTAATTAGGCTTTTGTTAAAACTTACCAGCTTTTATTTTCCATAAAAGCATAAATATAGGAAGCAGCCATCTGAATGTGGGAATCTGAAAAATGAAAGAAAAATGCATACAATTAATTACATAATCATCATTGTTTAAATAATTACATATTCTTCTATGACAATTAATAAAATTTACTTATGTGTTTATAGAAGTCGTAAAACTTTTTTTGACTCAACAGCAGCAAGGCTATAGATACTTAAACCGATTTACAATTACGTATTTTGAGTTTATATTTCAAGTTTCTCTTATTCTTTGAATGCTTCAGACCGTAAGACAATTAATACGAACATTAAGTCAGAAGATTCCAAGATTCCACACTATTTTTTTTACGTAATTGTACTCGGTCTCCGATGCTTATGTCATGATTTAAAATAAAATCGAAGATCACGACATTTACTCGGTTTTACTATAAAACGGTGGGTGCAGCCCAGAAAAGAATGTTAATAAATAAAAATTAAAACCAGTGACGGCTTGTACATAAGGTTACAAAAGGATGATAAGTTTTGCTCATATAAAGGGGCAACCATTTTCAATTTAACGACTCAAAAAATTATAGATACAGAATTCTCAAAATAGTTTTAATTCTCATCGAAATTTAAACTTTTCCAAAATGTTGGAAAAGCTTTGAATTGAAATAAAAAAGTAGAAAATGGAAACTGAAGTAGGAAGAATAAATAAACCAAAAAGTAAGACTCATCATAACTCAAGAATTAACTCTTACACTTAACTTAAGAGTGTTAGTAGAATTAGGGTGAGTCTCTCTTATTTGTTTATTGATTGGATATATTTTAATAAATATTTTTAAATATAAATATGGAATCAACAGAAACAACTACTCCGAGGGCTAATACCCCTACCGGCATTGAATTACACTGTTGATTCCGAACGATTATTAGACGAAGATAACAATAAAAAAAGAAGGTAATAAGATCCTTTTCCGTCTAATTATAAAGGATCACAGATCCCACATTTGGAACGCGTCCTACACAGTAGGCACAGGGCACCGAAAGCCATATCCCACGACTGCTTTCGACATTAACATTAACATAACTGTTTTTTTCACTTACTCTTTTTTATTTTGTAGTAGTATTATATTTTTATTTCTCATAATACTGTTTGAATTATTGTATAAATTTTTAAGTTTTTCGTAATGATACACTAAGGATTCTAAATTCAACAAAATATAAGATAAGCGAAGCAGAACAGTTTATAGAAGGGCTGTGTCATTAAAGTAGATAAACGGGCCGACAAATCAAAACCATAACTTTAAAGAAGGACTTATAATTGATCCTATTGTCCGTCAAAGGATACACATGAGACGCCAATGATTAAAACTTTGTTGAATATTAATTGTTTGTTTCCTATACCCGGTTGACTAATTTTATCTTATGTCCGTTAGTTAGTCACTTGAATTGCATTGATCGTTAGTAATTGTTACATCCTTCTTACCAATTTTGATTTTATTTTTATTTAAATTAACAATGTAACGGTTTATAATAACAGTACAATTTTTATTTTTATACCGGATTAGTCATCTTTACAAGGCCAATCCTTATGTTTTTTTTTTTAAGGTGATTCGTTGGCATCATTGTATAAATTACTAATTAAAGAACAATAGGTGTCCCCCATGGGTACATCTTACCTCTATTATATGCGAGATTCTGTTTTAATTCACAAACAGTGTCTTTAATTAAACAGTCAGAAAGATAAATAATCAAAATAAAAGCAATTTTTGGTAGGTTGTAAGAAACAGAACTCGTTGTGAAGAAACATTTAACTTCTAGATTTTCTTTGGCATTGGTAGATACCTAATATTTATTTAAAATTCAAATATGAGGTCAAATGTCTGAAAATACAACATAAATTTAAAATTACTGTAAGGTATAAAGTAGAAAAATTGATAATACTTAACGAAACAAAATTGCTGGAAATTTTAGCGGAGTTGTAGAACAAACAAGACACGACACAAAATGTCCGAACCACTTTTGGATAACAAAGTTACATTCTTCAAGGATCAAATTGCCTACAGTTCTAATTCTAATACTCTTCAAGCATTTATTGGTAACCCTAAGGACGAAATTCCTTTTTTAGAAAAGTCGAGGATATATGAAATTTATTGTAAAGATTCCAATAAGAAATATGTTGATCAGACTAGACGCCCTCTTCTGGTCAAGTTTAAAGAGCATTTAGCTCACGCTAAATTTGATAGAACTGAAAAATCTAGTGTTGCTCAACATATTCTTACTGAAAATCAGGATCAATAGTGACAACCTTAAATTAGTTAAGGAAATTAAACATAATTACGTACTAAATAGTTTTGGAAGCATGTTTATTTATAAAAATAGATAAAGTTCTCCTAATAGTGACAAGGGTACTATTCCTGGCTCTCCGCTTTTTAGTTTAATTTAATTCTTTTGTTATTGTTTCTATAATATTGCGGCAGTTTGACCGAATCTTGTTCACTGGACCACATAATTAGTTAGTATATATAATATTTATATTGCCCTTAGTTTTTAATTCTCTTCAGTCCCTGAAGAAGGTAAATTTGTTGTCGAAAAGTGCTTCGGACATTTTGTGTCGTGTTTTAGCATTTGGGTTTGAGCCATCCAGTTTGTTAATACTTAATGCGTGTGAAAATTATAAAGAAACTATATTTGGAATAATTTGTAATAATTCCGCGGTCGAGTAATTTACATTATCTTTACGTTTGAATGCTTTCTTTATTTGATATTATTTAAAATAAAGAAAGCATAGACAATGTTACAAACTTACAGTCCGAATTTAAGAACAAGTTAGTAATAGCTACCCACTTAGGGTTTTCCGTTAATAATACATAATATGTGTCTCATTGGCTTGTATGTATGTTTGTATTAGTAGTCAAGTTAATTGTAAGTGTTAGAACCGTGTCCTTTTGAATGTAGGATTTATTGCTTTTGACTAAGATTTTTAGCTTTCACAAACCCTCATAGAAAACGCCTTCTAAAGTGGATTCTAAGAAGCCACCCCAAGCGTCCCTCTCTCTTTGTTTCGATACCGAGGGTATATCTACCCTCGGTAACCGGAGATGACCATCATTATTTTTACAAAACCGTCACTGATTCTTTTACAAAATCGTTTGCTTAATAGTTGTAGTAATAGTTTAAGCAAAGTTTAAAATAAAGTTATTAAAGTTACACGGTGAGGACTTATTTGCGAGGTATTCGGATTTTGGCTTCTAAGCCTTAACCACGGAACAGGAACCCTTATTAAACTTATCCCGTATAGCTATCGATACGGGATACGACATAAGTATTTAAGGCCCCTGTACACTTTTGAATTTTAGTATTTATCTTATACTCTTGAAAAAGGCATAATATGCCGAAACAATATTGTAGAGTTACTGAACTTTTTTGAAATATTAAAAAGCATACGTTATTTTATATTTCTATTTACTATATTTGGATCATAATCTGCATTGGTGGTAACCACTACAACCTTTTTCAAGTTCAACTGTGCTTTTTAATGGTTCGATATCAAAGATAACTAGTAACCCTTAAGAGTCACGAAAACAAAACTGTTAATTTGTATCCCTTCGTAGATTGAGGACCACAACAAAATTTTAATGAGGCGAAACGAATCCATTGTTACAAGCAATTTTAACCCAATATAATAGATAATATTTTAAGACATAAACAACGTAAAATCATTATTAAAAAACTTTATAATGAATCGACCTATTCCACAGTTAAAAATAATAATAACTACTGTTTCGTTAATTACATTAAAGAAATTGATTATTGGATTAACAATCACTTCCTTAAATTCGATATTAAACCAATATATTAGTCAAAAAAGTCAATTTAATGAGTCTTTTAGTAAATAATAAAACAAAATTAAATTATTTAGAAAAAAGTGGAGTATATAAAATTTGATGTAGAGATTGTTCAGCTTTTACGTAGGACAATCGGGCAAAGCTAAAAAAACTATTACAGGGTGGCCCAACATTGTGTAGATCATAATCATAACTTAGATGCAGAATCCGTTAAATTATTATACGTCCAAAAAAGTTACAAATTAAATTATCCCGAAACACTGGAAATAAAGAAAGCTATAAAATGTAAAAGTATTGTAAATAATCAAACTGGATTATTGATTCACTTTTATTGTGGGGGGGCTTTACATATACTTAAATTTACCTACTCTTTTTCATAATATACCTTTGTTGTTCTGTACATTATTGTTATATATATTTTAGCATCCAAGCAATTTTATTTAGTAACAGAATTTCTCTCTTGAGAATGACTCGAGAGGGTCGAAACAATATTTAAGAGAAGGCAAATTAAGACCTTTTTAGTGAAACAAACCTAGTCTTTCTGTTCCCGCATTTTTTTAATATTACAGTGAACATTTAAAAGCTAATCAGTTCTTCCATTTATTTGTAATTACCCATTATCCTACTTTACTACATTGTCAACTTATAATTACTAAAAGTCTTCTATAAAACATGACAATTAAACGTATGGATGATGAGTTGATTAAACGGATGTCATTATTTATAAGATTTTAAAAAACACCTGAAGGCTGTTGTCGTTTTAAGAAAGATTTTAAAGGAAAAAAATCGGGTCATTCGATGTTTAAACACAATAGAAATCTAGACAGCACGTATTTGTTTTAATGTTTTATTCTAACTGCTGACAGTTGTCATTAAAAACAATCGTTTGCTTTGATGTATGCCTTCAGTGAAATAAGACTTACCCACATATTATTGTCTTTCGTAATTTAAAATACCAGTGTTGCTTGTTCCTTTCAATGGCGTAAGAAGCATTTACAGAAGCTATATTCAAAAAGTTTTTGGACAGAAAAGGAATCAAAAACCACAGAAGACAAATGAATGACATTTTTACTTTCTAATTCATAATAATTTTAATCAGTCAGCAAGCACACATATTATTAGTCAACCAATCATGGAATTCAATAAAATTAAATAATCGTGAATTATAAGTTCTTCTTACTTACTATACTTCGTATTTTGATATTTCTTCGTTTTATCAATAAAAGCGAAAACAGTGAACAAATTTATCCTTCATTGTTCATTTTTAAAATAATAATAAAATTATTATATTGTGTGTTATCAGAGGCTTCAAATCCGTTATTGACAAATAAATAAGTAAGCTTTGGGATTCATTTTTTTTTCCTGTAAATAAACTCACAAAAAAAAGTGTTTGTCTAACAAAGGTAATAAATAAAGATGCACAAATGCTAGGTATATATAAGTAAAAACAAAAACAAACTGCTTGAATCTACGAAAGCTACAGCCCCATATACGAGGTATGTTTTTTAAGTATGTACCGTTTTGAAATTAATATAAAACGTGCAAATATATCTTCATAATTTTATTTTTATTTGAAAGCTTGTACCTTAATGTACTTTTCTACATATTTTTCTTCAATATTGAGGCACTTGTCATAACGGTTGACCAGTGACCAGTTTTTGAATACCCTTCTCATAGAACTGTGCCGCCTGACTTGTTAACTGTTAACCACTGCATCACAACTGTTTTGACTTCTTCATCGTCTTGAAGATGCTGATCGCCCAGATGTTTCTTCAAGTGCAGGAACAAATAGTAGTCACTGGGCGCCAGATCAGGGCTGTACGGAGGATGATCTAGAGTTTCCCAGTGAAAAGATGTGATGAGATCTTTGGCATTGTCATGCATATTTGTGCGGCCATCTTTAAATGCTCTCATCCAGTTTCTTACCATTCCATCACTCATCATGTTTTGTCCGTAAACTGCATAGATCTCACAACGAATATCAATCGGTTTTAGTTTAGTTTAGCACTAAGGAATCGTATAACAGCCCGGACTTCACAGTCGGCGGGACTCAGGATTATCGAAGTCATCTTAAACACTCAGTAAACAACGTAAACAAGGGCGAATCATACTGTAATGACGTTAGTGCGTGGGTGAAAGATATAGGTACTCAGTGCACATGCGCGGAACACTGACCGCAGAATTTCAAAACGGTACTTACTTAAAGAACATGCCTCGTAAGTCTCTACGTGTGTCAGAGGCCTAAGTTTTTATTTTGATTTTGCTTTTAGTTCTACTAGGTACTAGATTTTTCTTACAACTTCAATAATGTGCTTAATACAATTATGATTAAAATAATAAGGGCAGCAATAATGAATTATTAGTTATTAAACATAGTATTCTTATAAATACAGTGTAAACCAGCGACGGCTCGTGCCTTTGAAATTAGGTAAACCGAGTAAAGGTTTAGAATTAGGTACAATTTGCCATCAAATACACCTCAGAATATGTGCGATTTCTTCCCTATTGGGGAACGGGCGCGCAGCGTTAAGCTTGCAAAAATTGACTGTAAATCACAAGATAATTATAACAGAAAGTATGTCTAACGCAGGCGAATAAATTGAAATGGTGCCGAATGCGCAGTGGACTATACTAAACAACATGGGGTAATTCTCCGCCCCACTTTAAGCATTTAAATAACCCATAGGCGGCGATGAAAATCAGTATTTTGTGAATAATTTCACATTTATATTAGAAAAAAACAAATTTCTTTTATTATTATTTTTTGAGGACATTCAAATAAAAATTTGCGATTTCAGCTATACATTACAAATTCATTGTCTGTTGAAGATGTTTATGTAAATATCTATTCGAATCTTGTTTATTCAAAATATTTTCATTCTATCTTTATAACTGTCTAAATATTTCAATTATCAAAATCCTATTGTACTGTATTTGTTTGTGTAAACATTTTGAACTACTTTCTTTTATTTATTGTGTTTGTATATATTTTTTGGGTACTGTATGTTCTTGTATTGTTTCTTCTTTTTGTATATATTTGTCATTGTTTAATATTTGTGTGTTCCTTTTGTATATAAAGGTTTGTTAATTGCAACTTATTAGTTTTTTTTTTTGTTTAGAGTTTCCACGTCGTATGAAATGATTTTATGTTTTGCTGGTATTCTCGTTTTTTATTATTTGTTTATTTAAATTTAAAAAACAGCAATTTAATTCCATCTATATTATAACAAATTTAATAAAAATGCACTACGCCTCTGATTAGCCTCGATCCATATTTATCACATCGACAGGATTTGTTATCTAAAGTACAACATAATTGTCTACAGCCCTGCCCATCTCATAAAGTGACCGAGCCCTTTTTGTTCGTCCATCTCCTTAACGCGCGCGCGAGTTATACACCTATCTACTTTGTGAGAGAAATAAATAAATATGCGAATAAATGAAACACTCACTCTTGTACACCCACCATTATGAAACTCTTTATAATGAAAAACCTCAATAATGTAGACATTGCATGAGTTTGGTTGAATTTCCTTGTAACCCACATACTGAAATAACTAAAAACAAATCTTTCTTTCATTGTCTGTTAATTTGGCAACAAATTATATTTGTTTTCTGAATGTCTTCTGGAAATTTCTTTTTAATCGCACCAGGTAATTATAAACTTCTAAGACCTACATTCCGAGGAATGCAACGATCTGTAACCGAATTCGAAAAAGGTCTGATATATTCTTTTGGAATATCATTAGTATTATGTAAACGACCTAAGTATGTACCTACTACCTTTTGATTACATTCAAACTAACTGCTGTTAACGATGGAGACACCGGTTATGCAAAAACGACTTCCAAGGCACTCCCTCCTTTTCAGATAACAAAATTATTGCAACAAAAAGTTACCGTTTAGATGACTACACTAACATGACAAAGCTTTCTCGATTTAGATTTGGTAACTTTCGATTTTATAATAAATATTTGTGTCATATCATCACGTTGTATTTATTTTGTAATACAAAACTTCATATCGATTGTTATCAACCACATAATGTTAAATTCTTGTACAATAACAAAACAATGGTAGGTAACAATGATGTAATTAAAATTGATGCTATTATGAAGCTTAGTGAAGTGGAATTTCACTTTCGGTTTCAGCACCAAAAAGGTAGAAAAGTTATCCTTCTGGTGCATATACAACGGAGAAAGAAATTATACCACTCATGACCCCACATCCAATATTAAAGAATTATAGACACTGTGAAGAAACATGGTTAATTAAAGAAACTAGACAGAACTGCTTAATAATGAATTCAAATGACTGCTTATTAATAAAATTTCTAAATTGGAAATTTTCTGCATAAATCAATAGTCAGCAGCTTTGATCGGCAACGTCATAAATTTAGTACATGACAAATGAAAATTCAAAACAAAGAAAATGCGAAAATAGTGGAGAACTGAGTGTTCTTTTTTTTTTTGGAAAACACTATAACGTTCCACGGTAGTGTAAGTAGGTTGTTGATAAACAGCAAAAACAGTTCGATATAGATAGGCGTTTGAAGACAATGCAAAAACGAAATAAACCCGATAATATAAATCCAGTTAAATAAATGATCATAGTTATTATACAAATAAGTATATATAGTGTAATGTAGTGTTAAATAAATCAGTTATTATTCGAGATTATTTAAATAAATGCAAGCCACTAAAACATTCCTTGCAATACCTAATAATTACTTATTGATGATTATTTTCTATATTTAGCATGTTCAATTATACCAATACTGTAACTTATGTTACTATACCTGTTTTATTGTCCAACATTTCGATTTAACGAAGTGTCGGTAGCTTTTTTTTGTTGTTGTTTGATATTTGATTTGTTTGGGGATTTGATAATAGTGCGATTATGAATTATTTAGAAATAATTTATAAACTTTATTAAAAACGAAACGAAACTATTTATACACTTTAAAAATTGTTAGACTTGTGCAGAAAATTGATATTGGAGGAGCAAAGCATACGTTTAATTGAATTGATTGAAATGGATATAAATTGAAGACTGATTGATTGGTGATGACTTGTAATTCGACAATAATTGTGCTTGTCCTCTCTTTTCTGACACTCGGATTTTGGTTTTTAAAGATCTAAATTGTTAAGATAGAAACGAAAAGCAGGTGTGGTTTAGACACTTCATTTGACAATCGATTGGTTGAGTCAGATTTGTGGGGGTTGAAGGAGGGTTTGTTTTGGCTAGTGTCTTAAAAAGAATAAGATAGTAAAGATATAGAAGGATGTATACCAACAGATGTTAATTGTCGTCGAAGGTATGGATTTAGGACAAAATAGCAATAAATAAGACATTTCGAAAATTTTTGTGAGGAAATTTATGACAGCGGAAAGAGTAATTGCAGGGCAATAAAAAAAGGATTTTTGGGTGTTTTCTATATTAACAATAGTAGCAAAGATTTAAAGTGAACTGTAACGAATGTAAATTATTGGCCGTAAAAGACAATAGGGAATTTGTTTTAAAATGCGTGACGCGCGCAACAATTCATAATAATTTTATATAATATCGTGTGTAAAATGCGACATCCACATACGCCTTTTAAGAATCAAGAATCGACTTAACTAAAATAAACCGGATCGACTTTTCATTGGGAGGAGCTAATTATTAACTTTTTTGTGTTTCATTCTCACCAGCTACTTGTGTTGGTGGGCGGGCAGTTCCTCCGTCTTACACTGAAGTGCAAAGCCGGAAGGTAGGGTGTAAGGCCCTCTTCAGCCTCCTTGCAGGAATAGTGGGAATGGGTGGGTGGTGTGGTTAGGGAGAGAAAGATGAGACGGACGAAATGAAGACAGAAGAGAAGTGAAAGATTATCTGTGGAATATTACTGCCCCAGCACTTGCCTAAATGATCCAAGGAAACCACAGAAAACTTGGACCAGAGCAGCCGGACCCGCGTTCGAACCGATGACCTCTAGAATGTTAAGCAACGATCTAGAGCAGTTTGCACCGCCACTCGGTAGCTAATTATTTTGATATAAATTAGTTTCATTATTCTTTTAAATGGTTAATGCTGATCAATTATTAAATGGGGGAAAAAGATGAACAGCAACCCCTTTCGAAAGTCATTTTAAAAAAGAGAACAGATATATTACGGTTAATAATTAATAAGCACTGCATTTGATGAGGGTAATCAAAATCTAATGGATAAGACCGTATTTATTAAAAGTATTTCTTTGAATATATATATATATATATATATATATATATATATATATATATATATATATATATACAAAAAGAAAAGAATTTTCTTGGAGAAATATTAGGTAATATTTTGTTTATGTTACTCAAAATGTGCAAAGACATATTATAATTTCAATCGTTATTTTATTTCTACTTCCTAAAAACATTAGCCGTAATTATTCACAGATTAGGCACTTGGTTAATAGTCGAGTCAACGTTTTCATAATGTACTTAATCGCGAAAAGGCCAGACTCTCGCGCTTTAGATTAAAGAGCTCTATATAGTAAATACAGTATTTATAGTATGACTTGGTGGTGTTGGTCGCTGAAACTATCGTCAGAGGGCGATAAGGGTCACTAGACTACCTGCTGGATGTCGTTACAGTTCGTTGAATGTTTAAAAAGTCTTCGCACAAAATTTGAAAGGGGCAAAATAAATAACTCGAAAGTAAAAATTGAATGGCGCTGGTCAATTTACCATGCCATAGAAACGTCTATAATTAATAAACTAGAACTAAATCTGGGTCCTTTCTTTCAAACACTTTCTCGTCATATTTACTTCAATTTCTCCTCGGAATATATACAAAAATCACAAACAAAAGGTTTGTAGTTTAATTTGTAATGTTTTTTGAAAATAATAGTAAACAATTTTCGTTAAACCGCCAGTCATACAACTCAGCCGATGGCTGACGCATTAATGGCTAGCAATTGTTGGCCAATGGTGGAATTACATTTTTGGGCCACTCATATTAGATCAGTCACCCATGTGCATCCTATTAGAATTTTTTACATATTTATAGTATTTGAAGATCAGAAATAGGACATTCGTTTTTAACGTTCACTGTTTAATCATTTTCGAGAATATGGATTATAAAGAAGCATTAAAAATCCAGTCGTGGTTGTCATGATTGTGCTAGTCTAGACTGCCTGGCACCCAATGCTAGTTCAATTCTTGGCCGTTCACAAAACATTATAAGAGAATGAACTTAGATATAATAAAATTAGTAATAAAACACTTGGAGAGTTTCACTTATTTATTTACTTCACCCAAGACATAAAATTAGCAGCATTTCATTCAATAATAAATAGGTTATTAGATGTACCATTAAATAAAGAGAATTTCGAAACAGAATTAAATGTCATAAAAACTATTGCAATAAATAATGGATATCACCCTAGTATTATTAAAAAGCTACTCCATAAGAAACAGAAAATGAATTTACATAAAGCAATATTTCCAGGTATACCAAGAAACGAGTCAAATAAAGATCTTTATTGGCGTAAAATCCCATATTATAGCACCATCATTACACAAGTAGGTAAAATATTGTAACGAGCCTGTATGTGTGTGTACAAGAGCGGCGGCGAGTTCTGGAAACAGATAAGACGGGTTCCTCGAATACGGTCGTCGGTCGGCGCATAGATAGAAATAAGTAAACAACAACATAATAGGAGGTCGAGAAAATACTAGAAGATCGTTCCTGATTACTCCAGAACCTTCGATACCTCTATAAATATTATGTTGTCGACGGTCAAGAACAGTTTTAGTTTAGTATAGTTAGAGAAACGGTTTAGTTACAGTTGAGTCACAGTTTAGAGTATACAGTTGACAGTTTACGGTATATAGTAGAATGGTAATATAAATACGACATACCGAGTGATATAAATAATACATTTACCTTGTCATATAAATAAGTTGTGCATTAGTGTTTAAGTGCTATATAAATAGTGTAAAATAAATATATGTTTAAATAAATAAGTTGATCTAGAAAATTCGTTACAATTGGTGTCAGGTGTGGGGTGTTCAGCCAACCGATCCCCAAAGAAGAGAATTTTCTAGAAGAAGAAAAATAGCAAAGAAATAAAAATGCCGTAAAAGGTTGTTAGAGTTGAAAGTTTTCGAGCTGAAAAACGAACTCGAAGATCGAGATGAAGATCCGTCTGGTAACAAGATCACCCTACAGGGGCGACTCAAGGAGGCTCTGATACGTGAGGGTTTCGATCCTGACTTATACGAATTTGAGGATGAACTAGACAAGAAATTAATGCAATTGAAAAACAAATTGGAAGATAAACTAAATAAATTAGAAGAAATTGGTAAAAGTTTGGAATGTAAATTAAAAGAAAACTCAAAGGAATTGAAAGAAAGTCTGGAAAAGAAATTAAAGGAAAATCTGGAAGAAAAATTAGTAGAAACTTCAAAGAAATTGGAAGAGAATTTTGACAAAAGTACAATATTAAGAAACAGAAATGTAAATGCAGCATTCTTCAACAATAATACCGTCGTAAAAACATTAATTAATAATAAAATGAATAAAAAGAAAAACATACAAGAAAAGTCCGGAGTATATGAAATAAAAGGTTCTGACTATGATACGGTTTACATAGGAAAATCTAAAAGAAATAGTGGCATAACGTTTAAACAACATAAAAACAATGTGAAATATATATAATAAACATTCATCTGATTTAGCAACACATCTAATTAATAACGACCGCAACATAGAAATAGAAAATGTAAAACTATTTCATAATTTAAAAGGCGGTTTAGTTCTAGATAAGTATGAAATTGTGGAAATAAGAAAGACTACAAAATGTAATAAAAAACTAGCAAACGACCAAATAGACTTTGGTAACAACCCTCTGTTAAGTCCAGATTTAGTTTAAACAACCCTATCCCTAAAGTAAGTAAATAGGTAATACAAATTGAATAGATACTAAGAAACACTGTAGCTTAATATAAGTTCCTGATGATGCCGTAACACGGCGAAATACGTATAGAGCAAAGTAAATAAATAAGTGTTTCATTACTAATTTTATTAAATTAATAAACATGTTTCACCAAGAGTTAACGGCAAATACTTTTAAACCAATGAACTTAGAATTAACGTTAGTACTAAAAAGTTTTGGTATTTACACACTTTGAGAATAAATAATTTTTTCATTATTTGTTGGACCTCGAATTAAATCGAATATACTTCGTTTTAAAAACAAATTGAAACATAATGCATAGAATAAAATCTTAGTCTACATTCATTAACTTTTATCCACATTATATTTGTTTTATCTTACAATTAGATACATCTAGCTTTCGTTTTCCACTTCATTTCGCAATAATTTCCATAAATCCTAATAACAGCTCCTTTGCTGTAAGATACGAAATTAATTCACTTTCATTCCATCATAAAACGTGAAAGTTATTATTCTCATCTTTCTCGCAATCGCGAACACTTGCACCAATGAAACTAATAACATTCAGCATCTGAACAGAAAACTAATTGAAATTAAGGTGTGTCTGTCACGATATAAAACAATATAACAGGTTATACGAGAAGACTTTTTTGGTACGTAGATGAAACCATTTTAAGTTAGCTTATCAAAAAGAATTATTAGCCAATGGCGTAGTTATCCTAGGTGAACCGGGACAGTGTCCTCCAAACGTGGAACTCAGGGAGCCCTTGAGTAAGTAAATCTTGAGATTTCTTTTTTAATAAATGAAAATTCTATTTACAAAGGTCTACTGTCTCGGAAAAATTGTTTTCGTGCACATTTTATTAGAAAAAAATATTACTAATTCTATAGAAAATGCATCAAGTCAATCAAAATGTACCTGTAGAATAAAATTTGACTTGTAGACTCAAAGATTGTCCGCAACAACCAACCAAACAAATAAACTGTACCAAATTATAATCAAATTATTTTTGATTTCCTGGCCATTTATTTTAAATTTATAATTTATTTTCCAACGATGTTATTAATTAGTTGATAACGTTTCGCTTTATTCAAGAATCATCAGACTAAAACTAAATACAAAAAGTGTAGTTCTACTAATGTTTTTTTGTTTTGAAAATTATATAAATTTTGTTTATAATTTTTTTGTTTTTTTCTTTGGCAAGGTTGGTTATTAGTTTGATAAATCTTCGTTTACTGTTGCACAAAAAAAATAAATAAAACTAATTATAAATTTGAAATAAATGGTCAGAAAATCAAGAATAATTTGAAATAATGCCTAGGGAAGAAGGCAAAACCAGTTCTACATAACAATGCAACAGTAAACGAAGATATATCAAACTAATAATCAACCTTGCCAAAGAAAAAAAACAAAAAAATTATAAACAAAGTTTATATAACATCCAAAACAAAAACTTCTAAACCAAAACAAAATTAAAAAATTATAAGAACTACATTTTTTTCATTTAGTTTTTTGTCTAATGATGGTTACAAATTAATTAACAAAATTGTTTTAATTAATGACCGCCACCCTGGAAACGAAATTCCAATTTATAATAATGGTATATATTTTGGTAATACTATTTGTTAAGGGATTCAGTTTATTTTTTGCCCTGAAGCTCTTGGTCATTTACCTACGCCACTGCCACTACTAGGTACCACTAACACTTGTAACAAACGTGAAGTTAGTTATTTCTTCAACTAATTAAGAAATCGAGTTACGAATGTTTTGGAATTATTATTGTCTATAACGTGAACAGAAATAGACAGACGTGGATATTTACATGTATTCACCATTACAAAATAACATGCTAAAATTAATATCACGAAGATGAACATGTAAAAGCGATGTTATATCTGCAAGTGTTCTGGAGATTAAGAGCAATCCTTTCTAATCAATATTATCCAGTCAATATTTTCTTTTGATGATGCAACCTATACTTTAGAGATTCAACAAAATGTTGTTTTTATATTTATGTAACATTCAAAATGGTTTATAAAATTGATAAAGTTCATACCATGTATTAAAAAGGTGACGTTAAATTTAATGCCGTAGTAATCCTAACAATGATCTTTTAAATTGATCTTAATCTTGATCATTTTTAATAGTTACGTCCATTTCTAGCATATCTTTTTATTGATTCTCTGTAAACTTTATTGTAATAATGTGCATCCAGAAATTGTCTAAAATATAGGCTTTCTAATAATTAAAAAATTAATATTTTAAGAATTTAATTTGTGGTTTCAAAGATTATCCTGAACAACGAAACAAACAAACAAACATAAATATGGAATCAACAGAGACCACTACTCCGAAGACTAATAAATAAAAATATCCCTACCGGCATTGAATCACACTGTTGATTCCGATGGATTCTTAGACAAAGATATAACATATTCAAAAAAAGAAGGCATTAAAATCCTGTTTCGTCTGAATTTTAAGGATCACAGATCCCACATTTAGAACGTGTCATACACAGTAGGCATAGCGTACCGAAAGCCATATTTATATTTATCATATATCCTGTAAAGGCCTTTCTGCGAGCGCCCACCCGATGAGACCCGATTGGTCGAAACCGGTCGTGGGATATGGCTTTCGGTACGCTGTGCCTACTGTGTAGGACGCGTTCTAAATGTGGGATCTGTGATCGTTAAAATTTAAACAAAAAAGGATTTTAATGCCTTCTTTTTTTTGAAACAAACAAACAACGTTATCCCTTTTAACATTATATTATTACCTACAAAAACTAGAAACTACTAATAATTTCCATTTTACTAACAAAACAGTACGTATATAGTTAGAAAGAAAATAAATAGCAAGCCTACTAGAAATCACTGTTGCAGTTGTTAAACAAGTAAATTGATTTAAGAGGTTCGTTGCTTAACGCTCCGTTGCCTTTTTTACGGCATATAAAAGGCAGAATAAATTATTTACAATAAAGGCTTGCAGTGAATCAATTATGATGGGAATGACACGTTTTTTATTAAAAAAATATATGTATGTCAATGTGAATCAAGGTCAAGGATTGTGCACGATGGCGACGTGGAGCTTTTCGAAGGTGGACAACTTCATCGACTTTCGTCTGGCTTGTAAAGTGAAATATTATTTATTAATTTTAAAGATTAGTTTAACGGTATCGATTAATTTAAAAAATGCATGTTCGGTTCTTATTAAAAGATTTAGTATATCTTTGGCGGGTCAATTTCTAGCACAAAATCGAAATTCAAGAAAATGGTGAAGACAGCAAAAGGATCGACACCTTTTTAAGGTTATGTACCTTGAAGGAAAACAAAATCCCTCATAAGATCACTTACAAAAGTACCCAGTATTCAATTTAGATTTGTTGGGCGCTAAGTCGACAATGCGAGTTCCATAGTTAAATAGCCGCTTTTCTAGATTTCAAGTGAGTTCAATATCTACTGTTGCTAACTTCAGCCAATGTTCGGATTGATTCGTACAGACTATTTTGATGATACATCTGAAGAACTGCATATTGGGAATGCTTACCTGACACACCACTAAAGGGTCTTTTTAACCTTTGACCGCATTATAAGGAATAGTAAAAAAGAAGTTAACGTATTAAGCTTTTTAATACGTTAGATTAGGTTAGGTAAGGTTAGGTTAGGTTGGGTTAGGTTATTTATACGTATTAAACTCTTTAATACGCTAGTTTTGGTTAGGGTAGGTTAGGTATCCTTTCCAATATTCGATTCTTCACCTTCACCGCATGCGACTTCAACCCTCCAAAGTTCGAAAAACATTTTCGTCATGCAATTTGTCCATTCCTTAGTTTTGTCGTAATGGGACATCCATTTCTAGAATGACCATTTTCGAACTTTGCGCTTGTCAGTGACAGATGTAGGACGATGAAGAACTAGGGTTATATACCTTTAAATACTGAGAGATCTAGTAATGGTCAAGATGTAACTTCTATGGGCAATTTGTCTGACTTGAATTTAACTCCATCACAGATAAGAAAATTACTTCCTAATAATCAAATTGAAGTTGTACGTTCCAGTTTAGGGTATCTTAAGGAATTAAACTAGTTTTGCTGCATATTTGATGAAACATGATAAATAATTAAAATAATATGAAAAGTTTCAACAATGTATTTAAAGAAAAACTCTTACAATTGTTTCGACTAGACCATCATTATCAAAGAGTAGGTAAACAAACTTTAAACAAAGTAGTTAAACAAAAGTTAAAGTAGGTAAATAAACTTTGTTTAATGTTTGTTTACCTACTCTTTGATAATGTCGGTCTCGTCGAAACAATTGTAAGAGTTTTTCTTTAAATACATTGTTGAAACTTTTCAAGTTATTTTTATTATCTTAAGAAAGATAATGAATAAATAATAGATTTTGCAATACTTAGAATTCGCACATTTTACATAAATAGGTACTTTTGTGTATGTTTTCGAAAATAAAAACTAACTAGCCGTTTATTTATCGAAAAATGGATGAAGTAAATTTATTTTTATTTCAACTTGAAAAAGTTAGAATGTAACTAATCGCATGGCGCCAGAACTATTTAGTATTTATTTATAGGTATCTCTACTCTAAGAGTAAGTATACGAATTATTTAATGACTGTCGTATGTATGGAGATCTTATGGCCTTTTGTTTGTTCATTTGTAATATTTTTATTATTATTTAGCTTTTTCAATTTCCAGTTTTACGGGGAAATTTAACTTTTTACTTTTTTAGACTGTATGTAATATTTTCAAATCATTTTTAGAAAAATTGTGTTTGGATATAATGCAATGGTGGGCAAATTAGTAATTGTAGTAGTTTTATTATGTTTGATAGATTTTTCATGTTCTATTATTCTTTTTTCAAATTTTCTGCCTGTCTGACCTATTATATAGGTATAAACTGACGGCCATAAGAGCCCTATATATGAGTCAGTCATTCAATAATTAGTATACCAATCCTTTTAGTCGAGATACCTATAATAGATTTTAAATAGTTTCAAGTTTAGTTTCCAATAAGAACTCATTGAGAATGGTCAAGAAACCAAAAAAATTGTGTGGGACAACTACTTTATCAGTAAAACAGTTTGTGTTTTATTTATTTAAACTAATATTAAAGATGTTTTACGAATATTTTTGAACCGCAAATACAGTATTTAAAGTTAAATAGTTTTTGATATTGTAATACTCCAATTGCTTTCAGAAATACTGTTTCATTTTTCAAATGTTGGATTAGTTGGTCCAATTCAACTAACTTCACTATGTCGTCGAAAGTTTCGCGACTCATTCTAACAGGGTGTTGGATTTCTAGATTACCTTCCAAAATCTCTGCTAATACGGAAAACTTCTTTTTGTAATTTATCTTAAAGTCAGGGTGAATCCAAAAACGTTTTTGTTTTCTTCTGCGATTACGCACCTACCACCATGTCATCATCCCATGACATCAATGTAACTATTTTTCCGAATTGGTTGCACAAATGGACGCACAAACACGCAACCAGTTTCATGAAACTAGTTACATAGTTTCAGTTGCGAAATGGACGGGCTGCCTTACAATTACGATCAGATTCTGAATACAAAACCGTATTTTTAAACAAGATAAACAAGATTTCTAAGCTAAACAATCGGTACGAATTTTCCAATTGGTACACTTGTTTTGAATTATCATGATTATTTCCATTTTCAAAATAAAAGAAGGTATATAATGATTTAGATTTAGTTTTCCATTAGAGACCTGAGAAACAAAATGAATCTTTAAAAGGAAAATGGAATCGTTAAGATCAATTTACATGTTTGTCTGTCTTTCTATCGCAGCCCTTTCTCTTGAAAACTATTGAACGCAGTAAATTGAAACTTGGCATAGTAATAAAATATATTTTTGTTACATTTTTCAATCAAATATATCTTTTGTCTATTCTGTAGTAGTAGTAGACGAATATTTTATATCATATTAAGTGTTTACAATCTTTATACTCAATAACTTGCACCATATTTATTATTAGGAAGTAATTCGCCATGGACTCTTGGTGAAACATTATTTAAACAAAATATGAGTAAATTAAACACGTTCCAAAAACCCCATTAAATGTAGAAAATCTTAGGTAAATCGTTGTGTGCAAAAACTATAAAAACCCTCTATCACTCTAATCTTAAGAACTGTTTTAAACAACAAAAAGGTAGTAATGAACTGTTTTGTTTAAAAAGAATAAGGAAGATATTAACTGATCAAAATCTAATTCTATGTAAAGCCGACAAAGGCAACTCTATTACCATTTTACCTAAAGATGTATATCTACAAAAAATTTTAGATTTCTTAGACAATTTAAACATAATAGAATTAGATATTGATCCCACAAAAAAATTTGCCGCAGAAATCACAAAAACGTTAAACAAAATCGAAATTGCTTTTGACAAAAACCAAGTTTGGAAAATAAACAACAGCAACCCGTCAGCTCCTGTTCTTTACAGGTTAGTCAAACATCACAAAAATGATAACCCTATTAGACCCGTAGCCTCTTGCTTTAATGCACCTAGCCAAAAACTTTGCAAAGAATTATCACAATTACTAATAGATATTATAGACTTTACCCCTAAACATACTATAAAAAACAGTATAGAATTAGTCAATAAGTTAAAGAACCTTCATTTACCCTCTAACGCTAAATTAATTTCATTTGACGTTAAAAATTTATTTCCCTCCATAGCCATTATGCAGTTAAAAAATTTGTTATTCAAGGACTTAAAGAATGTAGACCAAACTCTAAATTCAGAACTAAATTGACTTAAGTTTAAACCAAAATTACTTTTCCTTTAATCAAAAGTTCTTTTTACAGAATGATGGCCTACCTATGGGTTCGTCTATCTCCCCATTTTACGCAGACTACTTTATGAATAAATTTGAAACCTTTTTAGAAGAAAACAATAACTTTAATAAATATATACATTTATGGCTACGATATGTTGACGACGTATTTTGCATTTGGGTTGGTACAGAACGGCAATTAACTAAATTTCAAAACTATCTCAACAGTTTAAATAAACATATCCAATTGACGTTAGAAATAGGCAACAACAACTTAAATTTCCTAGATCTCAATCTAAAAATAGTCAATAATAGAATCATTTTCGATATATACAGGAAAAATACCTTCAGAGATACAGTCATTCCAGCAGGTTCTAACCACCCCATGAACATAAAACTAGCAAGTTTCCACTCTATGTTAAATAGACTTGTAAACACACCTCTACACACCGAAAATTTCACCAAAGAATTAAATATCATAAAGGCTATAGCTAATAATAACGGGTATAACTGTAATATTATAGATAAAATGCTGTCAAAAAAAATAAAAAAGAACTTCTATAACTCAATTGATCCAAACAACAATAACATTGAAAGTTGCAAACAACAAATTTGGCGAAATATCCCATTTTATGGTAATATAAATATTAACCTAGGTCACAAATTAAAAGAATTTAATGTTAACCCTGCCTTTTTTAATAATTTTACCTTAAGCAAATTTCTGGTAAATAACAAGGGCAACAACCCTGATAAAAGTGGCGTTTACGAAATTACCTGTTCTAATTGCCCTACTGTTTACATAGGAAAGTCCAAAAGAGCTATATCAATTCGTTTTGACGAACACATTAGAAACGCTAAATACAACAATCATGCCTCTGGACTTTCCTCTCATTTAATAAGCAATAAACATACTTGCAATAAAAACAACATTAAATTATTACATCATTTACAGGGCGGAAAAAATTTTAGATCGATTTGAAATTTTAGAAATTAATAAAGCTGTTTTGTCTAACAAAATATTATCCAACGACCAAGTACAATTCGGTATTAACCCCCTCTTAGACCCTAAGTTAATAGATCGTAATGTGTAGGTATATTTAAACCAAAATTATTGTAAGTCTCTTCAGTACTGTAAATACTCCTGATGATGCCCTAGCAAGGCGAAATGTACATAGAGTAATCAATAAAATAAAGTGAAGTTCCTCCAAGTGTTTAATTTACTCATATTTTGTTTATGTTTATTATTGTTTAGTGAGTACTTCCTTTGTAGCAGGTGTAGTCTGTAATTTATTCAACATTCTTAAAAATACGGAAATAAATTCCGAAACTACATATTTGAATATTCGTGAAAGGCCGCAGTACTGGTTTAAAGCTTTGTGCTCTTTTTTTACAAAGCATACAAACTGCAACAAGAACAAGAGCTACTACTCAAACAGAGCGTTAGCTAGCAATCACCAAACACACTTTCCGTTTCTTCGGAATTGGATCACGATTATGTAATAATGAGATCCGCACGAGCGGCGTGCGTAACGGATTCCGTTCATATTTTACAGAAAAAAAAATCAGTTTCCTTGTGTTTGAACGGTTCTCGGTACGCGTTTATAACCTCCAAGAAGAACCACGCAATGGTCACAGCGAACGGGAGAAAGTGGTTTCTCATTGCGCGCGCGCTTTCACTCAAAATTGCCTCTTCGATAAATAAATTCATAGACACAACTGCAATCTGTACCAACATTAGAGGTAATAAATACGAGTACAAATAATGAGCTTTTATAATGGTCACTTAACCAACGTTTCGGTCGTAAATTGTTTTCACTTATCCAACCTGTGCGGGCTGAACGTTGTTCAAAGTGAGTGGTACATTAAAAGTTTTAGGAAAAAAATATATGATTATCAGGGGTGATGTCTTTATCTAAAATAATTTCAACTGTCAACCAACTTGTATGACAACAATTAACGTGTATGAAATTTTTAATTTTTGTTTTTTCTTTGAAGCTTAAAATTGGTATGACATTAGCTTTAAGACTTAACTATAACACAGTAAAAAATTCAACACTCTAAGGCATTTTTTATGGAGGTCATCATTTATTGTGGTTTGGGTTGCGATAGGGTTCTTTCTTCTATAAATTTGTATTTCAATGGATTAAATTATATAAATTATTTCAGAAACTATTAAACTAAAACTAAAAAAAATGTGTTTTATTCCCACCAGCCACTCGTGCTGGTGGGCGGGCAGTCCCTCCGACCTACACTGTAGTGCAAAGCCGGAAGGTAGGGCGTGTGGTGTTGCGGGTGATTATTTAATACTATATTTATTTAAATAAAACTTGATGATGGTTGATTGATGGTGTTTAATTTACAGACGGTTAGTAGTGAAAATGATGAAAGAATAGAAATGAATTTAATATTGAGTGGTAAAAAAAATGAGCAAATGGTTGTGACGAGTATTATCTGTAGCGGTCGGTGAAGAAGTGTTGATTTGAAAAAATAGGAAGTTAGTCTTCAACGGTAAATGTTATTTATTGGAAGCATGCCGAGGGTAGCGAAACAAAAAGCGGTAGTTTTATTAGGGATCGGCAACGGTACTTTTTATGATTGACCGTTGCAAGCGATCGGTGACAAGGGACAGGAATTTTGGATTGTGTATGAAAGATAGACAAGAAAAGAAAGCTGTTTCTCAGAATTAAAAAAGGCAAGACAGTAGAAAACATGTTTGAGAAAAGGCATGCTCAAGGGTGTTAGTAATTTTATACAAAATATTTACAACGTTAAGAATTTTTATGTACAAAAATGTTTTTACAATAGTGGGACATAAGTCCCCACAGGCGTAAGACCCTCTTCAGCCGCCTTTCAGGAATAGAGGGAATGGATGGGTGGTGTGGTTAGGGAGAGAAAGATGGAATATTACTGCCCCAGCATTTGCCTAAACGATCCAAGGAAACCACAGAAAACTTGGACCAGAGCAGCCGGACCCGGGATCGAACCAGTGACCTCCCGAATGCTAAATAATGATCTAGAGCACTAGACCACGCCGCTCGATCGCATACAAGTTGGTCATCAAAGTCACTTTAGAATTTTCATTGTAAAAATATACGATTCCATTTGAAATAACGAAGTTGACATCATGATTCCGGTATAACCGAAAGTGACAAGACAATTGAAATTATTTTATATGGAAATATCATCCTTGATAAGTGCTACTTCCGAATTTTAAAATCTGTAACACACTTAGTTTTCAGAAAACGTCTAATGCTTGAATAACCTTGTATTAATAAATATATATTTTTGATATATTTACTCTAGTGAATGTGAACAAACGCTTATAATCATCTACTATAGAAACAGCAGTAAATTATAAATGTGACCGATCAATCGCGCGCGAACGGGAACTAATGATATTTTAGAGATAGAAAATACACCACGCGGTGTGTCTACCGAATATTGCCAATATTTTGAAAAAGTACATAACAAAACGATTTTAAAAAATACTTGTCAACATTCACAAAGGCACACTAATATTAATATCCTTCAGCACGACACTCTTTTAAAACGAAATAAGAGTCCAAATAATTTTAAGAGTTTTTTAATAAGTTATTTATGAAACTAGCCTAGTATTCTTTAATTTTATTTTTATATATTTACCTGTTAATAATATTTCACTAAGTGTCTAGCGAATCAAGTATTATAAAAAGTACAGTATTTTGTTGATTTATTGAGTAGAATAAATTGATCTTTATTATTATACTTCTCAAAATCATAGATCATTTACTATTAAATAAAATGGTGATTTTACTTTGTAAGCTAGAAACTCTAATGAGCTTTCCTACAAGTTAATGCTTGATAGAGATATTTTTATAAGCGGACTGTATTCAAAACTATTAACAACATAAGAAATGACATGAGGCCCTAAATAAACCCCTAACAAATAAAACGAAAATGTTTCTGTAGTATAAAACTCAAATTCTCGAACTTTATGAATTAGTTATTTTTATCTGCTTATTAAGACTTCCTCGAAGTATGATTTTATTTTCATTTCCCGTGGACATCACATTATCTTCGAATTTTACTCTAGGTACTTTCTCAAAAAATCATTTTTGTTGTTTGCTGTCTAATTTTAAAGATTTATGTACATGATTAACAGAGGAATAAATTATAATATCTTTAAGTAATATTTATTGAAGGTTTATTAAATAAAAAAATTAATTGATATTGAAATTTATCAACCCCTTCTAACCCATTTTCTCATAGATTTCCCTCCAACTCGATTGCTCATATATGTGAATATATAAAATTCCAAAGGAAATTAAATGCATTATGAGGCATATTTTTGAGTAAATCTAAAAATGATCTCAAATAATTATAAAACACTTCATCTGCACTTATTCACTAATATGATTCATTATATGTATTTTTTGCCCAATACATCTATTTAAGCTTGCAATAATAATTATCATTTTAACAGTTGTATATGATTAGTGTTATTTTCATCTAAGCTATTAAATATGATTTTAATTGAAACTGTTAACCGTAAATTTAATAACGTACATATATTTCATTTCTATGAATGTTAGTTTTAACTTTCAGCAGAAGTTGTTTCACTCAACAGTTGGCATGTAGGCAATAAAGATAATAATAGAAAAGTAATTAAAAATCAAATGTTACCACGTTTGAGGCTTGGCAAAGAACAATAGACGACATCGTTAAATTAAAGAAGCTGTTGTAACGATTTTTATTCATCACTTTCTTCGTAGACAACTTTCCATTTTTATTATCAAGTTTCATTTTCTATTGCAATTATGTGAACGGCATAATAAGAAAATATGTTTGACAGTAATAAAGAAAATTGCAAATAGAAGTGATTTATATTATAAATACACATAAAAATTACGTACAGTTAACGATGTGTGGTCTTTATTAATGTAAATACAGTGCAGTTCGGTTATAACGGACACGCAGGAACTACTAAAACTCGGTCGTTATAACAAGAAGTATTACAAGCAAATTTAAGAATTGTATAATAATTGTGCTATGGAAGTATATTCTAACTTCAAGAGACAAAGCATAAAGTCATTATAACCAGGCGGTCATTATAACCAAAATAAAATATACAATCAGTAAATATTCTAAAAACAAATTGAATATTTCTTAATGCCCTGTAGGTACATACATATTTGTATGAATCAAAAGGTAAATAGGTATTATAAGAGTACAAAAAGATGTGTGCATTAATTTGAAACGATTTAAAATAAAGCAGCCAATTGGAATAACACTGGTTTCTACGCTTCTCTAAACAAGTGGAAAATTTTTGGTAATGCAGGAATCCGGTTCTGCATCTCATATACCTCTGCATTCCAGATCGATTTTAGTTCAACAAAATTTGGTCATTGAAAGTTGTATACATGGTTTTAATGTATTTTGTGATAGTGTACAACAGCTATTAAATATAAAATGTATATTGAAACTTAATACTTAAAATTTTTAGCTTTTAAATCCTGCGTGTGGTAGTGCACATAGAATTATCCAACTCATAGATACAGTATTTAATGATCGAATATTAAACTTCACATTTTATGAGGTAGGAAGTCTATTTGTTTGTAACAGCCTATTTAACAAATTTCTAATAGACGAAAAATAAATACACAAGTATAAAATTTCAACAAAAGTTTATTTTTCGCCAAACTTTGGCTTCTTCGGAAGTTATACAAGACTTGATGAAGCCAAAATTTGACGAAACAATTGTCAAGTTACAATAAACTTTTGTTGAAATTTCATACTTGTATATTTATTCTTCGTGTATTATGAATTTCAACCAAGTAAACGTAGACACTATCGTATAAATTTCTAATATGTATAAATTGTTGCCAATATTTAGTACAGAATAGCTCCCAATGTTCTACAACGAAATTGTCTCTGAACATTTCAGTATTACAGAGGATAGCGGCAACTTTTAAATCTCATATCAAATTTTTGGTTTCAAAATGTTTTTGATTTCAAAATGTTTTTGATTTATACTTTTGGCTACCTAGTAAATGAACAGCCTACTAGTGTTAGGCAAATGCTGGGACAGTAATATTCCACAGATAATCTTTCACTTCTCTTCTGTCTTCATTTCGTCCGTTTCATCTTTCTCTCCCTAACCACACCACCCACCCATTCCCAGGATTCCTGCAAGGAGGCTGAAGAGGGCCTTACGCCCTACCCTCCGGCTTTGCACTACAGTGTAGGTAGGACGGCCTGCCCACCCACCAGCACGAGTAGCTGAAGAGAATGAAACAAACAACGGTTTTTTTTTCTCTCTTAGAGCATAAATACATGAAAGCAGCATTCAATACTATAACAACGAGCTTGAGATAAGACGTGGGATGGGAAAAAGAAATTTAATCAGGCAGCATTAAAACGAAAAAAGATGTTCATATACAGTTTCTGTCTCAACAACATTCTATAGTACTTTCTGCGACCTCCACTTATTTATGTTCTAAAGTAAATAGAATCAATTTATTATTCAAATTCGCCTTTGTTGTGAAACGTACAGGGACGTCTAAGCCATAAAACTTATCTTGAAACCAAAAGCTCGTATATTTGTAACAAACCAGTTATTTTATTTTACAAAAACGAATTGCATGAATCATTCGAGCCTCCCCCCTCCCCCATAGCAGGATGGTACTTATACGTTTACGTACACGTCCGCCTCCGTTTTATTATGATTATAAACTTTGTGTAACCTACACAAAGTCAGAAAAGAAGCAATTTCATTTGCCATAACGCGTTCATACACCTCTTACGTTTCTTCTTTGCATTTTTACGATTCATTAAATTTACAGAGCCTACTTGAAAGCACCCACACGTTTATTTACAGTCGTAGAGGTTCAATGTCGGCAAAATCGATTCAAACAGAGACCACGAATTCAACCATTCAACAGGTAACATTAGTTGGAAGCAGCTTTTACTTACGATTACCTAATACTAGAGGCGTAGTCCGAAAATGGACTCTGCGAGTCATAGTAATTCCCTCTATAGAAATGTATTAAATTCGGAAAAGTAACTGTAATATGTTCTCAAAATCTATTAAATTTAGGATTGGTTTCAAGTTTCTTCGTTAACGTGATAGTTTCATGTGAGTGATCTTATACAAATTCTGACTTTGTTTAAAGGTACTGAACGCAAAAAAATGAGTTTAAATGAAATTGCGCTGAAGATGCTTGTAAACGTGTTCGTGTTAAATCTTGCTTCGAAGGACCACCTCAGATATTGAGGAAAACTATATTTTGTTTGTTTAACTATATTTATTTGCATTAATTAAAAAATCTTCACCTTCACCATCACCGATTATTTTACAAGAGCAAAACTTATATTTATTTATAAAATTTAAAGAAATGAAATATTGATATTAGGACTTTTTTATATGATATCTGTTAATTTCTAGGCTCTCCAAATAATTTAATTTTGAACTTTTGTTTTATATATGTAAAATTTTATATTTTAAATTGAAATTATGATTTTGATTAAATAAGTGTTCTGCGTATGTAGAATCCATTTTTTTATTAGTAAAATTATATAGATGTTCTTTAATGCGTGTTTTGAAGGACCTACCATTCTGACCTACGTAAACTTTGTCACATTCTAAACAGCTTAAACAATAAATTCCTGACTTCAATTATTTCGGAGTTTTACATTTATCATTTAATATTACTTACTTAACTAATTGTTGGTTTTAAAAGCAATAGTACTATTAGTTGTCTAATACATTTACCAGTTTTTGTTGAAATATTACCTAAGTATGTGAAACTGTTGTATTTTTCGGAGCTAATTTTTGTGACATGGGATGAAATGAATTGGCATACATACGCAGAACACTTAATTAATCAAAATCATAATTTCAATCTAAACTATAAAATTTTACATATACAAAACAAAAGTTCAAAGTTAAATTATTTGGGGAGCCTATCAGATATCATAAAAAAGACAGCATTAAACGATCAAATAGAGTTTAAAAATTCACCTTTGCTAAATATTTTTTCCATAACATCCCCCCCCCCTTTTAGGTTAGACTTATATATATATATATATATATATATATATATATATATCTTGTACAGATCGAAGTTCGTCAAATCATTTACCTGATGAACGCAATGTTTGGCGAAACAATATTGTAGTGTCGACAAAATAAAATATTTTTGATACTTTATGATTTTTAATTAGAGTTCAACATGATTACGTAATAGTTGTACTATTTTATTTAGTTCCTCTAAAAATAGTTTTTAATCCCGTCCTTGCTAAGCACGCCATGTTTGTTGAAGAAATTTTAGTTATGTACTTCCACGCACAACAAGGCAAGTAATTACACATTTACCATTATCCTTGGAATGATTATTACAAAACAGTATGAAACGTTGCAGTAATACGGTTTAAAGACTCGTATGAACAAATAGCAGGTTTAATTCTAAAAAGCAAACAGGTGTAGGCGGATAAAGGAATGCATAGTATTATGTGACTGAAGAAGCTTCAATTTTTTACCAACATTTTTAAAATGCAAAAAAAATGAACAACATTGAACGAATTTTCCAGAAAGTTGTGGTAACATATAGCTGAAATTATTAAATTAGTTTTAGTTTTCTATATCTCTTATAAGAATCAAAACAACTAGAAATTTAGCGGTGTTGTTAATCATTAATTATTGTAGTCAATATAAAATGGCTAGGTTTAATATTCTTGTACATACGTTACAATTTTTTTTATAAATAGAGACATGTAGGCTTCAAGAAATTTTTACAGTCAGAAATATTGCCAAAGACAACGGGTATAATTGTAAATTAGTTAATAGGTTTAAATTAAGACTCTCATTTCAACATCCTCAATTTTTCAAAACGACATCACCAGTAAAACTAAATTTATTACCTCCCTATACGAACCAAGATATATTCGAGGACTTGATGGTATTTTTCGTTCACTTGGTTTTCGAATAACCCACAATTCCACGTTTATCTTTTTTCAAACAGTTCTTGATAACTCAAAGGATAAAATTTCTTTTCTAAAAACCCGGGATATATTTAATTGCTTGTAAAGCCTGCAATAATAAATATGTTGGACAAATTACACGCTGTATTCAAGTTAGGTTTAAAGAGCATTTAACTCATGCTAGATTTGGTACAACAGAAAAATAAAGTGTTGCCCAACACATTTTTACTGAAAAACCACACGATCAATATTGACAATCTTAAATTAGTTAAGGAAATTAGAAACAATTACCTACTTGATAGCTTTGAAAGTATGTATATGTATAAAAATAGGTTAAGCTCTGTTAACTATCCCTAGTTACCCGTTATTTGTTTTGTAATGTCCACTGACCATTACAAGTGAGACTGAGCTACGTTTACAGGACCATAAAAAACCTTTTGTGTTTCATTCCCACCAGATACTCGTGTTGGTGGGCGGGCAGTCCCTCCGACCAACACTGCAGTGCAAAGCCGGTGGGTAGAGCATAAGGCCCTCTTCAGCCTCCTTTCAGGAATAGTGGGAATAGGTGGGTGGTGTGGTTAGGGAGAGAAAGATGAGACAGACGAAATGAAGACAGAAGAGAAGTGAAAGACTATCTGTGGAATATTACTGCTCCAGCATTTGGATAAATGATCCAAAGGAACCACAGAAAACTTGGACCAGAGCAGCCTGACCTGGGTACGAACCGGTGACCTAGCGAATGCCAAGTAATGATTTAATGATTTAGGGCACTAGACCACGCCGCTCGGTTTGCAGGACCATAACATTAGTCAGTATTTATATTGATTACACTGCATTTAGTTACTAGTTTTCTTTAGTCCCCTGTTCTGCCTGCATCTTTTGACCGTCATATTTACCAATCATTGGTGACCTACAAAGGATTCTTAGGAAAATTTTAAACGGTGCAAGTTAAGTTAGAAGGTCTATTAACAAGATGTCCGGACCTGAACCCCCTCCCCCTACCAACCGTGGAACATCCACTGACCTATACATATTTCCAAATAAAAGTACTTTAAACAAAACAAAAAATCAAACAAACAATTTAATTAAATACATGACCAAAACTGTGCTAAAATATTCTAAATCTGCGATTTGCAAACCTAAACATCTGAAAATAATTCACGCACATAGAGAATCTTATATGTGTTACTGCTAATAAAATAATGTCTTTAAAAAACATAAAAGTAGTTTACAAAAATACCAAATTCCAAGACAATTATTCAGTGTTCTGTAGGTGTTTTGGTAGTAACGCACTATCCGATTTAAAATGTATTTGTGATGGTATCACGCACGCCATGAATTATCTTATGTAACTGAACAAAATTTTATCACGAAGGGTTGATCGATAAAAACGCAATATTGAATACACTTAGAAACAAAAATGAAGATATATTATACAAAGTATTTACAAGTGGATGGCTTAATCATAACTAACTCTAAAAGAATACAAACTGAAAAGCCTAAACTATGAATTTGTTTCAATGGTTCCCTGCCACCCTGTAGTGGTCCAATGATAAGGGAATATTCAAAAAAAGGAAACGCCCACAAAAGTTATACACAGACTTAAAAACTAAATTATGAGAAAGTCAAAAATATGTTCAATGGTGGCGAATTTGAAAAATTACCAACAATATTTACATATGTTGCATGCTGAGTGAAGGCAACAAAAGACCACCATAGCTCTTCCCAACAAGGGTAATAATAAATACCAAAACGGATTTACAAATATTGAAGCCAATTTCACCAGATGTTGAAAGGCTTTTTGGCCTAGTTCATGCACACAACTCTTAAAGATAAAACTATAACCAATTTATGTATAAATACATATGTACAGTTTGTCATAAACCGGAAAGTGAAAATGTTTCCGCAACAGTAGGAACTGTAGACGGCGTGCTGATGAGAACCATAAAATTCAAAATCCACAGATCACTGACCAAAAACTTAGGCTATCCTAAATTTAGTTCAAATAGCACAATACAAAAACTGTTAAGAAGTACCGAAGTTAAAGTCAGCTAAATTAGGAGTTACATTTATGTATGTTATAAATGTTCACGTTGCAATAGCTACCGAAATTTTTAAAGAAACATTGAATTCTTGTCCTTCACACAGGAATTACTATTACATTATTATATAAATACCGTCAAGAACCTGAATAACTTTTATTATCCAAATACGACCCTGACTAGTATAATGTGCAAGATATCATACATAAATTAATTATATATACTAATACGTATACAGGTACATATACGTAGTTTGAATCTGAGGTTTCGTTCTACGTACCACTTTCCCACATAAGAATGTCTCATCAGCTAAATGGTAAATTAATTTTACCTTGTATTTAAAACAACTAATTATAGAAGCGCGAAAGTGACTCCAATTGAAACTAACACACAATCTAAAGTGAAATTTCTAAAATCGCGCGTCGTATCATTTCGTTTAACATACATATAATACAAATATGTAAAATAGTAAAGAAAGAAAACACTCGGTAGTTTCACAATATTTATTCAAATTGAGTCCTTGACGACAATCGTTTCGGTTGTTACACCATTCTCAAAAGACTACCAATGTATACTAACTATTAATTACTACATCTCGGTATTTAAATACTAAGGTTCATGATAATTTTTAAAAATGGGGATAAATGGAATTCTGTTTGATCATTTGTTACTAATTTGCTATTAAACAGTGCTCTATTAATTTATAAATTTAACAGTCGCCCTTATGTGTGTAGTGAATTAATTTGATATTAATATCTATGTACTGTTAAATTTGCTAAAAATAATCGAAATTAATAAAGCACCGTTTAATAACAAATTAGTAACAAATGACCAAACAGAATTTTATTTATCCCCACTTTTACAGCGAGAATAAACCCTAGTATTTAAATACCTAGATGTAGTAATTAATAGTTAGTATACATTGGTACTTTTTTGAGAATGGTGTAACAACCGAAACGATTGTCGTCAAGGACTCAATTTGAATAAATATTGTGAAACTACCGAGTGTTTTCTTTCCTTACTATTTCATTTTGAAAATGTTTCACCAAATGACTAACAACCGCAGTATCTCGATTATTACAAATATATTGTTAGATAATAAACAAATTCATCTCATTAGTTTGTCATTACCTTCTAATTTTCTTGAAATAAAATTACATTTTTGGAAATTATCTCAATCATTTAAATAAAATTGATATATGAATACGAATGCTGACAAATTTAATAAAAGGTATTTTCGTAACTGCCATAAATCTAAAAAAATTCAACATTTTCCTTTTTAATGTATTCAAAATTGTTACTATCAAAATCTCAATTAACTTTATGTAACTCGTAAACATTATAACCTATTTCCCTGCTGAATTATAATATTTACAATTCTGTGTTGTTGATAAAGTTGACTTATCCAAAAAAAGAGGCATTAAAATCCTTGTTCGTCTAATTATTAAGGATCAAAGATTCCACATTTGGAACGCGTCCTACCAAGTAGGCACAACGAACCGAAAGCCATATCCCACGACCGGTTTCGACCTATCGGGTCTCATCAGATGGGCGCTTTACAGGCTGTATGACAAATATGAATATGAAATCAACTGAAACAACTACTCCGAGGGCTAATACTCCTACCGGCATTGAATTACACTGTTAATTCCGATAGATTCTTAGAATAAGATAATATATAGAAAAAAGAAGACATTAAAATCTTTGTTCGCCTAATTATTAAGGATCACAGTTCCCAAATTTGGAAGCAATGTAATTCAATACCGGTAGGGATATTAGCCCTCGGAGTAGTTGTATCTGTTGATTCCATATTTAAAGTTGACTCAACTTGTAATTAACAGTACTAAGCGCGAATATGAAGAAAGTCCGTTAAAATATACGAATTTACCCCCATATTATAAGGACTAACGTATTTTACTTTCTACAAAAAATTGTCTTAGTGATACGGTCTACTACAGTATTCATATTTTGTTTCATGAAATCTTACCGCCTTTGCTCGAGATTAGTCTAATAGCTCTACACAAAAAAAATATTTTATTTAAATAATGTTTTTAAAATATACAAAAGTGTGAACAGTAATAAGAAATATGTTGAAACAATAGGTTTTCTCTTTTTCGGTTCTTAAATTCCTTAGTAATTTACATTTTCACAAACTGTATACTGTTGTAGATGTAGACAAGTTGCATATAAACCTTTAATTGTTCACACAAATGTAAACTGACAAAATTTACTATGCATAGTTTAAATGGTCATGTGAATTTCTTGTCGACACAAAATTTGAATGGGCCGTGAAATAAAAACAGTAGGTAAGTAAGGCCGACAGTTATATAAAACAATAATGGATAATTGTTCAAAGAATATTGCAACACCCGAAACTGAATTTCTGAGAACTACTCCTGTCAGGTCGGCTATTCTAAAGGTAGTAATACACAACCTTGATTTTTTAATTAGCCGTTTTAGAATGTTTTCAAATATTTGAAAGGGATTTTATTTTTCAACTTGGACAAAAGAGTTTTTTCATTATTTAAATTTCGTCAAAAAATACATTTTACATTAACTATCATAACAGAAATATAAAAACGAAAAGGCTTATATTAATAGTTTTTGTTTTCCTAAAGGATTTATTATAGACAATAATTCTTTTTCGATTCTCGAAGAAAACTAATGTTTGCATAATGGCTTATAGCAACTGTCAATTTATATTTTAGACTCCGCCTTCAGTTCACATACTAGCTATTCTGAAATGAAGGGCAAGTCAACGAAATCAAGGATTAAAAAGGAAAAAACAAATAAAAGAATAGTCATTAACTTCGTAATTTGCGTCCATATTGAAATATTTTAACTCCAAAATCTAAATGTTACTAATTTGATTTTTTTTTTTAATTTGAGATTAGAGTATCTTGAGATTCAATTTTCCGGAGCAATCCTGGAGCCACACTCAAGTTTTCCTTTAAAAAGTGCATCGAAAATGATTACCCTCGTTGTGTTTTGTTCTATTTTCAACCCGTCACAGTAGTGTGGTCTTTCTCGTGCTCCCTTTTCTTAAGTGTACTATTCGATGGAAAATTTAAATGTGGCCCCAGAAAACCTCCAGCTTTTTTCAGTTTTGAGAAATCCTATTAAACATGCTGGGGCAGATTCTAATACAAGAACAAAAGATATCTAGGATACGGCCACTCCCTTGGATGTTTTGTCATTTTATTTCATGTAGTTATGCTCACAAGATGGTCAAAAGTTGAGGTTTTCGGAATTTGAGGTTAGGATAGATTTATGGTAAAAATTCTGAGCCCAATTTCGACTTGTAGCATAAAAAAATTGAGATTACATTTAATACTCTAGTAGTGATCCAAAAATAGCAAATAATTGCGGTTCGTCTTTCTCACTCTAACGCGACCTGATTGGTTATATCTTCACTAACCGTATCTCTCTCTACCAATCAGGGCGCGTTCAGGCAGCGTTAGAACGAGAAAATCGAACCACAATTATTTCCTATTTCAGGATCACCGTTACAATATTAAATGCTGCCTTCATGTTCTTCTAACGTCAGAAATGACATCTTTGGTTTTAGATTCTTAGTCCACGCTATCTTGTGTAATAAATATGTCCAAAGAAGAAGGCATAAGAAGGCATCGTCTATATATTAGCTATCACATATTATGTTATCTTCGTCTAAGAATCTTTCAACAATGTAATTCAATGCCGATAGAGGTATTAGCCCTCGGAGTAGTTGTTTCTGTTAATTTCATATTTATGTGTTCTACATGATTCTAGAAAAGATGAATACAGAGAAAAATGCTTGCAGCTTCAAAGCTATTATGAACATAACGCCATTGATATGCAATGTTGTTGTGATATTTTTAATTTTGAAAATAATGTATGGCAAGCATATGGTATTTGTGATTAATGATTATTTAAATATTTAGAAACTATTTATCGGTTTATACTAATAGACAGTATTCGGTATGTGTAATTATATAATTGAAATATTTTACCAAAAACTACGTCTTAATTAGCCAATTGTATAATTTGTTTAAATAAAGAGATATTTGTACACTTTTCCTAAAGCAAGCGTCTTTGACGCGAAATTTTCACTTTTATAGTTGGAATCTCCAATTTAAAAGAAAACTTTCTTATTTAACTTGTTCCATTCGTAATTTCCTTATCAGCAAATATTTATCCTTGCATAATTCTGACTTTATATGCTATAATCCACTTTCACCCAACAGATTTCTAAACGTTGAATACAGCACGTTTGTTTTTATTTAACTTATTTCATGCAATGCATTAGAGTTATTTAAAAAGGATTTTAATTTGCATCTACGGAATATAAATAAATTATTATATAAATGTGACTCCTGGTAAATACGTCAAAATGAAAATACTCAGTCTGTTTTTTGAACCAGTCTTATATATTTGTATAGCATGTGATCCAAAAATTACTGTTGTATTTAGAAAATGGCATTTTTCTTTAACGAAATCTTCAACTTCTTTTTTTAAAATTATTGTTCCATTTAATTCAAAATATTTATTTTACTGGTCGGTGGTACCAATACAAACACTAAATATCTATCCATGTAAATATTGGTACTTATGTTTATTAGCTACAGTTTTTAAAGTTGCGCCAACAATCTCAAAAAACTTCTTATTCATAACCTTGACGGTAAAATTCATGTGGTAAGATAATTAAGGTTTTAAGGGCACCGGCCTTTAAAAGAATTAGTGCTGATCTAATATGGTTAAATACCATTCAGGTTTCTGGTACACCTCGAAAAATTTGCATGAATTTTTGTCAATAAATACGAAGATGGTACTTTCAAATTTACTGAATAAGTTGCACAAATATTGCACGTTTATACTACATGTAATCAAGTTGACGACCTTACGAGTGATTAGTTTAGGTATTTGCAAGAAACCAAAAATTTCTTCTTCAATTTGTTCTGTCCCAGTTTACTAAATTGCATTAGTATTAATTACATCAGTTTTTAGGCTAAGAAAAAATATTCAATATTTAATATTGGGCTAATATCTACGAAGCCAGAATAGGTAACTTTGTAAAGCAAACGGGTGGAGCTGTTTCATCTGAAGATACAAAATTCTGCAATTTCTGCTGACCATTTAAACACAGACAGCGTAATGATGAGCGCCATCTGTAGATATTTGCTACTTATTTGTGGGATTCAATAATATTAAACAATATCCTTTTCTAATAAGTATATCGACTTGTAATTTAAACGTTTAATTATGGAATAGAAATAATTAACACGCCTACTTTTGATGTCTAGAATGTTGTCATTTAACCTTTACCTTTATTAATCTTTTGTCGTGTTGATCTTGTGATATTTTGTATTGAAAACTAAGAACTAAGACAATATCAGAAAACAATGCTCGTATAAGATTTTGTTACAATGTCATCAAGATGTTTAAGTCGATTATCTTATCTTGTCGTGATCGCTTACTAAAGATCTGCAGTACATGTTTCTGTCCCATATTAACCTAACCTAACCTAACCTAACCTAATCTAACTTAATCTAGCTATAACTAATTACAATAGATGACTTCAATTGTTGTACTTGTACTGTACTGAGTAGAGAATAGGATGAACATTAACACTAACACTCAAAAGCGAAAGTCTTTATGACTGGAAGATTTAGTATTGTTTGTGATATTGTTTTTAAAAGCGTATAAAACGATAAAAGACATATTTCTTCGTTTTCTATTACTGTACAAGCGTAACTGTATACCTTCTCATTTTTATTTTGAATCCGCGTTTTCACATAAAGTAACTAAATGTTCTTTATTACTTTGGTTTATGTAATAATATAATAGTCGTCGTAGATTCAGTTTAACAAGTAAATACCTTCGTAAGGCCTTGTCAAACATATCAAATATTACGATTATCAGTAAATATCAGTAGATGTCAGTACACTGACTGTATATGTCAATATATTTTTTACTAAATGTTCCTTATAAAATATTAACTACATTGTAAAGTTTGTCAACGAATGTTTTATGCTATTAATTGTAAATCAGTCAAATGTCACTTACTAACTGGCAACGTGGCAATATTAGTAAAAACATTAATCTTTCAGAATACATCAGACTATCTCACAGCCTTCCATCCTGTCCTTGTCCTAGAAATTGTATCTGTATAATAATATAAATGGCTATTTTGCTCTCGTCTCTAGTTCTTCCATTGTTACTATCTATCTACGAATAGATGAATGGATTATTATAATTATCGTTTCATATTTGACAAGATATCTGATAAAAACTGATGAAAGAGTTTGTTGCTCCAATTTCTACGGTAGCCATCAGATTAATTGCTTCGGAAACAGAAAATTAGCATTCACATGACTTGCTATATTCGTACCATCAGTGGCGTAGAAACAAAATAATAGAATAAATACAGTGGCGTATCATGAATTTAATATAGAAGTGTACACAAAGAACAAACAAAAAGTAATTAAATTTATTTAAAGAGATTTGGTACTTTCATAAATATTTACATTGTAATTGAGAACCTTATCTATTTTATCGAGAAAAATACAAAATATAACCAAATTTTAGAACTTAGAAACCAACATTTATGATGTTGCAATTTGAACAAGAGGAGCAGGAATTATAAACTCTCACTTTTCTTTAGTTACTTTAAATACTTTTTGCAATGTTAGAATGTAATATTTTGAAAATATCAATATCTACAAAGTTAATATAAAGGTCGGTTGTACCACTGGAATAATCTTTTTTATTTCTTAATCGCGGAAGAGTTTTCGGAAATAGTTTTTGAACTGTACTTTGGAGATAAATAGGGCGTCACGTAACAAATCAAATTAAGCAAATAATCAGATAGAATTGGCGGTTAATAATTCCCTCTCCTCTTTTTATTTAAATTATAATGATTATTAATGCTAGTTCCTAACTTCTAAATTATTTCGCTTATCTCCAACGGCCACCTATTTCCAGAACGAGACTAAACAGAGCGTTCCGCTCTACATTCCAGCTTTGTGCCATAATGTAAGTCAATATGACAAACAATAAAGTTTTTACTCGAGTTTACTAATGTTTTGTATTTCGTAATAAATAATATATTATCAAATGTTGACTATTATCTTGCAACATATACAATAAATTCTATGAGTATTCTCCAATATAGACACCTTATTTTCTTTAAGTACAACATTTAGAAAAGTACCTCGAACTTATACTTATACCATGCTATCTGCGTTTGTTTGTTTCGCAGCAAGTTTTCTTGTTCCTCATTACCAGCGGTAACACACGTGATACTTATAGTTAATTATAACAAGAAATGCAAAGAATTTTTGGGTGGAGTTTCCATTTTAGCATATGGCGAACAGCAGTGCAGAAAAAAATGTCATTGTATACAAATATACTGTACAAAATTCACATACAATTAACACACGTCATATACATAATAAGTATCTATGTACATATACATTTAATACCTAACTGTTAAAATGGTTGATTCATTTATATAATAGTTGAATTCCTTTTGCTCCGGATGTTACCAACCTGACTATTTATGGAAGGACAATAACTTGTAATGATTGCTACAAGAGGAAGGAAGCCGGTAAAAGACGTGCTTACCTACGTTAGGTGTTTTGCTAAATTTATAATGTCTACAATTGAGAACAAATAATTGACCCAAAATACGACTTCAACACAAAAATGTAGGCAGTACCATTCCAACACTAATAAACGGTGGGTGTCTAGAATATCTTTATAAATATCAGTAAACTTGGTCCAGCTACTTAAAATGCAGAACTTATGGATTTATTTATACTACATAAACGGCTGGACAGATTTTGAAAGGTCCTTCACTGGCAGATAGCTAATGTAATAAGGAGTAACTTGGGCTACTTTTGTTTCAGAAATTAATTATTATTATTAATAGATAGTTACTAATTTCTAAAATAGAAGTAGCCTAAGTTACTCCTTATTACATTAGCTATCTGCCAATGAAAGTCCCGTCAAAATCAGTCGATCCGTTTCAGAGATTAGCCGGAACAAACAGACAGACAGACAAAAATTGTAAAAGCGGCTCCCGCCACTTACTATCACAAAGGCTGCCTGTCGCGCGGGCTCAGAACGCGCGAGCGGGCTTTTGCTAACGGTTATGCCTCAACGACTTCGTTTAAAATTTTAAAAATAACTTTTTTGTTAAAATCCGCGCAGACGAAATCACGGGCAAAGCTAGTATAATAAAGAAACCATCATCGAAAATATGTTTGATTTTGCGTTTATCTCTGTTTTTAAAACATTTCCAGGTGTAGTCCACTGTTTGGACGTTGAGTCTCCTGGTGCTGTTTTTAAACAAATGATAGTATTTGAAGTTTTAATTATTAGATCTTACGTGAAGGATCATCTCATTTAAAATTTAAACTTTAAATTTAGGTAGTGGCAGGGGCGTATGAAAGGAGGGAGAGTTATTGGGACGATCATCCCCCGCCTCACAACACTTGACCCTGGAGAAATTCCCGCGAAATTGAAAATCCCAAAACACTGAATTGATTTAAACTCCCTAGCGCTATAATCTAAATGTATTAAACCACTTAACCTTAACATTAAATACCCCTACAAGACCATTACATAACCTTTTTAAATCCCATCGTACTATAACGTAGGCTAGCCAACCTGGTAAAGCAATTATTGTCGCCGTGGTACTTTATTTACATATCAATTGTAGGGTCTCAAAAATTTACGTTATAAAATCGTCGAATTTAAAAGTTTATCTTAAGGGCTTAAGGGCATATATATTATTTTAAATATTAAATATTTTTATAACCTCCTTTCGCCATCGCCCTCGCTGAAAAAGACTTTTGGATCCGGTCCTGACCAAAGGAACGTTTTCAACTATAACCTAACCTTCAAATTGTCACAATAAAATGCAAGGAGCTCATATTAACCGGGTATTACGCAAATTATCTTATTTATGCCTATCAACCGTAACATATACACGTGTGTCAGGGAAGACGTTACAAATTTGATAAAGAGTGAGGAGATAATTCCAATCCGTAACTTTCTTCATAAAATTTAATGTTTTCCTGCATAAATTCTTCTCAAATGGTCGAAGTTTAGGCGCCGCATATAATTTACTTCAAAAACGATACATAATACACGTAGTTTTTATGTTTTTAATTGCGACACAGTTGCAACTACGCATGAATCATTCAATATAAATTAGAATAGTATTTATAATGATAAACTATTACGACTGAGGTTACTTTTACTAGAAACTTGTACGAATTTTGAAAATTCTTTCACTTAATTAAAAGTACGCTAAACACTTTGTCGATTAAGCTTTCCCTAAACATGTTCAATTTAACATTAAAGTACTTTACGTAACTCGAAAAGCAATTCGTCGTGTAAATACACGTCAATAAAAGTATCTACAAAATGCTTTCATGTAATTACGTGACTTGGCCGCATTGACCGACCATTTCAAAAGTTTGTACCGTTATTAAGATATACATAAAAAGAAAATATTGTTAGATTATATATATATATATATATAGACTATTTAATGTTCATTAAAATTGAAGCATAACGTAAACATGGTGAGCTATTACCAAAAATTTACTCAAGTCTATCAATCCATGAATCCAGAAACCCGGAAAATAAAGTTACCTAATTTCCTGAATACGCAGAAAATTTATATAATAAATAATTGAAAATTAAAATTGTAATTTCTGCTTTCTTGATCGCAAATAATCAACAACTTCAACTGGTCGAAATAAATACATAGTTGATAACTTCCACAATTTATTAAATAAACTTAACACGTGTTTCGCCAACACTGTGGCTTCTTCAGAAGTACAAAATCTACTTAAAACTACCTAACAGTAGATGTCTATAATTAGGGTGGTGCATCTTCATTACAGTGACGGAAAAGATTTAATAGTGGTGAGGGATTTATATCTACTTGCCCCTAATGCTATATAATAGAAGTATGAATGAGTCCTGGAGATTTAATGGAGATGTAGTTGAGGTTGTTAATGAGTTCAAATATCTAGGTTATTACTTTTCAACAACGAACACCACAGAGAGGCATATAAGTAGAATGGCGCCAAGGTCGCAGAAAGCTGCTAATGCGACCTGGGGTGTCATAAAAGGGCAGGTAGAGATAGAAGGGAGGACTGTATTTATTTGATGAACTCATTGGTTAGGTCAGTAGCTTTGTATGGCGGTGAGATATGGAGTTGGAGTAAAATAGGTAGCTTGAGTAAAGTGCAAGGTAGGTACTGCAAGATGGTGTTGGGAGTAGCAAGAAATACGCCTAAGTATATTTGGAGAAGGGAGCTAGGAATATTAGACATTAAGTATACAATAAGGGAACGGGAAGTTAGATATCTTAAGTACGTATTGGGAATGTCGAACGACAGATGGCCAAAAATATGTTTATTGGAGGAGATGAGGGCAATTTCTAATAATAATTAAAAAAAAACAAAGGAAGGTATTAAAATCCTTTTTCGTTTAATTATAAAGGATCACAGATCCCACATTTGGAACGCGTCCTACACAGTAGGCACAGCGCACCGAAAGATATATCCCACGACCGGTTTCGACCTATCGGGTCTCATCAGGTGGGTGCTGGCAGAAAGGCTTTTACAGTCTACATGATAAATATAAATATAAATATGGAATCAACAGAAACAACTACTCCGAGGGCTAATACCCCTACCGGCATTGAATTATACTATTGATTCCGAACCATTATTAGACAAAGATAACAATCCAAAAATAATTATAATTAGACGAAAAAGGATTTTAATACCTTCTTTTTTTGGATTGTTATCTTCGTATAATAATGGTTCGGAATCAACAATGTAATTCAATGCCGGTAGGGGTATTAGCCCTCGGAGTAGTTGTTCTGTTGGTTCCATATTTATATTTATTATATAGTTTTTAAATAATAAGCCTACTAGATGGGATTAGAGGGTTTTTGAGGTTTTCAAAGATTTAGATGCTACGGAAATCTGTAGACTCATTTGGGAGGAAAGGAGGGAGGAGGGGATGTTTGATTTACTTAAAGATAAATTAGACAGATGGTGGGTTAAACAATTAGACAAGGAAGCAGGAGAGATCATCTTACTATAATACACTATACCTGGAACTGGTACCCGAAGGTGCGGGGGCCGAGTATTTAGATCACTTATGCCTTAAAAAAGATCACAAAGAGATTTGGGAAAGAATAAGATGTGGAAATGTAGGCAGAACTTTCAAAAAGGGATATAAGGAGTGGACTGTCAGACTGTGCTATGTTGTGGAGAGGCAGTTAGTTAGAATGCAAAGTGACAGTGTAAAGATATTTTTGAATGATTGGAGGGATAATCGCACTGAGAATGAGGTGAAGGAATTGATTGTGTCTGCTCTAAAAGGATAAGTGTCTGAAAATCCGTGCGAATACTTTAAAACTGTAGAAAAAGCAATAAAAGGAAGGGCTGAATTTGGACGCGTACGATGTGAGTGTTGTATGGTTAAGGTGGCTAATTGTATCCCAAAGATAGTAGATTTATGTACTTTAAGTTTAGTTGTAGGCACACGTTTAAATATTTTAAATTAAGGTATTAGAGTAGTAGTGAAGATTGTAAAAGCTAATTGGGATACAATGAAATAAATAGTATAATATAATACCTAAATCTCTTCAATTATATTATTGTTTGCCACAGTCTCCTATAATATTCTTATTCGATATAATGTACTTAGGCCAGTTGTAGTAAAATCTGAACCTGATCGGGTAATTAAAATTGTACTGTAGATATAACGTAACGTTAAGTAACTTATAAATAACGTCCATAATCTATATACAGGGTGGATCCTAACAGGACAAGTGCCCATTCCTTTTTTATATATTTATATATTTCGTAATTGAACGACAAATATAGAGCTGCTTTTATAGTATCTTCTGGATTTTGGTAAAGGGCTATTATGGGGTGAGCCCTTGAAGAAAAACACACATGTACTTTTAGTTAAACGTTTACAGCGGACATTTAAAATAAACTACATTGACTGTGGTCACACAAAATGGATTGCTCCAATTAGCAAATTTGGTCTATACTTTATGATTATTGATTTATTCAATGTTTTTAGCCAGTACAATTAGTATTATTTTTTATTGTTTATTAGCGTTTTACAATTAGACATTTAATAAAGCGGTCAAGAGCATGTCGGACACGCACACAGTAGGGTTCTCCAGTCGTTTACTAATTTCAACCTAATTACTCGTAAAATAAGAATAATGTTAAGACATTTGACTGTACAAGTTAATTTTTCTTTTTTAATATTGTCCGTGAAGGAATTCTTATTATTTCGTTCATTCTATGCTTCAGTTCACAATCATAGACAAGCTAGTAGCTTTTTCTTGATGATTCCAAATATAATAAATTAAGATCTTATCTTAGTAGCTTTATTTGAAAGTAGTTACTCATCGGAACATCTCTAAGACCTTTCTAAGTCGTTATATAGACTTTTTTGGAAATAACAGGGAGCGACATATAAAAGCAGTTAAAAGTAACCTAAATATTCTATAAACTATTTCGTAACAATTTTAGTTGACAAACAAACAGAAAATTTTCACATATTATAACAGGATGAATAACGATTAAAAGCAAATATTTGCCTATTTCCAACTTTCTAAAATGATTCATAAATTTACATTTAATCCAAAATAAATTTGACAAAAAGTTAAACTTCATAAAATCAATGACGCAAAACCAAGTATAAAATCTCCTAAAATGTTAAATGAATGAAAAAAATTAAAGAACAAATACTCGCTGAAAAATATTAGCCCACATATTTGCTCTACATTAACAAGCCTACAGATCAATAGAATATGTAGTAATTGTTAAGTTTACTAGATAAGTATACAGTTTAATGTTGTATTTAGATTTATAGTTTAGTATTTTTCTCTTCAAGTACAAGATAGTGTAAAAGGGTCGTATTGCCTGACCGACCTTTCCTAGCAAGTAAATTTTTATTATACATTTAAGAAAATGCCGAATATTCTTTTTAGTTTTAGTAGTTTTGTAACTCTCAAAGAACATAAACTTCAATTCATTTCAATTTTTTAATTCGTTGTAATTTATAAATAAATATATAGAAGGATCTGTGTTATTTGGAAATTCTAACAGTAATGAAACAATTTTAAAACCAAAATTCACAAAATAAATAACACAGAAAATCAAATGAAATGATTGCGATAAGACATATGCAGGGCAAACGAAAGGTAATTTTAAAGTAATACTTAAAAAACATAAAAACTTAATAAGTAATAAAATATCTAATTAATATTACAAGAAGTTTGTGACAATATTTACAAGTAGAAGTTATGTTGCATTTAGTGTTTCTACTCATATTTACTGCTGTAACATACTCATTATCATGAGCACTTAGAAGATCAAATCATCCCATAATATCACATTTGAATCAAAGAAAGCGTTATTAAATTGCAACTTTCTCTTTATCTGCCTAGATTTTAATTTATTGTTTTTTCCTATCAAACGTTAGCAATGCAAAACGTAATTATGAAATTTCACAACAATATAAACATAAACATGATTCCTCTTTAATTTATTAAATTCCTGCAAGTACTAATCATCGAAATTCATAAAATTGCAGTTTATAATACGTTATGTGGTTAGAAATTAGAAAGCAGTTAAGAATTTTTACTTATTCTTCATTAAAATTATGAATCACTTTGTCATTAAAAAATAGTAATATTCATAAATAACTTACGGTAGTTACAAAATTAATTACTACAAAAACATTCTTACAAACGTATACAAATACTTCCAATATCAATATCGTCGTTTGATTTTAAATTTTTATATTCAAACAAATAAGGCATAAAATCCTTTTTCATCTAAATTTTAAGGATCACAGATCCCACATTTAGAACGCGTCCTACACATTAGGCACAGCGTACGGAAAGCCATATCCCACAACCGGTTTCGACCTATCGGGTCTCATCAGGTGGGCAAAATTACTGAAACTAAAATTTAAAAAAAACAAGGTCAATAGAACTTGTTCCTTCAAGAATCGTCTTGGTTTTAAATTTAATCATCCTTTCTTTGAATATGCCCAGCTAAAATTTTTTACCACTAAATCATCGCCAAAACAAAAAATTAAACCGAATCGTGGTGGCGGCTACCTTGACAAATTTATGTTATTCACGTTTTATATCGTCGGCATTTTGTATGAAAGAATAAACTCTTGCTGTCCTTGATCGTTGACTTTTACTTTCGACGTCTGGTATTTGAGAACAACGTTCCTGTATTGTATATGTAATTTCAAATAGCAGTAACAATCCTATGGAATAAATAAATTCATCTCACACATTTTTGTACGATAAATATCTACCACGTAAAACGGGACCCATTACCATGAATAATAAGTTCACAATATTAAGCAGGTTCTTTTTAGATTTAACTACTTCGGGTAGCAATGACCTTCGACAATTTATTTCTATAATCTTCCTCTTCATCCATTATAAACTTTGTTGCAAACACACATTCCAGTCTATAAGATCTAGATTTTGACTTTTTATCTGCTTTGCCCTTGTTGTTGTTTTTACTTTTATTTAATTTCTAATTACCTGACGAGTTAGGTACATGTTCTATATAATATTACACTTTCACTAAATTTTTCATCTCATTTTTATGGAGATATTCTAATATATGTTAGACATGACACCGTAGCTCAAAATTGTACACCCAAAGTGGTAGACAGTTATAGTTTTTAACTAAAATTAAAATTGTAAAATTGTTCTTGTGTCCTAAATATAATATTAGAAACTATGTACAGAATTTATAATGTATCTGATGTATTTCATATATTACTTTATTATAAATATGTAATAAGTAGACCCGGTGGATCCAAGATTTGACTCAGGAGTTTTGTTCTCGATTGAGGCTTCCAAACTGCCGTGAAATTCAAAAAACGAATAACCCAAGCGATGTAAGCCCCGTAACACTATAACCTAAGTTTTTAAAACTCTCAATACCTTAACCTAAACCATAAATACCTTCATAAGTCCATAACCTAAACTTTACAAACCCCTTTTAAACATAATAACCCGAAGGGTAGCTAACCAACGCGTTAGAGCAATTTATGCCACCGTGATAATTAATTTGCTCTCTGCCCTCCAGGTTATGGAATTTAAAAAGGTTACGTTATAAAGTCATGGGATTTAAAACGTTTAAGTTATGTTCAAAAAAGAAGGAATTAAAATCCTTATTCGTCTAAATATTAAGATCAAAGATCTCACATTTGGAACGCGTCCTAACAAGTAGGCACAACGAACCGAAAACCATATCCCAGCGCCCACCTGATGAGACCCGATAGGTCGAAACCGGTCGTGGGTTTAATTCCTTCTTTTTTGAATATGTTATATCTTCGTCTAGGAGTCCGTCGGAATCAACAGTATAATTCAATGCCGGTAGGGGTATTAGCCCTCGGAGTAGTTGTTTGTGTTGATTCCATATTTATATTTAAGTTATGGTCTTTTGGGATTTTTATGGTTTAGGTTAAGCGGTTTAAAGAGCTTGGGTTACTGGTTTTTACATATCTGTATACCCTTCTTTTACCATCACCCTCCTCCTTAAAAAAGACTTCTGGATCCGCCCCTAATAAGCAGAAACAGATTCATTTAATAACATGTATCTATCAGCACTTTCTAACTTCTAAAACCAGCATTTATCTGTACCTACAATTCCTTTGCGACTTGTATTTAGAAATACACATGTAATTAATTCTATACCGAACCAAATCTAGAACTACTGTCTATAATTTTCATTTTCGAAAAGGTGCTTTATAATTACTAATCTGAACCTGCCAATCGAAAATACCGTCCGCGTCAGTTTCAATCATAAAATTATGAGTTGTCAGAACATTAAAAAAGTGTTCGTAATAATAAATGATAATTATTCATTTGTAAAAGATCTCTGGCAATGCACCTCAAAACAGTGAACAACAATCAAACCCGTAAGTCACACGTAATTTAAAATTACGTGACTATGTAAAGGTTGTTGCATTACTTTTAATACCGCCCTGTCTTACACATTACTTACTAAATTATTATTACAAGGCTATTGTTGCGCAGTTTCGAGCAAAATATTAGAATAATAACAGTGTGCGTTTGTATTTAGGTACAAAAATCTTAGATATTAAAATAAACAAAATATTACACACATTTGTTAATGCAGAAAACTGGTTGTATACGTGAAAATCAATGACATTTACATTTGAGAAAGGAAATCTATTGGTTTGCCTGCACCACAAATTAAGAAAGAAAGTTTCACTAATATGCACAAACTATCCAATAGTTTCCAAAACTATTAATGTTGTGAATATGCATATTAATTTGGAATCATTTTTGATGTTCAATTATTTCATACCAAACACTACAGATTCCTACAAGAAACAATATTCATGAGTTTGGCGTAATTGAGACACAATTAACGACTTCAATACATCATCTACGCTCTATCTACATTATTTACTAATGAACTAAGTACCTAAATACGTGCCAGTGTAGTTGTTATGTTGGTAGTACTTTTTGAACTGCCATGGCGTTAATGTTCGTTATTTTGATTAACAGTTTTATAATTTTAATAAAAACTTTGGTTAATCATTCATTGTTTTTCTTTCTACGCGCTAATTTATTCTATTTTATGGATAATAATATAAAATCATTCAAAGAGACAACAGCAACGGTGGCATACCAATGTTATATTAAAACTAATATTAACCGAACCTAACCCTACCTAACCAAACCTAGCCTAAACCAATTTATTCTAAACTATGCTAAAAATTTAAAATTAAGTGAAAAAAAGTATTTTTTCAAAATTTACAATGATAACATTAGGAATATAATCAATATGGCGATCGCCAACCGCCATGGTGTGCAATCCAGAGTTTATTTTTTCTTTTCCTAAACTGGTCATGTTTGGTATCAAATTAAAGGGTTTAATGGAGGGATTTCAGAAATGTATTTGTTACATTTGTAGCCGTGTTTAAATTATTGATAGCATGTTTATATCAATTAGATAGTAGATATGCCATTGAGCTAATGCAAGAAACGTATTTATTACCGCCACTGTAAGTAAAAGGAGCGATATTCGTGTCGATAAAATTGTTTTCTACCATATTCTTATACCGTAATGTGTTTCTTTCGTTCCACTCGAGGCAAAAATGAAGGTTCAGTGCTTTTTAAAAGAACAAGTGCAATGACAGCTTCACAGTTGAACAATTTTCAGACTTTCACACAATAAATTCTGTGTAATCTGTGTAACTCATGTATTGTGTCGTGATCTACCGCTTATCAAGTGCTCCTTTCGTTCATTCGACTCATTACATCTATTTAATGCTAATTACACTGACGGTTGCTAATAAACACACTAGGACACTTCAGAGTTAGGCAAAGCTTTACTGATTGAAAATGTGTTTCCAGTTTTTTCAGGCCTTAGAAGCACTGTACTTCAAGAGTTCGTGAAAAAGTAGTTGGGGCTTGATAAACGACTTATTTTATAAAAATACCTTGTAATGTGTATTTTCAAGAGCTTCAAAATGTCAAAGTACTTGAAATCCTCTCACTTTAGATGAACCGAAAGCCATTTCACACGATCGATTTCGAGTTATCGGATCTCATCAGGTGGGCGGTGGCAGAAAACTGGAGTATTTGTTTCTGTTGATTCCATATTTATATATATTTATACTTATAATATAGCCTGTAAAGGCCTTTTAATTCCTTATTTTTTTAATATGTTAATTTTTATTCTCGTCAGAGAATCCATCGGAATCAACAGCGTAATTCAATGCCGGTAGGGGTATTAGCCCTTGGAGTAGTTGTTTCTGTTGATTCCATATTTATATTTACATTTATATTAGAATTTTTGTTTAATTCAAGGAACAGTTTAGAGAAACATAAAAGCTTAATGGTCGGAAAGGTACAAAAGGCGACGAGGTACAAATACGGAAAAATAAAGAGCTTATTTAATGAATACCTTACTATAGAACTATAGCCCTTTACTAAGTTGAAATAAGGGAATGGGGAAATGCAAGTGCTATGTACAGGCTGCAAGCAAGAATGTGCAAAATAATTTGAAGGGCTTATAGAAATAGACCAAAGTACATTTGGCAACCATTATTGAAAGGGCTTGTAAATACTTGTGTGAAGTGAATAGATTGTGTAATGATAGGTTGTGGAAAGTATGCTTGGTAGAGAAAATTAGATCAATTCTGAATGAAATGTCGTCTAAATAGAAAGGTAAGAATAAATAGGCTACAAAAAAATGCAAGAGATGATTTGGAGATGATTTTGATCTCTTCCTATGATAAGCGCTATAAGGAAGTCCTTCTTCCAAATGAGGGTGCAACATATTTAAATAAAAAGTGCAAAAATACCACACATAAAAAAAATTGGGCAAGGATCGGATGTGAAAATATAGGTAGGGCGAGGAAAAGAGGGTTTAAAGACTGGACGTGTAAGATGTGTTATTGGGAAAATGATACGATAGGACATTTGACGCGCTGTAAGAAAGCGACGAGAAATCAATGTAACAAAAGAACAAATTGAATATTCCCTGTCCCCTCTCTTAAAGTCCACCCTCTAGAGAATTAAGATCAATTAATATTTAAGCACTTCGTAAAGTCTTACAAATTTAGTTTTTAATACGCTTTTGATAATGCTGTAATAACCGAAACGGTATCGTCAGTCAAGATCCGTATACAAATTGTGAAACCTATACTAAGTATTTTATTATTATTATTTTATTATTAACAAGTTTCACCAAGTGACCAACAACCGCATAATTTCCAGTATAAAAGAAAAAGGTTATTTTGTGAGCAATTTTTGAAATATTTTTAAAATAAAATTGTAGTAAAGAAACACCTTTAAATGTTTCAAAATTTATTAGGATGAACTCCACAATAAATTATTCTTGAGAAAGGGTCAATAACCTGAAACACGTAGAGTTCATATTTATAAATAAATAATTTGTGGAACATTTAAAAGCGTCTTTTTTTCTGCAATTATATATTCTATGGAGGCCGAGGGATATAATTTTGTTAAATTTTGTACATTTTTTTACATATTTACTGACAGTCTAAAAGAAAAGACAAATGTTTATAATAATTATTATTAATAACATTTATTTCTAAAGTGTTGTCTGCTATGACAAGCGGTAAAAAGTCAAGTATTTTTAAATGTCGTTACCAACTACCACACCCCGTATATCACAATGCCGTTCACTTTGTACATTCCTTCACTTAGAACGAATGATAAGTACCTGCTTAATAAACAAGTAAGAATTAAGAGTTGCCAACCATCAGAAGTAAAAGTTACAATATACGCACGCGTCCACGTCTGGACATCGGACGCCCCGTTTTCGTCATTTGGTGCAAGGACATTGCCGCATTGCACTTTTGGCAACCTAAAAAAATCATTTCTTCTATCTGTATGACACCGTAATTAATATTATTCATTTTTTGCGTTAATTGGACAAGCATCTAGCATTAAAATGTGTAACGATAATTAAGTCATGACATTAAATTATTATTATCAAAATGTCTACCTAACATTTAAATATTTGTAACATTTATTTACGAAAAGTTATTTTCATAAGATTTATAATGATTTCAACATAAATTAATAGGTATCTATTTTATATGTAGGTAATCTTCTGATAATATAATATATGTTTATATAACATATTACGAGGGTTGACTTAGAATAAAACAAATTTAAAAGTTTCACAAATTTAGTTCATACGACACATCCTTCCAACATTGGTTCACCTTCAGAAGCTGATAGATGTTTAAAATTACATTAACATACTTGAATGTGCCTCTGTATAGTGAAACAATATTGAAAATCTGTGTCTTACAAAATGAGTTTTAAAATTTTACAGTTTTCTAGTATGGAAACTAACTTTTAACGCAATTAAATAATTTGAAGAATTACGAGGGTTTTTCAATAGGTCAGTGACTTAATTGAAAATAAAGGTTCGATTAAAATTTTTATTATATTTTGAGAATTTGTCATTATTAACCTCAAATAGGTTTTAGTCGCACTGTCAAGCAAACTAACCGCTTATGTTCTGCTAAAATGGAAAATTTCATTTGAGAATAAAGACCATTGAGGAAACCGAAAAAAGTTACGAAAAAATCATGGACATATTATGCCACCTTAATGAACAAATTTCGTGGTAAACTTATGAAAGCCAGTCTTATAAGATGAAGAAAAAATCTATTATCACCACCACAATGCACCAATACACTTTAAATGCCCCTTCATCCACTCTATTTCCCTGATTTGGCCTCTTTTTATTTCCAAGCATGAAAACCTGTCTCGAAGAAAAAAAAACTTCATCCAATGAGGAGGTCGTAGTTACAACTAACATCGTTTTTGCAGAATTTGAAGGGTTATGTTAGGTTAGGTTAGTTGGAATACCCTTAGACTAAAGGTATCGAATGAAGGGTGACTCCGATGGAAGATAAAATAATTGTAGTAGAGTTGTTTATCAAACAAACCTGGTATGTAGATACCACTAGTAAGTTGAATTAGGTTGCTTATCACTTACATAATTATTAACTCAGGCTTACCTGTAATATTGAAGAACAATCTATACATTAGAATAAACAAAATTGACGTGCATGTCTGTAATACCGAAATAACTGTCTTATTTAAGGCCATATGGTTATTTATACCCTATTCAAACACGAACGACCCTTTAAAAAATGCCTGTGTGTCTGTATAGGCTAATCTTCAAAACGTCTTTACATATATACAAAGGAGGTTGCCAGGGATCACATAGGCTACTTTTTATCCATTTTTTGCACACGAGCGAAGTCACGGGTAAATGTGCCCTATGAGGTTGACTTGCGTACTTGCTTATTAATTACAGTGTCGAAATGTTATAGATTCTTTAATCTACTGCATTCAAATAAATGAATGGTCTACAGACTGTAATAACAACTCCAACAAAAATCTTAAACCGTGTTTCCATAATTTTTCGATGAAAAGTAACTATTTTACACTTAATTATAATGCTAGACAAGAAAAGTAAAACAGAAGTTTGAATGAATGCAATAGGTATTGAAGAAGTAAATTCCGGAATGAAAATTCATTTATATCTATAACTATTTTGAGGTTAGGAACCTACCTGTTGCAGTGCAGCAAAGTTGCAATAATACGTTTATAACGTTCGCCTAAACCGGTTTTTCGTCTACACCTCATCAAAATATGCATAATATTGCCACTTAGTCACCTCACCTCACCTCACTATTAAGTCCGAAATTTGTAAACGGTGATCACAAAAATTCACATCTGTATCTTCACTAACGGATTTGTTTCATCCAAATTTTATAATTTGACCGGCACAGCATTAAAAACGCGTTCACCTTTGACAGATTTCCTTTTTTGACAGTTTGTCAATCATTTTATATAGTATTAAAAAGTCTACAATTTCACCGTACTCTATGGGGACTATTAATATTTATATCTGTCATGTTTTTTAGACTCCTCCCATTTGCCCTATACATAATACATTTACTTTATATTATTTATATATTGTGAATTCAATATATATTTCGCTTTCCCTATTTATAGAATTTATAGGTTACTGTTTTAATAATAGTAAAAAATAGTTTTCTTTTATTACCTGTCGTTCAAGAACAAGAAACAAAACCTTTATTAACTAAAAAAATAACGATTTCGTTTCCTTATAATGACAAAATTTTGTAAAGGAAATACATAAAGAAGATTGTTTTACTTTCTTTGTTTGGTCATCAATATCTATAAAAGTTGTTAATATAATTTACAATTGAGGGTACCTTTCTGGTTAGAAAATGCAATTTACATAGTTCAACGGTCAATCCACTACCCACAGCAGGTGTAATAAGTTATGCATTACACGCTCAAGAAAAAAAAACATGTGTTCGTAAATTGTCATACACGAGTTTATAGAAGAAAAATCGCACACAAGTGGAGTTTCTGTTTGAGAAAAGAGCACGTGACTTGAAAACATTCACTTACACAAGAATTTCTAACTTTTGCCACACGTTTGCCGGAAGATAAAATTCTTGTTGCATAATCACTGTCAGTACATTGGAAAAGAACAAGGAAACAATTGAAAACAATACGTTTAAGTATAGGAACTTTAAAGGTGAAGATATCACTATTAAATTAAAAATTGTTTCACAACACTGTAGCTTCATCTTTCTTTTGGGTGTTTCATTCCCACCAACGACTCGTGCTAGTGGGTGGGCAGTCCCTCCGACCTACACTGTAGTGCAAAGCCGGAGGAATCGTGGGAGTGGGTGGATGGTGTGGTTAGGGAGAGAAAGATGAGACGGACGAAATGAAAACAGAAAAGAAGTGAAAAACGGTTTGTGGAATATTAATGTTCTAGCATTTGCCGAAATAACCCAAGGAAACCACATAAAAACTTGGACCAGAGGATATTGGGTTTGAACTGCTACTAGGGAGGGAAACAAGTTGCAGTAGTTGCAATTCAAACTCAAAATAGATATAAATTACATAAGTTTCGTATGTTAATTTAAGTATTTGTCTACTTCTGATAAAGCTTGAGTGTAGTGAAACAATTGTTAAGTTAACAATAAAATAGTGTAATTAAAGATGTGTATGTCTTTACCGTTGTGTATTAATTTTCAACAAGTGAACCAAGTTACAATAAATTATATCGGATTTTTTTTATATTGTTGTAGGCGTAAACATCTTTGATCGCTATTCATTTCAATAAAAAAAATTTTTAAATAAGTATCTAACTAAATACTATTAAACATTTTAAATACTCAAAACCTATATATATGACAACAACTAAACAAAAAATAAAATGACTTGCGAACATAGCAAGTATTATAAAGAGATAATAAAAATTATTTCGTGTTCAATTAAAATCCGTCATATAAAAACTATATCACCTACATATCATGAGGGGTTTCAATATATAATAAAAGTAATTGCGGGGGAAATAATATTATTTTAGGAACATTCAGATTTCCACTTGTAGATCACGATTTCGATATTATTAGATCTCATAAGGACACCATAGGTAATTGATTTAATATCGTATTATAAGCAATACGTCAACATCCATAAAGAATATTATAATTATCTACTGATTAATAATATTATTATTTAATTAAAAATTTATCACAATTGGAGATTTTAAAAATTACAGTGAATGTGATATTCATAAAAGGGATGCAAAGTAATTTGTTTGTTTCATCCATAACATTCCGTATGGTTTAGTGTATCATGAATCCGCTTTATACATTCTAGTCGCTCCTTTAACACACATTGACCCTGTATATTTAACATATATTTTCGTGTGATAGCAGGTTAAGGTATTTTAATAATGACATTGTTGTAACTTCTGGAAGAGCGGACAATTTCTAGAAATGGATAAGTATTATATATTCATTATCAATTATTATTTCTTATCGATTCCTAAGCAGTTACATTTTCAGTATACTTCTTAACCTTTTTAGATTAAGTTAGAGAACTATAGAAGTTACTTCTCATGCATCTCCAGAATATGTAACTGTAAGAAGAAAGCGCCCAACTACATCTACAGAATCTTCAACTCCGCAGTAAGAGAATAATAAATAAACTGTTGTATATTAATTTTTTATAACGTTTATATTTTCTATCAGGTACGTCACAATTCGTAGCAGAACCACTACAACTTTAACGGCAGAGAAGAATTTCACAGAAACAAAAATGGAAGACGAGAAGATCAAGGATTCTTCAAAGAATGAGACAGAACAAGAACAAACTACAGTTTCAGCTACTTCAGAGGGTGGAAACAGAATAGAAGATTCTAACTGAATAAACGACACCATAGATACAAAAGACCAAAAAGAAGCACTTACAACCACAACCACTCAATCTCCTATTTCGTCATCAACTGAAGAAAAGACGTCTAAATCTTCGGAAAAGGAAACGAAAAATATACCACCACTTTCTGAACCAACTCCGTTCTTAATAAGTAGACGAACGAGACCGACTACATCATCAATGACTACCTCGACTACCGCCGCAACCCCGAAGGTGAGTCCAAATATTTCATCTAATAGACTTAGAAAGCGTCCTCTAAAGATCCCAAGTCCAAGACCCACCGTCGAACCTTCCAATGAAAAACTGGCAGTCAGTTTGAACTTGCTCGAAAGCTCCAATGAAAAAATTGACAACGAAAAATCGGAATACGAAAACAAGAAGGAACTTCAAAGGAGAAGGGGAGGTAATCGTTTCAGACTTCAGACTTTCGAATCAGTAGCTGCGAACACTCAGAATTTGATTCCCAATCAAGTGGATCTTTGTGACCAAATTAGATCATTCAGGGCCGACGTTTCTGCTGAACTAGCTGACCTAACTTCTCTTGAGCTGTAGACATTGTGGTTGCAAAACAGTAATCGTAGACGTCGATCTACGGCGTAGGTTAACGTTTTTATTTTCTATCAAGTGCATTACCATTCGTGGCAGAACCACTACAACATTAAATAAGATGGAATCACGCCTGCAGTTTCGATAAATGACTGATTAGAAATAATGGTCTTTATGAAAATTAGATCATATAGATTTAAAGTATATAAGTTACAATGAAAGTTGAAAAACACAGTATAAATGCACTATAATAAATATTCTTATTCATAATTGTAGAGTTTTCATTACATATGTAGGATACTAATAGAATGGTATCTACAAATGAAATTTTTAGAGCCTGACGATGGGATTTTTGTCCGGTTACAAAGTTTTTCTTTTACTACCAATCTTCACTGCTCAAATGTGGCGTATTATTGTACAACAAATGGCCGTTACGTTACAGAGGGTTAAACACTATATTGTAACGAGTGCGTGTTTGCTTGTGTGCATTCGAGTACCCGTGTATGTGAGCGAGCCGGTCGCGGTCGAGCTTCGACGTGTATTTGTGTTTCACGGAAACTTGTTCGATATTTCGGCGAAAAATAAAATGGTCCCGACTTTTTTATGTTTCTCGGGAGTGTTCCGGAAATTTAACGGAACGGTATATAAGCTGAAAGACGATCGCCGAGGACAGTTCAGTTCAGTTCAGAGTGCAGATATAAATTGATGGTCGTGAAGAGTGGAGATATGAATTGACGGTCGTGAAAATAATGAGAAATAAATCGAAACGCGTAGTAAATAAATAGAAAAGTGAGAAGTGTTATACAGACAGTAACTGTACAAAAATAAATAATGTAAAACTGGTAGTAAAGTTAAGTTTAGTAATAAGTTATTCGTTAGTGTTTTTAAAAGTTAATTAATATTAGTATAAATAAATTGTTGTTCCTGTTTAAAAGTCTTCGAGTTTTAATTGTTGAACCCCCGAACGTTACAATATGAATTCTTACGCAAATCACACAAGCTATGTTTTAATGTTTACGTTATAGAAAGTGTTTTGTTGTATAAAGTTTACGCATTCCACAATTTTCATAATCAGTTATCAAGTTAAAATGTTTTCGTAGATATTATCAGCTTATGGCAACTTGTTTGTACATTATTCTGATGATAATAAATGAAATTATCATCATAACAAAAGTATCCCACGAAATTATAATAACAGACGCAGTAGATCTTAATCGATGTAACTGCATTGATATTCTAAAATAAGTCTGTGCTAAGAACCTACTGAGAGTATAGAATAGGTAATTAATTATTGTTGGTATAATGAACTTATATGTATATAATTTTCTACAACGTCATATGTCGTTGCGAAATTGTTTTGACGAATTTAGTTATAACAGAGTTTAAGTTTTACTTGAATTGGTAGGGATAAATAAATTTTAAAATAATGTATTTCTGAAAAGAAAAATGATTCAATACACTCGTATCTGATAAGTCTAATAGAACCGGTGCATCTAAATAACTCAATTTTAAACATTTCAAACTTCAGCTTATTAAATTGTTATAAATAATATATTAGTTCATGTTACGAAATTGTGTTTCACTGAAATTATTATTATAAACGTAATCAATTTTCGATTCTGTTCTTTAAATGTCATCAATTATTATTGGTGTTCTCAATGTTTATAATCAATTATCACTCCACCTAGTGCAGATGCAATTAAAAATTAATTATTGAAATGGGCTTTTTATGTTACTATTTACTAAAAGGTGGTGATTACAATACAGTAATGACCACATTTCAAAATTTTTCGTAACTATAATCGAAAACCCTTGCTGCAACATTATGTTTTGATTTTTACAAAAGTAGATAATAAATTATCTTAATACTATTAAATAGTTAATTAATTGGATCTTTCAAAAAACACCTTGTTGTTCATTAAATAGAATTCAGCCGCACAATTAATAATCAAAAATAGAAAGAAAAAAAATGTGTTTCTTTATTTTATTTGGGATTTATAATCAAGACAAAAAATGAAGAGGCTCTTCTGAATACGTCAAAATGATTACAACAAAATAGTTACTTAATAATAATATATTTTTAAGTTTCAAGCAAACTTAATTCTGATTACTGAATAAAAAACGTATAAATGAACGTAATTTACCATTCATGTTTTGATAGTTAAGTTAAAATGAATAATTAGAGGTACGGATCAGTACCGAGTGACTTGTAGTGTGAATAATATAAAAAATAAATTAAAACGCCTTATAACACTACAAACAACGTTTATTGGTACACCCAAATGTATACATTTCAACTGCGAAGTAGTCATTTTCAATGGTAATAGTAAACTAAAATTAATAAAATGTTATACCTAAATATATTCTAAAAAACTACCTGTAACTTATTGAAGATTATTGAACTTTCAAAAATTTTTATTTTTGTTGTTTTGAAAAGATTTTTTTAATTTTATTCATTTTATTTTATTTATTCATATTATTTAACTTTAAAATAAATGAAATAATAAAATCTTTTCAAAACAACAAAAACAAAAATTTGTGAAAGACAATACAAATTTAGATAAAACAAAAGATAATAAAATAAGGCATAAATTCAATTATCATACTGAGTTTAATAGACACATAAAAAGACTTTCTAAAAAAATAGAAATAGAACCAGTTTTCAGTAATCAAAAACTAAAATGAGGTAGTGTCCTTGGAAATCCAAAAGACAAAGATAACAAAACTTTAATGTCAGGAGTTTATAAAATTAATTGTTTAGAGTGTGATAAAGTTTACATAGGCTTAACTAAGAGAAATCTAGCCATACGTTTAAAAGAACATCTGTACCACCTAAAAAAGAACAATTCCGAAAACTTAACAGTTGTATACCATGCCTTAAACACGGGACATAGTATAGATCACAATATTTAACTATTGTAATATTGTCACAATTACATCGACCTAAAAGTTTACGAGTGTGTTTACATTCATAAATTCAGGTATTCTTTGAAGAATTTTGACCTGCCGTTTACCAACAACCTCCTGTTCAATAATCTTCAATAAGTATAGGTATAATTTGTTCTTAATCTTAATTTACTATTACCATTGAAAATGACTACTTCGCAGTCGAAATGTATACGTTTGGTTGTACCAATAAACATTGTTTGTAGTGTTATAAGGCGTTTTAATCTATTTTTTTTATAAGTTAAAATAAGTCGACAGACGTAATACAACAAAGTGATCTATAAGGAAGGGTCCCGTCATTTACTTTCTAGGTATACTGAACCCTAAAAGTTAGTCAAGAATTGTGGTGATGCTTTAAGATTAATATTTGACCAACTTTTGAAATAGTTGACCAATCGTAGTAACGCATACATTGAAACCAGAAAATGACTAAAATATGTAACTTTTTGATTTAGCAATCTATAAAATTCTTAAGAATATCTAAAGAAATTTGGAAATAATAAAAGGAAACAGAAAATGCTTGTAAATTTATTGAGTTTCACTCTACATATGTTTAGGGTCGTTAGCCCCTTTTCGTTGCTTGCACTTTTTTATTTTTATTAAAAGCAACGAAATGCTTACGATGTTTAACTATTGAAAAAGGGCTAACCACCCCAAACATATGTAGAGTGAATCTCAATTAAAAACTTTGAAACATATAAAAGCACTTTCTATTCTATTTTATTATTTCTAAAATGTTTCATAGATAAATCACCGACGAATTGATATCTTTTAATGAAATTTAAAAAGTTTTCTTAAAAGAATGAATACTTACAATATCTAATAGATAATAAAAGCCGCCGAGTCATATTGTATTATAGTAAGTACTCATATTTTTATCTATTAAACTACAGTACATTACGTATTGTAATTGTGACGACTTACCGTCAACATTTTGCCTCCTCTTCTTCTAGTGCATGTACCTATTGTGTTGTGACCACAAGTGTAATAATATTGGAAATAATGACACTCCTTTAGATTACTGCAAACGGCACGTCGCGATCGCCTTCATGCAGGTCTCGAAACAAACGATCACGGCTTTCTACTCAAAAGAATTCAACTCTTTTTATCGGTCCCACTTATTCACCTGAACATGTACGTCTTTTACTTAATATTCACTAGTCACAAGTTCCTGTGCAACCGGAATCTATACTTCGTTGTTATTTTCTTTTCTTGTTCTTTTAAATTCCTTCCCCGCTCATATATAATAGCTACAACGACGACAAATTCGATACGAAAGAACAAGTGCGACTTGTTAAAAACAATCCGAAACTGTTCATCACCAAGCGTTACCGACAACTACTGAAGAATTCTTACAACGCTTTGGTAATAAGGTGAAAGGTAAATCTGCAGCGGGGATACCGCTACACCTTTAATTTGATACTTACTTACAAACTAATGCATGCAACGAAAATGTAAAGTATCGCTCTGCAGACCTATTACCAATAGTAATTGTTTTAATAATGTGGGGACTTATATCCCACTATTGTAATAATATTCATTTTTGTACATAAAAATTCTTTACTTTTGTATAAATTATCTTGTGTAAATTCTGTGTAAATATTGTGTATAAAATAACTAACACCCTTGAGCATGCCTTTTCTCAAACATGTTTTCTACTGTCTTGCCTTTTTTAATTCTGAGAAACAGCTTTCTTTTCTTGTCTATCTTTCATACACAATCCAAAATTCCTGTCCCTTGTCACCGATCGCTTGCAACGGTCAATCATAAAAAGTACCGTTGCCGATCCCTAATAAAACTACCGCTTCTTGTTTCGCTACCCTCGGCATGCTTCCAATAAATAACATTTACCGTTGAAGACTAACTTTCTATATTTTCAAATCAACACTTCTTCACCGGCCGCTACAGATAATACTCGTCACAACCATTTGCTCATTTTTTACCATTCAATATTAAATTCACTTCTATTCTTTCATCATTTTCACTACTAACCGTCTGTAAATTAAACACCATCAATCAACCATCATCAAGTTTTATTTAAATAAATATAGTATTAAATAATCACCCGCAACACCACAATAATAATAATAATAATAATATATTTAGTTTGTTTAATGCGAGTAAGACCATTTGGGCATAAAACTATGCAAGTCAACTGTACTTTTAAATTAACAGGGGCGGGTAATGAAGACAGAGCACAGTTGCTACAAATACAGAATTTGAAAGTATTTTTCATTTTGGGTACCTCTGTTTATTGCTAAAACATTTTCAGATGTATTTAGTTTCAAGTCGACTGCTTAGTAGGTATAATAATTTGGTTATAACAAAATATTCGATCAAAATGGCTAAAAAGTGCTAGTCACCGATCGTTTGAAATTAAGTGTAGTCACGGTTTTGAAAGAAGTTATAGTATCTGACGTTTTAGTTCCTGTAAATAAATTTATTGATATTTCACAGATTGTTTTAATTGTGCGTTTCTTGTTCTTAACAATTAAAAATATTTCGGAGTAAAAAGTTACTACCAGCTACTCGTACTGGTGGACGGGCAGTCCCTCCGACCTACCTACACTGTAGTGCAAAGCCGGAAGGTAGGGCGGAAAGCCCTCTTCAGCTTCTTTTCAGGAAACTTGGGAATAGGTAGGTGATGTGGTTGGGGAGAACAAGATGAGACGAACGAAATTAAGACAGAAGAGAACTTAAAGATTATCTGTGGAATACAATTACAGCCCCAGCAATTACCTACATGATCCAAGTAAACCACACAGTATAGTTAACCAGTGCATCACAACTGTTTTGACTTCGTCATCGTCTTGAAGACGCTGACCGTCTAGATGTTTTTTCAAGTGCAGGAACAAATGGTAGTCACTGGGCGCCAGATCAGGGCTGTACGGAGGATTATCTAGAGTTTCTCAGTGAAAAGATGTGATGAGATCATTAGTCCGATTAGCCACATTTTTTAATACTCTCACCCACTTCCTTACCATTCCATCACTCATAATGTTTTGTCCGTAAACTGCACAGATCTCACGATGAATATCAACCGGTTTTAGTTCTTTAGCACTAAGGAATATTAACAACATGTAGGAGGCAGTTGTTCCAATGAAAAAAGGAAGTTTTTCCAACTTTTATTGTTGCTACACTAATTTTCGGTTTTGTATTGTTTGTCGAATATTATTTTTAATTAAGCCTAAATCAATTCTATGGGGTTAAATATGCAGTGGTAGGGTGGTAGGTGAATAGCAGTATGCCCATATTCACTTGTCAATTTGTCAAAATTGAAATATTTTGAGACGTCTTTAGATTTCAACACTTCTAAGAGTTCCTGTTTTGTATATGACTCCTCAAAATGCATATCGTTGTGTAATAAAAAAATCCTTAAACTATTTTATTTAGGATTTGACCAAATCCGTTGTTATTGATGTTAAATTAATATTTTGTTTTTCCATTTTATAAGTTCTGTTGTCAGTTGTATTTGCAGCAGCTGTTTCGCGTTCCTGCATATTTTCAGACTTTCATATTATTTGACAATTGCATTAATTTTCTTCGACATGAGATATTTTCAAAAAGAGAATATTTTCTTTTTCGCCCATGCAAATATTGTATGCAAACAATACATTTTGTTACTGACTCTTTTTTTTCTTAATAAATTGGATTGATTCAGCCGTTACTTTGTGATAATTCATCTTAACGATAAATGAATAAACACTACTTTGTTTAATACCACTTTTTTATTTATCTATAGTCAAAATAAAAAAGTGATAATAAACAAAGTAGTGTTTATTCATTTATCGTTTTATTTTATTTTTTTGTTTTAATGAATAACCGTTTATAGCGAGATCAACTAGAACAACCTCTTGGATATAATGGCTAAACGTTCCGTCCTAATTCTATCGAATCGCTTAGTGTAACATCCCTTCATTGCATATTGCCTATATAGTAGTGCTTTTTTATTACAGTTTTGGAAAAAATACATCGCCTTTAACGTCCTATCGATATTATAATTCGAATACTGTTCGTTCAGCTCTGTTTATTATTTTCAAAATCCAGGACCAATTTAGTTCAATTTATTGTTTTCTAATCTGTTGACTTAATTACTGTAATTAACAAATAAAAACAAATTTAAAAGTTCAAAAGGCAAATAATAAAAAAAAAATTATTAATTTTGTGACATAATTATGCATTTTAAATAATGAGCTATTTCAATTTCCTATTAAACAGTAATTTTAAAAATTTCAGCTATTTTGCCAATTCAGTTACATCAGTAATCCGATTAAAATTTGACAAAATCATTTTATTATGTACTGAGGCGCTTACTGGAAATGTTTATCGCCAATATGTTTATCTCTAAAGCAATGACTGGCTGTTAGAATAGAAATCTCATTTTCACACAATAAAAAGCGATCTTTACAAAAACAGTTGGGGATTGTCGATGAATGTGTGCAGGTATCCCAGCCAATATTGTTACGTGATAACTGATAATACGATTATCTTGCATTATCATTTCACATATAATAAAATTTTCTGAAACATATGATACAATAGTTGCTAGTTAGATCGCAATACCTGAGGATGTGCAAATGTTAATTTCCCTGTTGTGATATTTTTCTAACTGGATCTGTAAATTATTTGTGAAATAAAGCTGTAAGTACATTTTTTTAATTTCATTTCGAAATCTAATTTTAATACTTAGATATAGTTATTTAATTTACTGTTACAATACTGATTTAGATTATAATACCTGGTGAATGGATTTTATTAATATAATTAAATTTATACCACACTAATAACGTCTCAGAATTATATTAAATCATAATAAAAAAGTTACATTGAACTAAAATTGCCAATACCAAAAAAGTGGTATTTAAATACAAATATAAATACTTTACAAGTATCTCAAAAAATAAATACTTCAGTTTATTATATTTTCTTAAGAAACTAGGAAGTAGAAAGTATTTAAATATTGACTAATAAACTTAAAAATCAAGTTGATTGAAGGTACAATGTATAAAGATGACTGGATCAGTTTTATTATAGGGCATAATGATGTTCAAATAAAATACCTTTAGCATTGATGTATTTGAATACAAATATTAAATACTTTTAGTATCAGTATTTAACTAATTCTTGACATACCATAAAAGTATTTTAGTATTGTATTCCAAATACAAATTAAGTATGTAAAATTGCCCATAATTAGAGCCATTTAACTACCGTGCAACTTTAAAAACTTATACAACCGTACAGTAAAATTATAAGTAGCACATATCTATAGATGGCGTTCACTACGCTGTCTGTATTTATTTATATAAACGTGTTTATAGAAATTTATTATTTCTCTCTGTATGACTGTTTGTTTGTCCTTATTTACGAATACCTTTAACGACAAAGTAATTAATTGTTAGACATATTTGTACCTACGTAGGTTTTAGATTTAAGTATTTCGAATGAAAAATAGATTATATGTTCATTAATTAATAACTACTAGTATCAAGTGTGATCGATTTTCAAAAAATTTATTTTCCCCTAACATATGAAAAATAAAAGTATTGCATCGGTCGGGAATCGAACCTGGACCGACGAACGTAAGTGGAGAGGATTCTATCACTTCCCGTTATTGCACAGAATTTATCGTAAGGCTACGCAAAAATAGAACAACGTCATTTATTCAGAAAGGATTAAATGAATTATGGTTATGACAATGCACAAAAATTGATTGACAATAACTGTACAGAGCATATATCATATTTGTTTCTAAACTATACATCTATAGCTTATCAATTCTGTTGCCTATTCGTTATCTACAAGTATATAAAAAAATGATTATAGATACGCATTCAGACTGCTATACAAATATTTGTGTGTTTTGAATAAAAATCAATTGATATACCGATAATCTTCTAAAAGATAAGTTACCTTAAATGATACAAATACATATGAATATGAAAGTATCAAACTTCACAGTATTTTCGCATTAATAATCACTTAATGAAACATACTCAATACGTGAAAATAAAAACACTTGGTAGGTTTTATAAAATTGTTGTCTATTCTGACGAATTCGTATCGGTTATTAAACCAATATCAAAGGAGTATATGTTAATACTCCTTTGTATTAACATATAGTCCGAAATGAATTCGTAATAATAAACGACAATTTTGTGAAACCTACCAAAGGTTTTCTTTCCACATTTTGAGTTTTATTTAGTAAAAATATTTCTTAAAGTGTTCATTGTATAATTTTAATAATGACATACGATGAGTGTAAATTGAAGAGTTTATACAAAAGCGAAAGAAAATATTTCTCAGTGTATGTAATTCACGATAATCGTTTGAAAAAATTGTGAAAAATAATCATAAAATATTCCTTAATGTGCACTTTCTAAAATATTTATCATGGTAACCTAAAAGTAAGACCATTATTTCTTAGTGTGCTTTTTGTAACATTTCTGTTATTTTAACATACAGGGGGAATTGTATAGAAGCACTAAGAATGCAGTGTAAACTCATAATATTGAAACACAAAGGACCGAGCATCTTTTTTGCTTATAGAAAGTTTTCATCCTACAAAGTACAACAGAAGAAAAAATGTTAGAAACACAATTTTTTATTTGATGTTGGTAATCACTTGATGAAACATATTTAGCAATATGATTAAGAAAAGAAAACACTTGGTTTGTTTCACAATTTTATTTTAGATCTTGGCAATATCGTTTCGGTTTTTATACCATTATCAAAAGAGAACCTTCATAAATACTATATCTCCTACTGCGACCGGGTAGTGTCGAATTCACCCCGAAAAGGGCGCCTACCTAGTAAAACCTCTCCCCCTCAAGCCGTTTTATGACTCCGGCCCTTTTCTGTTTAAACCTATAATGTACATTCTATATATATATATATACTAATTCGTTATTCGTAACAGTATGGTTTTTCTTAACAGGTTTTCACATTTCTAGGCTTTTTAGTTATTAAAAAAAATAATTAAACACACAACGTGAACTTTACAAATATTTATTGTTGCCACTTTTGGTGGTGAAGATATAAACTTAAACTAAAAAAAAATAATTAATTTTTGAGTGAGTCTCTGATCTACACTGTAGTGCAAAGCCGAAAGGTAGGGCTTAAGGCCCTCTTCAGCCTCGTTTCAGGAATCGTGGAAATGAGTGGGTAGTGTGGTTATCTACTAAAGACTTAATTAACGATGGTTCATAACCATTATTGATGGCAATTACATAAATACAGTTTATTCCATATTAAAATTTTTAACAGGTACTGTTAACAATCTATGTAAGCTGGGATGGAAGAAAGTTAGTTTGTGGGACATAGGACAATATGAATTTGCATGTATTATAGTATCTATCTGTGATAACTTATAATGAATAACAATAGAATGTTTATTATTAAAATTAAGGATAGTTAGGTCTAAAAAGTTTAGAGTATTGTCAATTTCTACTTCCAATGTAAACTTTGGGGTGTAGTTTATTTACTAACCTAAACAAGTTGGTTAATTGTCTATCCGTTCCATTAAAACAGACTAAAACATCATCAACGTAGCGGTGCCAATATATACATTTTTTGAACAAGCTTTTGGTAGGTACAAGAGTTTTTAATTCATTCATAAACATGTCTGCTAAAAGAGGACTTCAAGGGTTGCCCGTAGCTGAACCTTATTGTTGTTAAGAGAATATGAATAATTCTGTTTCAGGCAAATAGGCAATATATTTATCAATTCATCTATTATAATGTGATTGACTTTATTAGTTTCTAAATAGGCTTTTACTATTAAAATAACTTCTTTTGGAGAAATAATAGCGAAACGTTTGTAAAAATTGAATGAAACCAGTTTACAATTATTTAATATTTTTTAAATTTAACGTAACGTAAACTTGGGTTTGAAATTTGTTAACTGTTTAATTCTATTTACTAAATATATTGAAGTATTAAGACGGGAGCTTGAACAAACGAAACTACAGGTCTAATAGGAAAATTCGCTTTGTGTAAATAATTCGGGAAGTTTAAGTTTATAACTTCACCACCTGAAGAAAGCACAATGTTCCGAAATAATTATAGTGACAACAGTAAATATTTGTAAACTCCACGTTGTGTTTTTAATTTAACTTTTTTTTAATGGATTACATTACCTTAAAGCTTCATCAATCAATTTTCAGTTATTATTTACCAGCAGCGTATTTAAATTTAATTTGTTAACAGTAATTGTGCTAATGTTTAACATACTTAAACAAATTTTCAAAACCAAAATTTTTATTGCCTTATACTCAACTAAATTATAATAACAAGCCTAAATGAGTCTAAAACGTCCTTCGTCATATTTTTCAATCGAATGAATTTAAGCAACTTTTCCATTCACACAAAATTTTTCATATTCAGGAAAAGAAGGCATTAAAATCCCCACTCGTCTAATTATAAAGGATCACAGATCCCACATGTCGAACGCGTCCTACCCAGTAGACACAGCGTACCGAAAGCCATATCCCACGACCGGTTTCGATCTATCGGGTCGCGTTCGAAATGTAGGATCTGTGATCCTTTTTTAGTTAGACGAGTGGGGATTTTAATGCCTTCTTTTTTTGAATACGTTATATCTTCGTCTAAGAATCCATCGGAATCAACAGTATAATTCAATGCCGGTAGGGGTATTAGCCCTCGGAGTAGTTGTTTCTGTTGATTCCATATTTATATTTTATTTATCAAAGTTTTTCATTTATACTAGCCATATTCACTGTCCAAATGGAACCTTTTAATATATAATAATTATTTATTATTTATTATTATAATAATTAATATAATATAATAATAATTAAATAATAATAATAATGGCCATTTCATTATATTAATATGAGATATAAGGCAAATCAACTAAACCAAGTTAAGTCGACGTTATCAAAAAAATTGGGTTAAGAGTTTCGTAATAACAGAGAATTTTTGCGCTGTATAATTGTTTAAAAAATTATTTTATTTTGTTCTTGGCCTGTTTGTAAAAATTGTAATCTAGTTCGTTTTTATTTTTAGCCTATTAGTAACCTGGTTTAACTGAACTTTGAGAAAATAATTTTCTTTTTGAAATCGAGTGTAATTATATGTATTATGAGTATACATGAAGAAAACTTTATGAGTTATTTTGTTATTGAATTTACACAATTTTACGATAAATAAAAAAGAAACAGTCTGATAAGATATGAAAATAATTTACACTTCGCATCTCTAAATCAATTAGCAATTTATTTTATTGCGTAGGTTTTTAATATATTTTTTTAAATATACATTTTGAGAAATAATTGCACAACTTTTAGTAATCCACAAAAAAGAGGAAAATAGAAGTTTTAATTACTGTTTAAGTCAAATTGATAGACAAAGCTGAGCTATTTAAAAAATTATGTAGATGTTTTTCGAAAATCTCTTTTTCTCAATAGTTTCCAAACGTTTCAGAATATAATGAAGAAGAAATTAGATATCATTCAAGATAAAGAAAAGGACGCAAATGGCGGTATAGAAGAGAAAGCCTACAAAAAGAATAGTTTATTAGAGGGGTAAGTATCAAGTATTTAAATTTTAAATTATAACTTTAATCTAGCATAATGATTCATAAGTAGGTATTTCTGTATATATTTTTACAGCGTTGATTATTTATATTAAAAAATATATACTTTTGGTTAGTCTTCTGTCGAAACTACCAAACGTGTGTCGCGATTTCGAACTTACTGGTTCTCATCAGCACACCGTACGCAGTTCCCATAAAACACTAACCAATATTATATTTTTATTTTTGTTTGATCTGGTTACGTGTCTACCACGTAGTTAGCTACGCCGTAGGTTCACGATGGCGTTCACTATGGTGTTTGTACTTACTAATTACTAATATAACTAGTAAAAATAATTTTTTTCTCCTCATTGTTTTCATGCATGATAACATCATATTTGGTGCTCTAAACACGGAATTTAACATGCAAATAAATACAGCACATAGATTTTAAATATAGTCACAAGTTATAGAAATATCAGTATATTTATCTCATTATGGTAATATAATTCAAGTTATAATTAATTTTATCTTAGTTCACTTGATGAAAATTAATAGTCAACGGTGAAGAAATACACATTTTTAATTTTTACTAATTTATTATTACACTTATCATATGTTACGCTACACTGTAGCTTCATCAGAAGTAGACAAATACTTAATTTTACGAACGAAAATTATCTAATTTATATTAATATGGGTTCGAACTGCAACTAAGGAGGGGGAACAGGTTAAGTAATGGGGAATTACTTAGGTATAACTGATCGTTTAAAAGTAAATCTGCTTTTTTAAATTTATTTATTTCTATTGTTTCTAAAAGATTCAATTTATTATTGTTTGATTCTGTATGTAAGCTAATGTATTCCTTATTAAACTGGTGGTTTTCTAAAATCAAATGTTTAGCGTAATTAGAATCGAGTTTTTATATTTAAATGACCTTAAATGTTCGTTAATTCTTTTTCTTTTGAAATTCCTTTTTGTTTTCCCTATATATATATATATATATATCGATCATTATTATGGATAACTTACAGTATAAATTATATCGTCGTTTTAATGAAATGGCAAATTCTTTCTTTACCCGTTTATTTAAAATATTTCACAAAATATGCAGTATCAACAGCTTCAAACATATTATCAAACACGCTAAAAGATGAAGTAATATGGTCCAATGTTTTTGCGTTTTCCTGAAACTGTTTCATACATGTTGTGTAGGTGTATAAAATAAAAAAATCTGTATTGAATTAGCGGATATTTGATGGAAGTCTAACATATTAATAAATATTTTATCTAACATAAAATCTTATATATTAAATCGAAGCCGATAGGATTAAAAGGTATTTTATTATAGAACTAACTACTAACGTTTCGCCTTGATTAATAAAAAAACCTACTTGAAAAAATCTTAAAACTAAGGCGGAACATTGGTAGTAACGTTCTACATAAAATACCTTTTTAACCCTTTGACATAACACATATTAAAACTAAGGGGTGAATATGAAAAAAAATATCCAAAATACCTTTATCATTCCACTAAAACAAAGATTTGTTTAATTTATAAAAAGAAAATTTTATATACTATTGTGTTCTTATGTCGGTAACATTTTATTTATTTTCAGTGATTTCGTAGATTTAGGAGCTCAAAAGGATGAAGTACCATCTGTATCTTTTTCACAATTGGTAAGTGTAACCTAACCTAACCTAACCTAACCTAACCTAACCTAACACAATACGAGTATTCATATTCATATACCATTTTATACAGTATATGTGTTCATATCATCTTAATTTGTTTTATCAATACCAATCCATAAATTTCCGATCTTTTAAAGATACTAAATGTTGAGCAATGTTATCAGGGAACTGCATTCAAGATAATTTTTTAACAATAATCACTTGAATTAATAAATATTTGTTCACTTTTAATAACATATTGATTTTTTTTAATGAAATAATTTGTTAAAGGAATTCTAAACGAATCACAACCTCACTGTTCTTTGTATAAAAGCTGAATCTTATACAATGCTGTTTCCATAACGCATTATGTCATTGAAAAGGTGTTTTATATAACATATTCAAAAAAATAAGGAATTAAAATCCTTATTCGTCTAAATATTAAGATCAAAGATCTCACATTTGGAACGCGTCCAACCAGCGCCCACCTGATGAGACCCGATAGGTCGAAACCGATCGTGGGTTATGGCTTTTGGTTCGTTGTGCCTACTTGGTAGGACGCGTTCCAAATGTAAGATCTTTGATCTTAATATTTAGACGAATAAGGATTTTAATTCCTTCTTTTTTTGAATATGTTATATTTTCGTCTAAGAACTATCGGAATCAACAGTGCAATTTAATGCCGGTAGGGGTATTAGCCCTCGGAGTAGTTGTTTCTGTTGATTCCATTTTTATATTTGTGTTTTATATAGATACCTACAATTAAAAATAAAACACTATTCTTCTGGTTTTATTTCCTGTCTTGTAGACACGAATAAAATGCTACGTGTACTTTAGTTTTGAAGAAATTAAATTGTAAAAAATTCAATAAAAAATATAGGTACGTATTGAAATTTCATTTAAAACACAAAATGTTTACTCATTCCAAACAATTTAAAAGTAATACCTTCGTTATTAGTTATAAATAATCACTGCGGATTTTGTTAATCTAATATTTATTAGATTGAAATAGTTTGCGATATGAGTACATTTGTAATTTTTCAAGGTGTCGAGACATTATGATTAGCAGTAGACGAAAATAAAACAATTAATGAGAAAATCAGTTAAAAATTAAACAGTTTCGGAGAATCTTGGGTAACATAAACACTCTATTTCAAGGTTTTTGGACTTAATTCGTAATCTAAGAAAAGATTTTTTTTAAATATTGAGATAAACATAAAAACATTGCGATTGTTTAACGTTTAGTTTTTGAATTATGCTTCTTTTTATATTAAACCATATTTATTCTTAGTTATTTGGTACTGTCAATCTTCTTATTTTTTTAATTAAATTAAATTAAGCAACAGTCGATGATTTACAACAAACGCAACGCAACGCAACAAATTGATAATTAAAAGACCGCAATCAAATAAGTAAATAAACTAAATTAAACTAAACAACTTAAAACGTTTCAACACATTTATTGTAATTGTCGATAAAAAAAATTCGACCTTATCAAGAGTTTTACAGCAACTGTTGCAATATAGTTTCTATCTAAAGACCATCATTAAGAGTACTGCAGTACTACAATTCTTAACCTATACTTTCCGTATTTATATCTACAATCTACATAGGAGAAGGGGGATTAAGTTTCGATTTATTGTTGACTAAAAATTGTTTTTATATTGTGACTTTAATGTCTATACAGTGTTCGGAAAATCCTGTTATTTGAGTTTCCTATTTATGAATGGGATAAATGTTCTTATTGATTCTAGTTTGTAGGTTGCATCACTTTGTTACAAAAAATTTGAATTTTTCAGAAAACGATATATTTTTGTTTTAAAATTGTTTAACAAGTTCTTAAGATTACGCTTCTTACATTCAATGGCCTGTATGTTAAATTTCTTTATTATTAATTAATTAAATTGTTGATAAATTGCATTGAACAGTGTTTTTTCATAGTTTCATTGTTTGTAAGAGATAACTTATCGTTGTATAGAAGTTTTCTGTTTAATTTAAAGGATTTACTGAATAAAATTTTTGTCAGTAATTTTTGGATTATGTCCGTTGTTTTTAGCAATTATTTTGATATATAGTTTGTTCAATTAACAGTATAGGTTTGCTACCGGTTTGGACAAATGCATTCTTATCATCGGCGTTTTGAGTTGTATGGGCAGTGGTGTATGTCAGCCTCTCAATATGCTAATTTTTGGAAATTTAGCTGGAGACATGACAAGTTTTGCATACGCTATAAATCAAGGAAACACATCTGATGAAGTTTATGACACGTTCTTAGATAATGTCATTCATTTTGCCATATATAATAGTATAGTTGGCACAATCATGTTTGTATGCAGTTATATGGCAATTGGTTTGTTCAATTATACTGCAATCAGACAGGTAGGTACAAGAAAAATACAGAAACCACAAAAACAAACGAGTACATACTTGGAAAACGAACTTCTTCCTAAAATATTCGTTCAATGTTAAATTGAATGCAATTTTTAATTAAGTAATCTGCATTTTTCCCACAGTTTTCTTAATTAAAAGAGATATTTCGGTAAAATAATAAAAACACAAAATTAAAATTAACACTATTGAAATGAGTTTCCATCAAGTGAGTGTAAAAAGAATAGATCATAAAAAAGATGCTGTTTTTCAGTCTACTTAACTCATTCATTTTTTAGGGTTACAAAATTCGAACTTTATTTTTCGAAAAAGTCCTGAACCAGGATATTGGATGGTATGACGTTAATCAAACAGGCGACATCGCTAGCCGCATGTCGGAGTAAGTAAATTTTGATATCCTCAACCATGTCTACTAGAACTGGGCAACATGATTCTTTCTAGTGAATCGATTTAAACGATTCAATTTCATAAAAGGAATCGATTCTTGCGATTCGATCATTTAAACGAGCTACACCCTAAGCAGTGCATCGATTCATGCGATTCTTTCTTCAGAGACGTCTAAGTAAACGATTCGTTCAATCATTACCCATTTCTAATGCTTATGTTTGACATTATTTAAGTTTGAATCTCATCATGATCATCGTCCATATTCTTCTTATTATTATCCTACCCTATCGGATCACGTAAATCACTTTGTCCTGATTTCTACTACTCTGATCACCATAGACCATATTCTTTTAACTTATTATATTGATAATGACCGAGCGGCGTGGTCTAGTGCTCTAGATCATTGCTTAGCATTCGGGAGGTCGCCGGTTCGAACCCGGGTACGGCTGCTCTGGTCCAAGTTTTCTGTGGTGGTCGTTGGACCACTTAGGCAAATGCTGGGGCAGTAATATTTAACAGATAACCTTGCACTTCTCTTCTATCTTCATTTCATCCGTCTTATCTCTCTCTCTCTCCCTAACCACACCACCCACCCATTCCCACGATTCCTAAAAGGAGGCTGAAGAGGGTGTTACACCCTACCCTCTGGCTTTGCACTACAGTGTAGGTGGGAGGAACTGCCCGCCCACCAGCACGAGTAGCTGGTGGGAATGAAACACAAAAGAAAGTTTATTGATAATGAAATGAAAAAAAACAGTGGAATATTATCATAAAATTTATTTTTGTCTCAATAATATTGTTTAGGCCAACAAGTCCATTACTAAATACTAAATATCTTGGGTACGAATTTCAAATTCTGGAAGGTGTTGTATTTTAATAGTTGTGTGGTAGTTTAAGTCAGAAATCAATGGAATCAATTTCTAATTGATTATTAACCATGTTGTTATTATTACAAAACGCTTTCATTATTTATAAATTTTCCATGAATGATTGTTCTTTTTCAAGATTTAAAGGGTGTTCACTGGCGGAACAATGTTCTGAAAAAGCCAATGGTTTTATTGTATTTTTTTTTAATCGAGTATCTAAAGATAATTTTTTTTTTAATCTCCCCTTGTTCTACATTATTTTCTATATATCAGAGCTTTCTTTAACTGCCTTTACTTTTGCAATATATACCCAAAGTATATTTTACAGTCGTAACGAGTTTTAAATTTAGAAATCTGTTGTACTTTTAATAATGATCTTATTGGCCTAGACAGTTTTATCGATAATACTAAGTTTTTTAAAACATTCCCATGTTTGTTTACATTTTACTGTTATATATGTTTCCTTGCATCATAGAAAGTTTAAATAGTATTAAATCAAGTTAATAGTAGAAACTGGAAATTGTGATAAATGTACAGTTTTAGTGGTAATTAGGGTGAGCCTCTTTTTAATTTATTTAAATCATGTTAAAACAATTAATGATTTCTCGCAATCCATACAATACATTAATAAAAAAACTGATTACAAACTAGTAGGTGCTATAATATATAAATAAATAAAAATTCTTGGAAGATCAAGGATCTCACATTTTGAACGCGTCCTACCAAGTAGGCACAACGGACCGAAAGCCACATCCCACGACCGGTTTCGACCTATCGGGTCTCATCAGGTGGGCGCTGGCCGAAAGGCCTTTACAAGCTATGTTATAAATATAAATATAAACATGGAATCAACAGAAACAACTACTCCGAGGGCTAATACCCACCTGATGAGACCCGATAGGTCGAAACCGGTCGTGGGATGTGGCTTTCGGTTCGTTGTGCCTTGGTAGGATGTGAGATCTTTGATCTTAAAATTTAGACGAATAAGGATTTTAATTCCCTCTTTTTTGAATATGTTATATTTTCGTCTAGAAATCCATCGGAATCAACAGTGTAATTCAATGCCAGTAGGGGTATTAGCCCTCGGAGTAGTTGTTTCTGTTGATTCCATGTTTATATTTATATTTAAAATTAAATTATATTTATATACATACAATACAAAATAACAAACCTAACTCAGGCCTAGCTAGCCATGTATTAAATAATAACCATTCATTATGTAAAGATACATTAAAATTACTAAAAAATGTGAAAGGAGGTCCTATACTCGATAGATTTGAAATTGTAGAAATAAACAAAGCTATTAAAGCCAACAGAAGTCTCACGAACGACCAATTAGATTTCGGGAATAATCCATTATTTAGCGGTTCCTTAATTTAACTTCCACCCTCTGTCTTTGTATTGTATGTATATAAATATAATTTAATTTTGTATTAACTTTAGTACTCTTGATAATGCCTTAACAGGGCGAAATGCGCATCGAGTTATTTAATAATACATTGTGACCAGTTTCCAAAAATTTTTATTTATTTATTATTTCAACATGGTTCACCAAGAGCTAACGGCAGACACCTTTTAGTAGATGCTTTTGAAATCAAATTAAATAGTACAGAAGTTCTTCTTTATTGCAGAGATTTGAATAAATTTGAAGACGGTATAGGAGAAAAAGTAGCACATTTTACACATATGACGTTCACATTTCTAGGATGTGTTATTTTGGCACTGGTTAAAGGATGGGAGTTGGCCCTTATCTGTCTTATATCTCTGCCCGTTACCGTTATAAGTATTGGAATAATTGCTGTCGTGAGTAAAAATTATATAACATGATATGAACAATATTTGTAGATACATTTGTATGTCACTGATTTTTCGAAAAGAATTTTGATGAAATTCATAAGTAAAGGTTTTTTGGACCGAAAATTTAATTGAATAAAAATGAACCCAATACGCCTTCGGTAAATTAAGTCATTTATTAAGTAATTTCAAAGCGATCAATACAAAAGTATGCAACCCAAAAGCGCTCTCTATATCCACGATGCAGGATAATCTTATCCGAGTGAAATTCGGTCAACCTACTATTAGATACTACATATTTTGTTAAAGGATACGCATGCATCTATAATAACATTAATTTATTTCAGTTGACGTCAAAAGTTGCAAAAAAAGAGCTTGATGCATATGCGATGGCAGGAGCGATAGCCGAAGAAGTTTTGAGCACCATTCGGACCGTTATTGCATTCGGGGGACAAAAGAAGGAACTTGCAAGATACGAAGAACAATTAATTTTTGCACGAAAGAATAACATCCGAAGATCAACATTATCTGGAATGGGCTTTGGATTATTATGGTTCTTCATCTATGCCAGCTACGCCCTTGCTTTCTGGTATGGTGTTGGACTCATATTAGGTGGAAATGAAGCTTATAATGTTGCCACAATGGTTACGGTAAGTAATTGATTACTCAACACACAAAACGTTAATCTTTCAGTACAAATAAATTTAAAAATTTTTATTTTTACTCAATCAGTCACTGAAATACAACAAAACAAATCTTCATCTTCAAAAGCATTTAGAAAATTTTTTTTTGCTTAGGTCTTCTTTAGTGTCATGCAGGGAAGTATGAATTTTGGAATGGCATCTCCTTACATTGAAGCTTTTGGTATATCCAAGGGATCTGCGGCAAAACTGTTCCACGTCATAGATAATCAGCCGATTGTTAACCAATCAAAATCGACGGGAAAGGAACTGAGTCATGTGAAAGGAAAAATTACTTTCAAAAACGTCAAATTCAATTATCCTTCAAGATCGAACGTCAAAGTAAGTGAAAGTTCTTGCACTATAAGCTTTTCATCATTTTCATTTCTTTCTCTTAGATCCTGCAAGGAGTTAATTTGGAAGTTGAACCTGGTAAAACTGTTGCATTTGTAGGAAGTTCGGGATGTGGCAAATCCACATGTATACAAATGGTCCAAAGATTTTATGATCCATCAGAAGGAGAGGTAAATAGTCAATTCAAAAGTAACTCTAAATCATCAAACGAAGACGAATATTATTTCAGATACTGCTAGATGGCGAAAACTTGAAGAACTTAAACTTAACTTGGCTTCGAAACAATTTTGGAGTTGTGGGACAAGAACCGGTTCTGTTTGGTACGACAATTCGTGAAAACATTAAATATGGAAATAAATCCGCCACTCAAGAAGATATTGAGAGGGCTGCAAAAAAGGCAAATGCCCATGGTTTTATCAAAAAGTTACCACAAGGATACGACACTCTTGTTGGTGAAAGAGGAGCCCAATTGTCCGGTGGCCAAAAACAACGTATTGCTATAGCACGAGCTTTAGTAAGGGAACCTTCCGTACTTCTACTTGACGAAGCCACATCGGCTTTAGACACCAATAGCGAAGCAAAAGTGCAAGCTGCTTTGGATGCTGTGAGTTGCGAATTCTATTTAAATAATTCGAACACTTAATATTTAAGTTTCAAGTTTTTTATTTTTGTGAACCACAACAATCGTTTCGCTACACTGTGGTTTCATCAGGTGGATGAAATACAATGAGTATTTTACAATTCTTCAAGTCTTAAATACTAATTACCCTAAGAACAAAATTAGTGTGTGGTGGGAGAACAAAATTGTAAATTTAGCAATGGTAAATTGTTGACATCTGTTTGATTCTTTAAAAGTAAACCTAATCTATTGTAGTTATATATATGCAAGACCTTTTGTTTTAACGGTACTAACAGACAATTAAATAATCTTTTTTCATCCATCAACAACGTTCATCCGAACATTAAATTTACTATTGAATCCGAAATAAATCATTCTATAAACTTTTTAGATTTAAATATTACACGCATAAACAATTAACATGAATTTTCGATTTATCACAAACCAACACATACTGACACAATAATACACAAGGATTCGTTTCATCCCTATTCACAGAAATTAGCATTCTTTCACTCTATGTTACACAGACTTTTAAACGTTCCTCTTAATAAAGTTAATTTTGATTTAGAATTAAATAGAATAATACAAATTGCAGAGAATAACGAGTACAACAAAACAATTGTTACACACTTACTCAATAAAAAGGTTTATAAGAAAACTTTAAACTCAATATACCGAACTTTATCAAAATCAAAAAACAATTTTAATGTATTTACATATCTACGGAATATAACTCTAAAAATTAGTAAACATTTAAATGATCAATGTATTTAATTTAAAACAAATAATTCTTTAGGCTTATTAATTAGAAACGATTAAGATAAGTTTGACAAAAAATTTAAATCTGGTGTATATAAATTAAATTGCGGCAATTATAACAATGTATATATAGGTCAAACCGGTAGGTCTTTTCAGGAACGTGTAAAAGAGCATAAAAAGTCTTTTGAACTTAAAAAATGTAATTCGGCATACGCCGAACATCTTATAAACTGTAACCATAAATTTAACGATAATTTTAAAGTCTTGCATGTATCCAATAAAAGTCAAAAATTAAATCTCTACTACAATAAATTAGGTTTACTTTTAAACATTCAAACAGATGTCAACAATTCACCATTGCTAAATTTACAATTTTGTTTTCCCACCACACAGTAATTTTGTTCTTAGGTTAATTAGTTAATTAGTATTTAAGGCTTCAAGAGTTGTAAAATACTCATTGTATTTCATCCACCTGATGAAACCACAGTGTGGCGAAACGATTGTTGTGGTTCACAAAAATAAAAAACTTGAAACTTATAAAAGTGTTTTTCATTTAATATATTTTAAAATGGAGTTTCAATACATATGTGCTAAAACAAAGAATTATTTATTAATCGTTTCGTTTTATTCTGTTTTGTAGGCCAGCAAATCATGTACCACTATTATAGTTGCTCACCGTTTATCTACAATTAGAAATGCACACAAAATTTTTGTTTTCTCCAATGGAGTAGTCGTAGAAGAAGGAAATCACTCACAACTAATGGAGAAAGAGGGACATTATTACAAGCTGGTCATGACTCAAGTGTCGGGGCCTGAACTTGAAGATCTCCGTAAGTTTCACAATTGTTTATTTTAAAACAGTAGATATAGTCATAGCTAAAAATTTTAGGATCAACGAAACGTAACGGAGTTACATTCAGACAGCAAAGTTCCATGTTGTCCGAACCAGAAGAAGATGACGATGATGTGAGTACTCGTAGCTTCTATCAACAAAATTAGATTTCCACAATTTTTGGAAAGTGTAACATTGTGACTTCGTTCTCCTTAGATTATTTATGACGATAAAGAATTTGAAATCAAGCCCAGTACTTCATCGTTGTGGTCCATAATACAATATAACAAGCCAGAATGGTGGCAGATTGTTATCGGTTGTTTAGCATCAATAGTTGTAGGATTTGGTATGCCTATTTTCGCCATTTTATTCGGTGATATCCTCGGGGTAAGTAAAATTCGTTTCATTTTTTATAACCAAAAATTGGACAATCTTAATTAATTTACATTTTCAAAGTACCTGTACAATTGAACGTCAGTTAAATATTGAATATAATAAATAACACAAAAACTTTCACAAAATTATTTAATTCAACAACAATTGTTTCGCTAACACTGTAGCTTCTTCAGGTTGACGTTCGTCGTTGTTAGTGTTGTTACCTCTCGTAGCTTAGTGGCAAAAGCATTGGTGCGTAAAGCCAATTAAATTAATTAAAAAATTTCTGGGATATATAGCGGACAATTACAATTTTAAATTTAATATAGGAGAAGAATTAACGTCTATTTGTTCATTTATCAATAAAGATGACGATTTTTATTTATTAATCTCTAAAGCTTCTAGTAATCTTAATTTAAAACTATTTTCACAAACGTGTAACATATCGCAGTTAAAGTTAGGAATATGATTACTTTCTATTAAGTAGGAAGCATAATTTGAATTTAGTTTTTTATCTTTAAAAGATTTACTGTGTTCTACAATACTAATTTTAAAATTTCTCCCAGGAACACCAATAAAAAATTTATTGCAGGACCACAATTTAATTTGTAAACCTCACTTTTAATATCTTTTTTCATTTTGTCTTTGTTATTTTTAATAAAAAGATCTAAATTATTACTTGTTTTAAAGGCAATATTGATATTATAATCAGTTACTCAATTTTTTTGAAAATAACTGAAGGTTTTCCAATAAAAGTTAAAGTTTTGAAAATGGGTTTTGTATGTGTAACAATAGGATAAATTAAATCCATAGCTTTTTTTATGAAGTTCTTTACTTAACAATTTATCTATGAGTTCCGGATCATATCCATTATTACCCGCTATCTGTTTAAATAAATTTAATTCAGCTTCGTAAGATCTTAGATCTAGTGGAATATTAATCAGTCTATGAAGCAAAATAGTTTCAAAATTTAATGTTTATTAATGTTTGAGGGTGTTGACAAAAATCAATATCAAAAATAATTGTTATATAATTTTACCTACTTTCTTTAGGTTCTTTCCAGTACTGATGAAGAGCATGTTCGTTCAGAAACGAATAAGTACTGTCTTTACTTTGTAGCAACCGGTATATTGACAGGTGTAAGCACATTCCTACAGGTAATTTGTAATAATACTAAATGTGGAAAATATGAAACATAACAGTTAATTGTTAATGTTACAGATTTCAATGTTCAGTGTTGCAGGAGAAAAATTAGTAGAGAGGTTAAGAAAAGAACTGTTTGGGGCAATGATGAGTCAAGAAATTGGTTGGTTTGACGATAAGGAAAACGGTGTTGGAAATTTGTGTGCTCGTCTTTCAAGTGAAGCATCCAATGTCCAAGGGGTAAGTTACTATTCCAACAAGAGCGTTTAGGGTGTGGGAAAACATAAAGGTAGCTAAATTATTAGAAAGTATGATAAAATTTAATGTAAACATAAAAAAATTTGAATACCAACTGTAATTTTACGCTGTGTAGGGATTATACAGCGTGACGCACGCCTCTTTCGCTGCATTGGTTGCGCGCGCACTATAACAAATCTGTCGGTGTCGTACGATTTTTCAAAAGAGACTTAGGCCGAAAAAGAGAGTAAAGAGTAGAGGGTGGAATAATAATTCAGAAGTGAACTAAAAGAATAAGTCATTATATATTGGGGGTTAACTATCATACCAGGGGGTACCCAAAATATTCCTTTTCAAATAGTGTCGAGTCGTTTGAGGTATTACATTTCTGATCGGGACCTTATCATGTTACTGATCCGATTTTGAAGAGTTGTAGGGAATGTTCGATCCTGTTTTTAATTCTACCCCCAAGATATCTCATATCCTATGATATCCTTGTCATCTCTAGTGTGGTTATTTGGTTGTTTACTTGTCATATCTTTTGATATTGTTTAGTCTCCAAATTATCGTTTGAGAAGGTCATAAATTTGTCACCTTATTATGTATGTATGTATGTATGCTTGCGAATTCTAATGCTATCGAGATGATCTGTTTTGTGTCTTCAGGAGATAAGTGCGTGAGATCGGTAAGAGCTCTTGAAGGCATAGGAACGAACGTTAAAAACAAACAGAACAAACGAACAGCAGTCTAAAACATTATAATGGTCCTTCGAAGCAGATTTAATACGAACACGTTGACACGATTATTCAGATATCCCCCTGTTAATCCTTAAAATCGTCACGATATCCTGCATATCTTATGCTATTATTCGGTCTCCTTCTGATACTATCAAAGGTGTATTCCAAATATCCTCAGTAGCTGATCCCTTGTTAAAAATATATTTTGACGGAGAGCGTTTCTTTAGGCTACTGGGCAAAGAATTGGAACTATTTTACAGTCTATTGCGACAATAGGATTGGCTATTGGGTTGTCAATGTTCTATGAATGGAAATTAGGATTAGTCGCCCTTACTTTTAGCCCTGTTATTCTACTAGCGATGTATTTCTACGCCCGCATGAATCATGTTGATAATAAGGAAGAGGGTACCTCAAGAGAGGCTGCAGCAAAGGTAAGTTTCTATATTAATAAAATTTTATATGGACACCGTTAACACTTGGTGAAACACTATTGATAAATTTAAAAACAATAAAAATCACTTACGGGTATCTACCGTTATCACTTGGTGAAACATGATTCAAAATTAAAAATTAAAATTTAAATTAAACAAACTTGGAAATTTCACTTAAAACTTTATTAAAAAAGTAGATACGTTTTTCGCCTTATAAGGGCATCTTCAGGAGTAACAAAAATATACTAAGTAACAAACAGCAAATAAATTAATTTGTAGTACATCCTGAGATTGTTGCCAGAATCTAATTGCTCGTTGGTGATATTTTTATTTTCTGTTTTAGGTTTTTCTATTTCTAAAATTTCATACCTATCTAGTATTGAATCTCCTTTTAAATGATGTAATAATTTTATATTGCTTTTATTTATGAGGCATGTTTATTGAACTTTACAACTTTTCGTTGTATCTGGTTAGAATATCTCTTTTTGTTTTGCCAATGTAAATAGCCGGGCAGTCTGAAGACTTGATTTCATATACACCGCTTTTATGAAAGATGACTGGAAAACCCGACACACGAAATTTTAGAAATAGAAAAAGCTGAAAAAGAATTTTTTAGCAACAATCCCCTATTGGACACAAACATTGTTCAACACCCACCCTCTTAGAATGTACTATAAATTATTTTTTTAATAAAGTTTTAAGTGAAATTCCCAAGTTTGTTTGATTTAAGTTTTAATTTTTAATAAAAATCACTTGGAAAATTTTACTTGATTTATTTATATTTTTTGAATCTTTTTCCAAACCTCTGAAAATAGATAACGATAAAAACTTCCAAGTCAGATATTTCGCTTCTGACAACAACGATCTATATTTTATTTTAATTATACAATCCCCAACTAATTCCAGAAAAAATATTTCAGCAAAATCGAGAAGCAAAAATTATTTTGTAATTTTTTTAAGCTTCGACATTTTCGACGTTATCGCCAATTTTTCCATTCAATTTTGCTGAAATATTTCTTGACTAATGTGCAGTCGCAAAATTCTAAAATGACAAAAAGATTTAGGTAGTTTATGTCGGAAACGAAAGATTTGGCTACTGATTTGAAAAGTTTTTCCAAAATTAAATTCCAAATATATATGTTTTTTCAACATGTGGACATAACCTTACTATCATTAAACTAACGGCAGTACCAAAACACTCATAAATTTTATTATTTAACGTATTAATAAGAATACATTTAATTAATATATCATGTACTTATTATTGTAGATTGCAGTAGAAGCAGTAAGTAATATAAGAACAGTTGCATCTCTAAGTGCAGAAAAATTATTTTATCAACTCTATGTATCCGAATTATTACCATATCATAAGAAATCTTTACGAAATATTCACTTAAGGGCCTTAGTGATGGCGCTAGCTAGAAGTATAATGTTCTTTGCATTCGCATGCTGCATGTATTATGGAGGCACATTGGTTTATAACGAAGGACTCGGATACGAAAAAGTTCTTAAGTAAGTACTCCTGATTAGTATTTGTAATAATTTATTTGCAAAACATCAATAAGTACGAATAAATACAGGCAGCGTAATGAACGCCATATGTAGATATTTGTTACTGAAATAATAAAGGTATCCGCCATTAACACTTGCTGAACCATATATATATATATGTATATATATAATAGGCTAATTTAGGACAATCCTTTTTCCATGACTTATCAACCCTCAAAACATTTTTTTTTTGTTAAAAACAATTTATAAACTTTATTAAGAATACTCTTAGAATTGTTTCGGCTTAATTAGGCCATTCTCAAAGAATCAATTAGAAACTAACTAAAAATAAACAAACATAACTATTTATACCTCACACGTGGATGGCGGAAGTGACACCACTTACAGTTTTTGGAAACATATACGAAATATAGGGCTATTGTGCCCTTCACACTGTTCATTTTAAATATTTTTATTTAGAAAAAAGGCTTTTCGGATTTCTAATTTTTCTAACAAATTTAATCATTTACTTTTATTAAGGATATGTAAAATTCTGAAATTATTTTCTACGTTAAAATTATGACCATTTTCAAAACAATGTTGGGAAAAACCAGTACTACATTTTTTATCATCGATTGACTTTTTGTGTTCTTTAAACCTAATTCTAAACGATCTTCCTGTCTGTCCTATATACATAGGATCGCAGTCTGAACAATGAATTTCATACACCCCAGATTTACATAGTTTGTCGGAATTTATAATTTTACTGTTAACTAATAATTTACCTAAATTAACTTATTTGAACATATGGTATTAATTCCTATTTAAGCTAATCTTTTACAGATACTTGCACTAATATTTTTGTAATAATTAATGAAATGTCTATTGCTATTTTTAGCTAGGTATATTTCATTAATAGTATGTTTTTTGTATTTCTTAGTTATTATTTTGTCAATAGTATCCGGATTGTACCCATTATTACATGCTATTGTTTTTAATATATCAACTTCGTTTTTATAATGTTGTTCTTTAAGAGGAAGTGAAATAGGCCTATGTATCAAACTGTTGAATGTTGACATTTTTATGTTGAAATTTTGGTTTGAGTGAGCCGGAATAATAGCGTCTGAAAATGTATTTTTTCTAAATTTATTGAATTCTAAGCTATTGTCATTACGTATTATTGTCAAGTCTAAAAGGTTTAAGGAACTTTGGGATTCAATCTGAAGCGTAAATTGTAATTTTCTGTTAATAGAGTTTAAATATTTTAAAAAATGAATAATATATTTTATATCTGGAAAGGTACTAGGAGACAGATAATTTTTTGTCAACATTCAAAAGTTTAATACATAGGCTTATTTCACTCCCTTCAAAGAACAACAATATAAAAACGATGTTGATATATTAAAAAAAAATGGCATGTAATAATGGGTACAATCCGGATAGTATTGACAAAATATTAACTAAGAAATACAAAAAACATACTACTAAGGAAATATACTCAGGTAAATGTTTTGCTAAAAATAGCAATTGGCATTTCATTAATGATTACAAAAATATTAGTGCAGGTATGTGTAAAAGATTAGCTAAAATAGGAATTAATACCATATGTTCAAATAAAGTTAATTTAGGTAAATTACAAAATTACAAATTCCAACAAATTATGTAAATCTGGGGTGTATGAAATTCATTGTTCAGACTGCGATACTATGTATGTAGAGCAGACAGGAAGATCGTTTAGAATTAGGTTTAAAGAACACAAAAAGTCAATCGATGATAAAAAATGTAGTACTGGTTTTTCCCAACATTGTTTTGAAAATGGTCATAGATTTAACGTAGAAAATAATTTCAGAATTTTATATATCCTTAATAAAAGCAAAAGATTAAATTTGTTAGAAAAATTAGAAATCCAAAAAGCTTTTGTTCAAAATAAAAATATTAAAAATGAACAGTGTGACGGGCACAATAGCCCTATATTTCGTGCATGTTTACAAAAACTGTAAGTGGGATCACTTCCCCCGCCCACATGTGAGGTATAAATAGTTATGTTTGTTTATCTTTAGTTAGTTTCTAATTGACTCTTTGAGATTGCCTAATTAATCTGAAGCGATTGTAAGAGTATTCTTAATAAAGTTTGTAAAACTTTTGAACAAGTGTGTTTTTTGAATTTAATACTTACTATTCGGGCTTGATGATCGTGGTCTTCAAGGAACGTTCCCTGAGGATGCCAACCACAGCAGTTGGCGAAACTTTCGGTGTACTCACCGAAGGAAGAACAATCCCCTAGACCACGGCCATCAAGCCCGAATAGCAACCATTATTCAAATTTTTGTTTAGACTTAATACTTTTTGTTGTCTGAGATTTCCTCAAGCAGTTAATAATTTCGGCCTTTCTAAGGAAATTATAATTCCACAATTTACTTTGGTAAAGTTTTATAATAATAAACTTCAAGGTTGGATTGCTTGTCGTTACCTTTAATTGAATAAGTTCAATATACACGTAAGGGCATGTGTAATCACTATTTACTGCTTCGTTAATCAAATTAATATTTGATTAAACAATAATGCAATCAAGCGATAAATATTTCGGTTTAGTGTAATATTTCCTGCAGAAAAAATTTAAATCTAACAATTAACATTTTCATCCTGACTCTTTTAAAACGACTTTGTTTATTATTATTATAAATATAAACAAAAAAGATACTATTACGTGCTAAATTGTTCAATTTCTGCCTTAGAAAAAATGCACAAAATTGTGTCAATATTTTTTTATCTACTCTGATTCATTTACTTTAGTTAAATATTAAAAATGAAACTCTTAAACATTTTAATTACGACTTTCGTTTGCGAAGATACGAGGCATGTTTTTTTAGTAAGTACCGTTTTTAAATTAATAAAAAACGTGAAAAGATATCTTAATAATTTTATTTTTACATGAAAGCCTGTACAGTATCTACATTTCTACATAATTTCCTTCAATATTGAGGCACTTGCCATAACGTTTGACCAGTGACCAGTTTTTGAATACCCTTCTCATAGAACTCTGCCGCTTGACTTATTAACTGTTAACCACTGCATCACAACTGTTTTCACTTCGTCATCGTCTTGAAGACGCTGACCGCCCAGATGTTTCTTTAAGTGCAGGAACAAATGGTAGTCATTGGGCGCCAGATCAGGGCTATACGGATGATGATCTAGAGTTTCCCAGTGAAAAGATGTTATGAGATTTGTGGTCCGATTAGCCACATGCGGACGGGTATTGTCATGCACATTTATACGGCCTGCTCTAACCCACTTCCTTACCATTCCATCACTCATAATGTTTTGTCCGTAAACTGCACAGATCTCACGATGAATATCAATCGGTTTTAGTCCTATAGCACTAAGGAATCATATATAAGTCCGGACTTCACAGTCGGCGGGACTCACGATTATCGGAGGCATCTTAAACACTCAGTAAATAACGTAAAAAAGAACGAATCAGACTATAATGGGGTCAGTAAGTAGGTGAGAGATGTAGGTAACTCAGTGCGCATGCGCGGAACACTGACCGCAGGGCTGCGGCGGCAGAATATCAAAACGGTACTTATTTAAAAAACATGCCCCGTAGTTAGCATCTTCATTGCTTCGAGTGATATTTATAACAATTGAACTTCAGTAGAAGTTCTTATTCTGTGTCTTGTTAGCGAGATATGGAGGAATAATTTCGCTAATTTGTAGTCCGAACTTTAATATTATAAACCGAAACTAGAAGCTTTAGAATCTCAACAAATATTTTACTTTAGAGTGTCCCAGGCTCTTATAATGGGAACAGTTTCAATAGCGAACGCTTTAGCATTTACACCGAATTTCCAAAAAGGTTTTAAGGCAGCGGCGCAAATATTTGAGCTCCTCAATAGACAGCCTGCTGTGAGAGACGTAAAAGACGCTTCAGCAGACACTTGGGTAAGTCAAAATCAGAACAAGCACTATCAGTGCTTTAATAAGAGAGAGGAACGTACATGTGCCCTTCGGGAAAGGGATAGGGGTCTCAAAAGTCTTTCAAATTAGATCTAAAAGTACTACTGATACTGATTTTCGTAGAGTTCTGTTCTATCTCGTTTGAGATAGAGATCCCTAAAATTGTTTACTTAAAACTTGAACGTTCCCAAATCTTTAAAAGATATCTCACTTGCTTGGAGTTAAGGATTCATTATTTATTATAGGATACAGGAAATATAAACTATTCCAAAATAGAATTCCGTTATCCTACGAGACCAGATGTTAAGGTCTTAAAAGGATTAGACTTATCTATTATGAATGGTAAAACAGTGGCTCTGGTAGGGCCAAGTGGATGTGGAAAGTCCACAATTATTCAACTGCTGGAAAGGTTCTACGACCCAATTAAAGGAAGCGTTAACATTGATGGTACAGACATTAAAACCATGCAACTCAGAACTTTAAGATCTCAACTCGGTATTGTGTCACAAGAGCCGAATTTATTTGACAGGACGATTGGTGAAAATATCGCTTATGGGGACAACGACAGAACAGTCACTACTAACGAAATCATTGAAGCAGCCAAAAAAGCCAATATTCACAGTTTTATTGCTTCACTCCCACTGGTACGTACCATTAAATACACCGACATAATAAATGGAACACAAATTAATTCAAAATAATTTACTTTTATCACGATATGCAAAATAATAATTCCTTGATTGAAATTTTGAAATTTGTTACCCTTTTAACGTTTCTATTTTATTTATTACTTTTTAGGGGTACGACACTAGATTGGGTGAAAAAGGTACACAGTTATCAGGAGGTCAAAAACAACGTGTAGCCATAGCTAGAGCTTTAATACGCAACCCAAAGGTTCTTTTATTAGACGAAGCTACTTCGGCTTTAGATAACGAAAGTGAAAAGGTAAATTTTTAATAAATTATATAAGATATAAAATAGTAAAATAAATATAAATATAAATATGGAATCAATAGAAACAACTACTCCGAGGGCTTATACCCCTACCGGCATTGAATTACATTGTTAATTCTGATGGATTCTTAGACAAAGATATAACACATTCAAAAAATAAAGCCTTTCTGCCAGCGCCACCTGATGAGACCCGATAGGTCGAAATCGGTCGTGGGATATGGCTTTCGGTACGCTGTGTCTACTGTGTAGGACGCGTTCGAAATGTGGGATCTGTGATCCTTAAAATTTAGACGAAAAAAGATTTTGCCTTCTTTTTTGAATATATAAAATAGTAAACGAAATGCTACAGGGTAGTACGCATGGTAGAAATCGAGAAGACCAATTTAATCAAATAAAATTTCCGGAACCTTTGCAATAGCTTCTATAAATCATTGTGATTCCATTCAATTTTGAATTTTTCACTACTTTAATTCGTTTTTTAAATTAAAGCAAAATATTCCTATATTTCTAAAAGATATCAAACGACTAAATATTTCAAGGCTAAAACCCAATAATTCTTCATCTTTAAAAAGCTACCAAATAATGTAAATAAGAAAAATTATATTTTATAATAAAACATTAAAACAGAAAAACTATAACAGTTATGAAGTTAGACCAAGATTCCATTGTATAAGTGTAAGACCAATGTTACTTAATTAATATAAAACCAAATGTAGGTAAAACTAAATGTCCAAACTCACAACCAAAAGTAAGACAACAATAACAATGGCACTGGTCTTCATCAGTCGTATTAGACAAAACTTCTGGCCGACAAAAATGATTTTTTTTTATTTTAAGTTTAAAATTGGATTTCAAGTAAATAATTCACGATGTCGCAAATAATATCCATTTGTTGAAAGTACCTACCTACTATAAAAACTTTTCAGGGTTTTTTGGCTCGACCCGAATGTTTTTTTGAAACCCTAAGATTGGCGTTCAAAGCAAAAAATTTTCTCATTTCTGTTGGGTCAATTGTATTTTCTTTCCAACACAAGAAAAGCAAGCTGTTGTCCTAAAAAGTGACGTCTGTTGTTTCCTCCAAGAAAAATTATTTTTTCACACGTATTTTTGGTAAATCCAGGAATTTAATTTTATATTTTTAAAAAATAAAGCAAAAAACTAGACCATTATAATCTTGAACCCTATTTTGCTTGTTAAACATTAAACAAACAGCTAGCGTATATATAATTTTTTCAATTTACTTCCCTCCAAAACGAAATTGTGTAGACGCCCCTGAAGTCAACCCATTTTAACCAAATCTGTTCCAAATTCAAAAAAGAACGAATTAAAATCCTTATTCGTCTAAATTTTAAGATCAAAGATCTCACATTTTGAACGCGTCCTAACAAGTAGGCACAACGAACCGAAAGCCACATCCCACGACCGACCTCATCAGGTGGGCGCTGGCAGATAGGCCTTTACAGGCTATATTATAAATATAAATATAAATATAGAATCAACAAAAACAACTACTCCGGGGGCTAATACCCCTACCGGTATTGAATTACACTGTGTTCAAAATGTCAGACCTTTGATCTTAAAATTTAGACGAATAAGGATTTTAATTCCTTCTTTTTTTAATATGTTATATTTTCGTCTAGGAGTCCATAGGAATCAACAGTGTAACTCAATGCCGGTAAGGGTATTAGCCCTCGGAGTAGTTGTTTCTGTTGATTACATATTTATATTTATATTTATAAATCTGTTCCAAATTTTGGAAAACTCTATCTTTGTTATTTTTTATTACAGATTGTACAAAAAGCACTAGATGATGCAAGGGAAGGCCGAACATGCATAAGTATAGCCCACAGACTTACAACAATAAAAGATGCTGATTTAATTTGCGTTGTAAATAATGGCGTTGTTGTGGAACAAGGTTCACATTCAGAACTAATGAAAATTCGTGGCCTTTACGAAAAATTGTACACAATGCAAATTGGAGGAAGTTGATCACACAATATCAAATGAATAATTTATTTCTCGCAAATACGAAAAAAAAAACACAGAAGAAGATATTAATTTCAGACTTATAAATTGGCAATATGAGGTGATAATAATTTTTGTCCAGTAATATGAATATATGTAAAAGTAAAATTTATTTAAATACGTACCTGCACACATTTGTTAAGTAAACTTAAGTTAAAATAATTTATCTATTAGACACAGTATTTATATGTATATGTTACAGGCAAAGTAATTGATCTAGCTACTATGTATATCATCTAGGAAATCTAGGTAATATATACAGTATCTTTGAAATTTAAATAAAGTATTTATTCATTGAGATTACATTGATCAAAGAATCCAGATATTTGGAATTGGTTAGAGTAATAAATGAGAAAAAATGTTGCTTTATTTTATATTGCAAGGGTACATAAGGGAGGGTATAATACTACATTTTTAATCGTGAAGTACACATGTAACCCGGAATCATTATTATTATTATTATCTACTAGTAGTAGATATCTATTTAAACAGGAAGGAAACTAAAATAAATTACAACGTAAACTCTCGACAACGGATGTCAGGGAACCAAGCATTCTCTTTTATTATAAAGAAATTTACAAACAAAATTTTTAATATTTAAGAAAGAAGACGCCGTTAGCTCTTGGTGAAACATAATTAATAATTAAAGGATTAAACACTTGGAGTTGTTTCACAATTTTTTATTAGTTTAGGATTTAAGAGGGGGTTGTTTCCAAAATCAAGCTGGTCATTGGTTGAAATTTTATTGTTCAAAAATCCAAAAGGGATATCGGCATACGTTTCGCAGAACATATAAGAAATATAATATACAACAAACAAACCACAGGTTTGGCCACACATTGTATAAATTTAAATCATTTGTTTAATAAAAATAATGTTAAAATATTAAATCGCCAAAGGGGTGGAAAAATTTTAGATAATTATGAAATTTTAGAAATAAAAAAAGCCATTTTGAATAATAAAATTTTAACCAATGACCAGCTTGATTTTGGAAACAACCCCCTCTTAAATCCTGAACTAATAAAAAATTGTGAAACAACTCCAAGTGTTTAATTATTTAAATAAAATTTTTAATTCTTAACACTGAAACAAAGTTATGATGAAGGGCTACATAAGTCCAAAACGTTTATCGATATCACAATCTGTCTCTCTTTTCTATTTCACATATGAATGTAATATTTTTATCCGCCCACGTGAAATTTTCTTTTTACTAATTATGTTCTCTAGAGGTGGACAATTATTGAACGAATTGTTCATTTAAACACCCTTAAAAAATAATCGTATGAATGGATTCACTGCTTACGGTGTAACTCATTCAAAAACGAGACTTAAGGCAGCGCACAAATCCTCGAACCATCCTTAAAACATTCGTTATAAATAGCTTATGCTGTATTTTAATTAAAACATTTTGTAATGTAATATTCTAATTAATGACGCAAAAATCACAAGTTTATGTTGACTATTACTTAATTATTCAATAGTTGGGCAGTATATGTAATTTAATTAATTACTTTATCTGTAACATGTTGATGTATTTATAATTTATAAGGGTTAAACAGTTATTTAATTTAATTAAAGAAAAATGTTGCATTTTCATGACCCATAATTACATATCATGGTAGTAACGTCTAATAGTAAATGCATTGTAGGTATTATATGTTATATATGTAATGTATATTTTAATTCTTAAATATATAAATTAATTAATGTTTTTTAATTGCACATAGTTTTACTGCATGTAAATACATTTTTACTTTCGATCAACATATCTGTTATGAACCTATGTAATTTTTAGGAAACTTTCTATATATGGATATATATATATATATATATATATATATATATAATTGTGGGTTTTTTGGCTTACAAATTTCGAAGATAATATTTTATGAATTTGTTAGCAAATGCCCTTTCATAGATACGTTAGTTTTCCACCCACCATTAAGATTTGATACCCCTACCAAATATAAATTCTACTATTATTTTAGAAGTTATAAGTTTCACCTAAACGTTGTACCTTCAACCTAGTTGTTCATAATCAAACTGTCAAATTAAATAATCAGTATCTATTTAAATACTTTTTTTTAAAAAAGCATTTGTATTTCTATTTAAAGACGCATTTAATAAAAGTATCTGTATTTTTTTTTTGGTATTTAACATAAGTACCTATACGAGTAATTTTTCTTATAACTTTTCGAAAATAAAAGTAAAAAAGCTACCTTAAAATGTTTTATCATTTTTACAAATTTATTATTTACAAAGTATTTCTTGCCTAGATCTATAAAGACCATATTGCGACAAACAAGAGCAGATACATAATTTTTTGCTTGTGTTGGTTTAGAAGGTTTTTTTTTATTGTTATCTAAACTACACAAGTTCAAACGAACGATATAACCAACCAACCATGATTATTTATTATTTATTACATTCCTCATTTTTCGTATTCGTGCAGTACGATGTTTCCCGAATCCGCGCCGATCGCCGTTTCCAGTAGTACCATCGAAGGCATCGATTGCCGTGATCGTGAAAGCATTGTGATGTGATCTGCTCTAATCTGTGGGTCTGCTAATGCAGCACGCGTTGTGGAATTTATTCATGTTAACGGCTATTTTATTGTATTATTAGAAAAATATTAATTATCTAGCAAATACAGTGGTTGAAAGACATTTTTAGTGTAAGTTCTACCTTTAAATAGTGGTAAGTGCAATACGTATTTAAATTACCTAAAAATATTTTTGTAAAAAGTTTAGTTTCTAAATTTATTGTAATAGGGTGTCTTTGTATCAATTATGTTAAGTTTGCCCTTAGTATGTAGGTGAGTGTACTTTATCAGTAATTTTGGAAGAATTGAATACCTACGACCTTAGTTTTCGTTTTAAAAGAAAACAAACTGGAGGCTTCATAAAAATATATTTTTAGGTTAGGTAACTCAATTATCAAATTGAACTAGGTGAATATACGTTAGTTGCGAATAATATTTGCTTAACTAATAAACGGTTTAAAGACAAAGATATTTTCCTGTTTTATACTCTCTGTTTACTTTGTTTTTGTTTTTTTCGTAGTCGAATTTGTTTTTTTTTTAGGTACCTACATATTTACTCTGTATTTTTGTATTATATGTAGATACATAACATAAAAATTCCTCATACTGCGTAGGTATCAACTATATTAAATTAAAACGCCAAATTTTAGAGATTAGGAAATTATTTCAGTCTACTCAAAAGTTAAGAAGTTCCTTTGGTGTTTAGATTATTTACTCTCTTTTAGCCAGAAGAATACACCGCAGAAAATTTATTTAAAACTGAATTAAAAAAAATGTTGGCACCATCAAATTCTGCGCTCTTTTTTACATAAACCCCATGTTTTAGAGCTTAGTAAATTATCGCTATCTGCTCGAAAAGCGAGCACTTTGTGATATAAACTTCACTACTGTTAAACCCTAAGATGTTTATTATGGGAAAAACCAGTAATTAACCCTCATACACTATAATATTATACCTAAGTTTATTGCTTCAGTTGTTACTAAATTCCTGTCGATGACATAACTGCCGAAATACGTATAGAGTTTCTAAATAAATTTATGAAACATTTTCACCAAGTCTTTTTTCATTTTTTATCTTACATATTTTTTTTTATTAAGTTAGTAAAACACGAAAGGTTGCTTTACACTTTTTTTATTAGATACCTCTAATAACTGTTTTGACTTGTTGTCATCATCTGAGAGTTACTATAGAAACTAACTTACAATTAAAAAAAGAAAACTTGTATGTTTCATTCCCACTAGCTACTCGTGCTAGTGGGTGGGCAGTCCCTCCGACCTACACTGTGGTGCAAACCTGGAGAGTAGGGCATAAGGCCCTTTTCAGCTTCCTTTCACGAATCGTGGAAGTGGGTGGGTAGTGTGGTTATGGTGAGAAAGATGAGACGGAAGGGAAGTGAAATACTACCCTGTTGGTATATTATTGCCCCAGCATTTCCTTAAGTGATCCAAGGAAACCACAGAAAAACTTGGACCAGAGCAGCCGGGCCTGGATTAATGACAATTAATACAATTAAAAACCAGTTATATTAAATATAGTATATTTAAATACATTACATTACAAAACTGGTACCCTCCCAAAATTATAAATTGTACTTATATGTAAATAACTATACTTTTAAGTTTAAGTAAGTTTCTAGAATAATACTCATGATGACATAATAAGTCGAAACCAATAGGCGTCTAATAATAAAGTGTAAAACAATATTTTGTGTTTTTATAATTTATTGAATTTCTTTTACAGTTACCCCCCCCCCCACAAAATCACCAATATTATTAAAAGTATTTTTTTACACTTGTACTTGTGTTTCTTAAAATCAATATTTTTAGAACGATTCAATTTACCCAAAGACAAGTTGTTCTTAAAAAATTGTTATTCGGAGGTATTGCTATTGTTTTATTCATTTTGTTACAATATACGTACATATTATACATATTTTATTTTGATAGTTTAGCTTAGAACATTTGCTCGGATGACTATCTGTTTTCGTTATCGTTCTAATGACTTTTTTTATAATCAGACCATCTGGCATCGGTAACCTTGGTATCTGACTCGAGAAATATGTGTGTATTTGTATGTATGTATACGTAAATTGGTACAGTTTGTAGAATGTTAAATTTTATTTGTTATGGTCTTATAACTTAAAGATAAAAATTAAGTAATGTTTTATATTTTAAATATTCGAAATTTGCAGCAATTTCCTATGGTTTAATTAATACTTAAGCAAAATTACTAATTACTAAAATGTAGACATTTATTAAATGTTTTGAACTTAATCAAAGCTCAGAAGTTGCAACTTCGTGTGACGAATTATTCCGAAAATAAAAGCGACTGTGAGATCACAGTTTATAAAATTAGTTGGTTAGACAATTAGTAACAGTGAAATAGCGATTTATTCGTATGTACTATTGATTAAGTGTTAAATATCGATTTTACATGTATGTTGAAATAAAACATTCTGGTAAGTTGTTAACTTTAGATGTTTATCGTTATTTATTTAGATAAATTCAGATTTACATTTAAGTATTGGCAATTATTTTAATTTTAATTGATACATAATATAAATTTTTCTTCTTTATTTATTTATTGTTTAATTTAAGTTAATTTTTAAATCAACCTCCGCGTTGTAGTGATTTTTTTATAAAGATAAATATGAGTAGGAATATATTTAATTGTATTGTTGAAAATATTTCTCTGAAATTGTTATGTAGGTCAATCTTATAAATAGTCCGTAATAAACATAGTGCCTTTTCAATTGCAAACTAAAATTATGATTTTATTTTTAAAAATCATTAGTTTGTAGTTTTAGGAGAATTGATAATGGATTTTTTTACAGTTCCGTGAGGAAAATTGGTCGTCAATGGGGTTGGTTAAATAGAATGCTAGCCAGGGAGAGAAATATGAGCAAATTGGCATCTTCAGTGGTAAGTTTTTTTACACTTATTATTTAATACATATTTTTACTTTACATTTTATATTTCTTCATTGTACTTAAAAGTTATTTGGCTCTGTACGTTATAATTATAAAATCGATATCTTTTTCTCTAATTTCACTTGCGCTGGAAATTAAACATTTTTTAGTGGAATTTTTAGTCATAATAATCAGGTCTCTATTATTTAATTTACATTTAAACAACTAAATTTGTTTTCGCACTTTGAAATGAATACGTAAAGTAGCGAGCATTAAGAAATTTTATTTTTGCACTTTGAGGAATGCGAATGGAAAGCGATGTTTAGAATCACAAACTGATGCCTATTGTAAAATCGATAATAAGAAAATAGTTTTTTCGCAGTCTTGTTGATGTTTTTAAAAATTTGTACTTTGAAGTATTGAAATTTAAATTAATTGCCATATCTTACGCAAATATTTGTTGATTGTAAAATTGAAGCGGTTTTAAGGGTGGAAGATTTTTCTATTAACTAAAGTTCGAACACCGACGTTTCACCTTATGTTGTAAGGATTTATCAAGGTAAACTTACATTTAAGATGGTGCAAATTGTAAACGTATTACCATTCATTAAAACATAGAGAAAAATGTCGGTATTGGTACTTTAATTAATAAAAAAAACTTTCATTCCTTAGCGCCTTTGATTCTATGCACGAAAGTGCCTTATTTTTGAAACGCGAATTTTATGTCGATCTTGAAGTACAAGTGGGTTATGGTATCTGAACATTTCTAGTTAGTTTAAAATTCGATTTTAAAAGTTTGTAAAGACGTTCTGTGCACTAAAATTTGTTCTATTCGGCGATTAAAACTAATTTTAAATCAGACTGTAAATAAGCGCAAATTAAAGTCTGTGATTAGGCGCATTGGATATCATTTTGTAAAATTTACGTAGATATTTATAAATAAGGTTGCTCTTGTTTTTTTTTATTTAATCCATATTTTAATTGGACTTGGAGATAAGTAGGTTAGGGTGTAGAAAGATGCGTGATGCCTGTTTTTGAGAAATCGAGAAGAATAATTCTTGAAGTATTCAACATGTAGCGAGTTTTGCTGGCATGTCTATAAATTTTATTTTGGCACTATGAAAAGGTACTTTACGCATTGAAGCCCACTCATTTTTAGGTTCCAACAGTGTCAAATTTAACAAGCGAACTACAGGATCGTAAATTGACGTCTGCTTTTGTCAAATTTAATGTTTAAAATATTGCGAATATATTCAGCATATTATGTAATTTTATTTAGACACCGGACAGTTCATACTTTCAGGTGTGTCTGATCAATCGTTGAAACTGATTTTAAATCGGACCTTAAATAAGCCAGCTAGAGTTTCGGAATGTTCCTTTGGATTGATTTAATTAGTAAATTATCGTGATTTCTTTATCATTGTTGATTTAAAACCATCCCTATCCCCACCCCTTAAAGTAGTATTTAAGGACAAAACATTGTTTAGTTTTTGAATATTTTTGTATTACTGCCGAAAAATTTACAGTGCGATGAAACAATTGTCAAATGCAATAAACGTTATTGAAATTTAAAACACTTTAATTTTTTATTCTAAAATATTAATTTATTTCTTTTTTGGTTAGGAACTTATTTCAAATTATTCTTAAACTATTTCAGCTTTATAGAAAGTAATACTTTTAACTCAAATGATATATATTATTTGATTTGTACGAATTAGTTTTACCCAAAAGTCAATAGAACGTACTTGAATGAATTTAATTTGATTATTCAAAGTTTAACTGTTCGACTTTTATAGTGGTATTTTGCGTTGAAAACATCTTTAATCGAGAATAATGATATGTTTATCTATATAACTATCAGTAATAAGTCCCAATGTATTACAGATTGTGGAACACTGGAATTACAATCATTCCATTCCATTCATTCCGAATGAATGCTTCTTAAACTCTATCGTGCATCTATGGTTATTTTTAATCACGCATATCCACAGCATAAATTGACGTTGTTGAGCATCTATGGTTATTGATTTCTTTTCACAATTCTCTATTATTTGTCATGTCAATTGCGTAAATTGACAGAATAGTCGTATGTGTCTCTTATATTTTAGTAGGGACGCCACGTCGCCATTTTAAAGTATTTTACTTGCTTTTCGGTGGGTGTTTTTATTCTATTTAATGTTTTATTTATTTAATAGTAAATTTAATTCATTGTTCATGTTTATTTTTACAGATTGACCTATTAATGAGAGAAGCATTGAGGGTAATTTTAACTATTAAAAAGACAAGTCGTCTACTATGGTGTTGTTGCTGTCGACTGTCAGCCTGGGCGATTTTGCAGTCAATTAAGGTGAGAATACAAGCAATAATACAAACAGAGAAAAGGGTTCGATATTATTTTAATATTTTCTTATGCACATTTCTATTAAGGAAGCTAAGCATTATTTCATGGCATTTGATTTTACAGGAATATAGGTCGCTCTCATTCACTCCAGGATATGGCAGTACCTGAAGGAAGCATGAAAGTGCCTTTTTGGACTGGAAACAATGGCAGTGTGTTGGTGTTACAAAGAGAAGGATTTATGATGATGAATTGGTAAGTAACAACGTTAATTAAAGATAGTAGTTGCGAAATTTTCATTAAATTATCCCAGAAAGTTCAACTTCTTAGACATTTATAACCTACAGGAATGTCAAAAGCAGAATTAAAGTTTTCCAGCAGTGTTAAACTTGTATGTTATATGTATCTAATTATAATAGAAATTAGTTAATATTAAAGTTAGTGATTCCACATCTCTATTTTTTAATTTTACTGTTTTGCTTGCCATTAGGTGTGTTTTTATTTTATTTGTTTAATAGTATAGTTAATTTGTTTTCTTCGCTGTTTCTGTAGATTGGCCAATCAATGAGCGAGCACTGAAGTACATTGGTGTCCTTTTTCCTGGACTTGTTTCCTGTTAACATCTTCACTTTGATGCAATATGCAGATGATTTTCGACTGATTCGAGTGAGAACACCTGGATACCACTGAAACAAGTTGTCTGCAGTAGTATTGTTGGATTTAGTGTGCTTTTCACACTTGTAAACTTTGGAACGTGACATTCTACAGTTAATTAAGGTGAGAATACATGATATTACTAATATTAATTACTCGTTATTAATCTGTTACCACCGTATCTGTTTCAGGTCGCCGTTGGAGAAGACAAAGAAGACCGTAGTTAGAATTTTTCTTTATTTTATTTCGATCAAGTTTTTATTTTGTATGTTATTTAGTTGAGTTAATATTTTATTTTGCATGTAGTTAGTTCATTTAGTTGAATTCATATTTTATTATGCATGTTTTTAGCTCATTTAGTTGAATTCATCTTTTATTATGCATGTTTTTAGTTCATTTAGTTGAATTCATTTTTTAGTTTGCATGTTTTTAGCTCATTTAGTTGAATTCATCTTTTATTTTGCATGTAATGTAGATTATTTTATTTTGCAAGTTATTTAGGTCATTTTATTTGAATTCGTTTTTGTTTTGCATGTTTTTATTTTTTTTTATATATTTTGCATGTCTCTTGCTTACCTCTTCGCTTTGCTTACTGCACATTCTCGCTATTCCGCTTCGCATTTACACTACGTCTTCTACATGATTCAACGTTTCGTTATCGTGTTCAATTCTCTTCTCAGCTTTGTGGGCCTAGGGAGGGCCTCCCCGAACGAATCCCCTTAGCCTTAGCTTTTTAGTTGTTCTTTTAAGGTACCTTAGGTACCTTAACGTGAGTCTACCCTAACGTTACTTCATTTCAGACGGGGTACAGTGGGTTATCTGGAATAGGAGGAATAGCCGACTGCCCAGCTTATTTCGTCGAAATCTGTCCGATCTTTTCTACCAATCTATTAGTCTTTGTCGTTAGTCCTGCTAATGCTCTATTCGCTTTCAGATAATATGGCATTTCTTAAGAAGACCGAAGACATCGTATTTTTTTCTTTTTATTGTGCTTTATTTGAAATTCCATTTGTTTTCTTGTATTTCTTTTACAGGTATTTTGCTTTTTTTACTTTATAAACTGTTATATTAATGTAATCGTAATTTAATCTGATAATTAGCTTTTCCAAATTCAGTTTTTGTCATAATTGTTCAAACCAAATACAATTTAATTAGTAATTTTAATCATTAGAAGTAATTTGGGTGGATAGGGTGGCTATAAGGGGTGATGCGGAGGCCACAGAGTATTCGGGGGGCCTTTTTGTCCCAAACCTAATGTTTTAATATTAATATAACAGTTTATGAACAACATATTGTACATAATTTTGTCTTTCTCTTACAGGTATTTTATTCGCATTACTTTATAAACTGTTGTATTAATATAATCGTAATATAATCTGATAATTAGCTTTTCGAAATTCAGTTTTTTCCATAATTGTTCAAACCATATACAATCTTATTAATAATTGTAATAATTGGAAGTAATTTGGGTGGATAGGGTGGCTATAAGGGGAGATGCGGAGGCCACAGACTGTTAGGGGAGCTTTTTTGTCCCAAAAATAGTATTCAAATATTAATATAGCAGTTTATGAAGTATAAAATGTAAGTAGTTATTGCATTTAATTGTAGTAAACTCGTGTCAATTTGTATTAAAGATGTATTTGACGTTAATTATACTATCTGTGAATTGTTTGTAAATCAAGCTGTATTGTTATCCAGTATATTTTGTATTAAATAAATCAATTAATCTATTAGTGGTTCTATGTAAATATAAACATAATTGTATTGTTTATTCTTAAGAGTGATTTTTAATAAATGTGTTAAGGATTACAAATTGTCTTATTTTCTCATTAACCAACACTATAAATTCAATAAAGTATTCAAAAAAGAAGGCACTTCGTGAAGTATATTGATTAAATTGCTGACTTATTTATGCGAGTTCGAAATTTTTGACATCATGATATACAAGATGTTCAATTTAAATTCAATAAATTTATCCAAAGCAACTTATGCTCTTTTGATACAAATGTCGAAAATTTTCCAATTTTTGAATTTGTGTTAACATACGAGGTCTGGTCAACAAATAGTTTGACAAACAAAATTCGATTTTCCAGATCATTTGCCAAACTATTTTAATCTGGAAAATCGAATTTTGCTTGTCAAACTATTTGTGGACCAGACCTCGTATGTGATTATAAACTGAAAATTTTGAAAAAATTTCAACATTCGTATCAGGAGAGCATAAGTCCAAAGAGTTATTTTTCGAAAAATAGTTTATAAGTCGGATCACTAGTGTTCAAAAGAAAATGTAACTGACTTTATGTTATACTACTCTTACCAAGTAAAAAAGCAATAATTTTGATTTATTTATTAACTAAATCAGTAACGGACATGGAGTAGAACAAATATAAGCCATAATTTCCAATTTATTTATTAATTAGATCAGTAAATTACATAAAGTAGAACAAATATATGTATTTTAAATAACTTTACAATACATATTTACAAAACAGTTTCTAATTACTATGCAAAAGCACATACATTTATTTACTGATACACCTATTTATTCAGAACAAATCATTTATTTACATTATTTCATCATATACATGTTACCATAGTGTTATCAATCAAGAATAAATACATTTCAACAAGATTTTATTATAATTACAACAAAATTATGCACAATATAGTTTATAAAGTAAAAAGAATAATTTACCTATAAGAGAAAGACAAAATTATGTACAATATGTTGTTCATAAACTGTTATATTAATATTAAAACATTAGGTTTGGGACAAAAAGGCCCCCCGAATACTCTGTGGCCTCCGCATCACCCCTTATAGCCACCCTATCCACCCAAATTACTTCTAATGATTAAAATTACTAATTAAATTGTATTTGGTTTGAACAATTATGACAAAAACTGAATTTGGAAAAGCTAATTATCAGATTAAATTACGATTACATTAATATAACAGTTTATAAAGTAAAAAAAGCAAAATACCTGTAAAAGAAATACAAGAAAACAAATGGAATTTCAAATAAAGCACAATAAAAAGAAAAAAATACGATGTCTTCGGTCTTCTTAAGAAATGCCATATTATCTGAAAGCGAATAGAGCATTAGCAGGACTAACGACAAAGACTAATAGATTGGTAGAAAAGATCGGACAGATTTCGACGAAATAAGCTGGGCAGTCGGCTATTCCTCCTATTCCAGATAACCCACTGTACCCCGTCTGAAATGAAGTAACGTTAGGGTAGACTCACGTTAAGGTACCTAAGGTACCTTAAAAGAACAACTAAAAAGCTAAGGCTAAGGGGATTCGTTCGGGGAGGCCCTCCCTAGGCCCACAAAGCTGAGAAGAGAATTGAACACGATAACGAAACGTTGAATCATGTAGAAGACGTAGTGTAAATGCGAAGCGGAATAGCGAGAATGTGCAGTAAGCAAAGCGAAGAGGTAAGCAAGAGACATGCAAAATATATAAAAAAAAATAAAAACATGCAAAACAAAAACGAATTCAAATAAAATGACCTAAATAACTTGCAAAATAAAATAATCTACATTACATGCAAAATAAAAGATGAATTCAACTAAATGAGCTAAAAACATGCAAACTAAAAAATGAATTCAACTAAATGAACTAAAAACATGCATAATAAAAGATGAATTCAACTAAATGAGCTAAAAACATGCATAATAAAATATGAATTCAACTAAATGAACTAACTACATGCAAAATAAAATATTAACTCAACTAAATAACATACAAAATAAAAACTTGATCGAAATAAAATAAAGAAAAATTCTAACTACGGTCTTCTTTGTCTTCTCCAACGGCGACCTGAAACAGATACGGTGGTAACAGATTAATAACGAGTAATTAATATTAGTAATATCATGTATTCTCACCTTAATTAACTGTAGAATGTCACGTTCCAAAGTTTACAAGTGTGAAAAGCACACTAAATCCAACAATACTACTGCAGACAACTTGTTTCAGTGGTATCCAGGTGTTCTCACTCGAATCAGTCGAAAATCATCTGCATATTGCATCAAAGTGAAGATGTTAACAGGAAACAAGTCCAGGAAAAAGGACACCAATGTACTTCAGTGCTCGCTCATTGATTGGCCAATCTACAGAAACAGCGAAGAAAACAAATTAACTATACTATTAAACAAATAAAATAAAAACACACCTAATGGCAAGCAAAACAGTAAAATTAAAAAATAGAGATGTGGAATCACTAACTTTAATATTAACTAATTTCTATTATAATTAGATACATATAACATACAAGTTTAACACTGCTGGAAAACTTTAATTCTGCTTTTGACATTCCTGTAGGTTATAAATGTCTAAGAAGTTGAACTTTCTGGGATAATTTAATGAAAATTTCGCAACTACTATCTTTAATTAACGTTGTTACTTACCAATTCATCATCATAAATCCTTCTCTTTGTAACACCAACACACTGCCATTGTTTCCAGTCCAAAAAGGCACTTTCATGCTTCCTTCAGGTACTGCCATATCCTGGAGTGAATGAGAGCGACCTATATTCCTGTAAAATCAAATGCCATGAAATAATGCTTAGCTTCCTTAATAGAAATGTGCATAAGAAAATATTAAAATAATATCGAACCCTTTTCTCTGTTTGTATTATTGCTTGTATTCTCACCTTAATTGACTGCAAAATCGCCCAGGCTGACAGTCGACAGCAACAACACCATAGTAGACGACTTGTCTTTTTAATAGTTAAAATTACCCTCAATGCTTCTCTCATTAATAGGTCAATCTGTAAAAATAAACATGAACAATGAATTAAATTTACTATTAAATAAATAAAACATTAAATAGAATAAAAACACCCACCGAAAAGCAAGTAAAATACTTTAAAATGGCGACGTGGCGTCCCTACTAAAATATAAGAGACACATACGACTATTCTGTCAATTTACGCAATTGACATGACAAATAATAGAGAATTGTGAAAAGAAATCAATAACCATAGATGCTCAACAACGTCAATTTATGCTGTGGATATGCGTGATTAAAAATAACCATAGATGCACGATAGAGTTTAAGAAGCATTCATTCGGAATGAATGGAATGGAATGATTGTAATTCCAGTGTTCCACAATCTGTAATACATTGGGACTTATTACTGATAGTTATATAGATAAACATATCATTATTCTCGATTAAAGATGTTTTCAACGCAAAATACCACTATAAAAGTCGAACAGTTAAACTTTGAATAATCAAATTAAATTCATTCAAGTACGTTCTATTGACTTTTGGGTAAAACTAATTCGTACAAATCAAATAATATATATCATTTGAGTTAAAAGTATTACTTTCTATAAAGCTGAAATAGTTTAAGAATAATTTGAAATAAGTTCCTAACCAAAAAAGAAATAAATTAATATTTTAGAATAAAAAATTAAAGTGTTTTAAATTTCAATAACGTTTATTGCATTTGACAATTGTTTCATCGCACTGTAAATTTTTCGGCAGTAATACAAAAATATTCAAAAACTAAACAATGTTTTGTCCTTAAATACTACTTTAAGGGGTGGGGATAGGGATGGTTTTAAATCAACAATGATAAAGAAATCACGATAATTTACTAATTAAATCAATCCAAAGGAACATTCCGAAACTCTAGCTGGCTTATTTAAGGTCCGATTTAAAATCAGTTTCAACGATTGATCAGACACACCTGAAAGTATGAACTGTCCGGTGTCTAAATAAAATTACCTAATATGCTGAATATATTCGCAATATTTTAAACATTAAATTTGACAAAAGCAGACGTCAATTTACGATCCTGTAGTTCGCTTGTTAAATTTGACACTGTTGGAACCTAAAAATGAGTGGGCTTCAATGCGTAAAGTACCTTTTCATAGTGCCAAAATAAAATTTATAGACATGCCAGCAAAACTCGCTACATGTTGAATAATTCAAGAATTATTCTTCTCGATTTCTCAAAAACAGGCATCACGCATCTTTCTACACCCTAACCTACTTATCTCCAAGTCCAATTAAAATATGGATTAAATAAAAAAAAACAAGAGCAACCTTATTTATAAATATCTACGTAAATTTTACAAAATGATATCCAATGCGCCTAATCACAGACTTTAATTTGCGCTTATTTACAGTCTGATTTAAAATTAGTTTTAATCGCCGAATAGAACAAATTTTAGTGCACAGAACGTCTTTACAAACTTTTAAAATCGAATTTTAAACTAACTAGAAATGTTCAGATACCATAACCCACTTGTACTTCAAGATCGACATAAAATTCGCGTTTCAAAAATAAGGCACTTTCGTGCATAGAATCAAAGGCGCTAAGGAATGAAAGTTTTTTTTATTAATTAAAGTACCAATACCGACATTTTTCTCTATGTTTTAATGAATGGTAATACGTTTACAATTTGCACCATCTTAAATGTAAGTTTACCTTGATAAATCCTTACAACATAAGGTGAAACGTCGGTGTTCGAACTTTAGTTAATAGAAAAATCTTCCACCCTTAAAACCGCTTCAATTTTACAATCAACAAATATTTGCGTAAGATATGGCAATTAATTTAAATTTCAATACTTCAAAGTACAAATTTTTAAAAACATCAACAAGACTGCGAAAAAACTATTTTCTTATTATCGATTTTACAATAGGCATCAGTTTGTGATTCTAAACATCGCTTTCCATTCGCATTCCTCAAAGTGCAAAAATAAAATTTCTTAATGCTCGCTACTTTACGTATTCATTTCAAAGTGCGAAAACAAATTTAGTTGTTTAAATGTAAATTAAATAATAGAGACCTGATTATTATGACTAAAAATTCCACTAAAAAATGTTTAATTTCCAGCGCAAGTGAAATTAGAGAAAAAGATATCGATTTTATAATTATAACGTACAGAGCCAAATAACTTTTAAGTACAATGAAGAAATATAAAATGTAAAGTAAAAATATGTATTAAATAATAAGTGTAAAAAAACTTACCACTGAAGATGCCAATTTGCTCATATTTCTCTCCCTGGCTAGCATTCTATTTAACCAACCCCATTGACGACCAATTTTCCTCACGGAACTGTAAAAAAATCCATTATCAATTCTCCTAAAACTACAAACTAATGATTTTTAAAAATAAAATCATAATTTTAGTTTGCAATTGAAAAGGCACTATGTTTATTACGGACTATTTATAAGATTGACCTACATAACAATTTCAGAGAAATATTTTCAACAATACAATTAAATATATTCCTACTCATATTTATCTTTATAAAAAAATCACTACAACGCGGAGGTTGATTTAAAAATTAACTTAAATTAAACAATAAATAAATAAAGAAGAAAAATTTATATTATGTATCAATTAAAATTAAAATAATTGCCAATACTTAAATGTAAATCTGAATTTATCTAAATAAATAACGATAAACATCTAAAGTTAACAACTTACCAGAATGTTTTATTTCAACATACATGTAAAATCGATATTTAACACTTAATCAATAGTACATACGAATAAATCGCTATGCCACTGTTACTAATTGTCTAACTAACTAATTTTATAAACTGTGGTCACATACAGTCACTTTTCTTTTCGGAATAATTCGTCACACGAAGTTGCAACTTCTGAGCTTTGATTAAGTTCAAAACATTTAATAAATGTCTACATTTTAGTAATTAGTAATTTTGCTTAAGTATTAATTAAACCATAGGAAATTGCTGCAAATTTCGAATATTTAAAATATAAAACATTACTTAATTTTTATCTTTAAGTTATAAGACCATAACAAATAAAATTTAACATTCTACAAACTGTACCAATTTACGTATACATACATACAAATACACACATATTTCTCGAGTCAGATAAAAAAAGTCATTAGAACGATAACGAACACAGATAGTCATCCGAGTAAATGTTCTAAGCTAAACTATCAAAATAAAATATGTATAATATGTACGTATATTGCAACAAAATGAATAAAACAATAGCAATACCTCCGAATAACAATTTTTTAAGAACAACTTGTCTTTGGGTAAATAGAATCGTCCTAAAAATATTGATTTTAAGAAACACAAGTACAAGCGTAAAAAAATTACTTTTAATAATATTGGTGATTTTGTGGGGGAGGGGGGTAACTGTAAAAAAAATTCAATAAATTATAAAAACACAAAATATTGTTTTACACTTTTTTATTAGACGCCTTTAATATTGGTTTCGACTTATTATGTCATCATGAGTATTATTCTAGAAACTTACTTAAACTTAAAAGTATAGTTATTTACATATAAGTACAATTTATAATTTTGGGAAGGTACCAGTTTTATAATGTAATGTATTTAAATATACTATATTTAATATTACTGGTTTTTAATTGTATTGATTGTCATTAATCCAGGCCCGGCTGCTCTGGTCCAAGTTTTTCTGTGGTTTCCTTGGATCACTTAAGGAAATGCTGGGGCAATAATATACCAACAGGGTAGTATTTCACTTCCCTTCCGTCTCATCTTTCTCTCCATAACCCCACTACCCACCCACTTCCACGATTCGTGAAAGGGGGCTGAAGAGGGCCTTATGCCGTACTCTCCAGCTTTGCACCACAGTGTAGGTCGGAGGGACTGCCCACCCACTAGCACGAGTAGCTAGTGGGAATGAAACGTACAAGTTTTCTTTTTTTAATTGTAAGTTAGTTTCTATAGTAACTCTCAGATGATGACAACAAGTCAAAACAGTTATTAGAGGTATCTAATAAAAAAGGTGTAAAGCAACCTTTCGTGTTTTACTAACTTAATAAAAAAAAAAATGTAAGATAAAAAATGAAAAAAGACTCGGTGAAAATGTTCCATAAATTTATTTAGAAACTCTATATACGTATTTCGGCAATTATGTCATCGACAGGAATTTAGTAACAACTGAAGCAATAAACTTAGGTATAATATTACAGTGTATGAGGGTTAATTACTGGTTTTTCCCATAATAAACATCTTAGGGTTTAACAGTGGTGATTGGGTTAAATCTAGTTGTTCGTTTAACAAGTTATCTTTATCGTTACAAAGAGCTCTTTTAATTTCGAAAGTTTCTAAAGCGTTTAATTTAGTTCCTTTATTAGCAAAATATAATTTTTTTTACATAATTAGGAATATCCTGATTTTGAATATGGTGATTATCGTTTAATAAATGATTAGCAAAATTAGAATTCTCCTTTGCAACAGCTAAGAATGCTCCGACCAGACTGACCTATATAATAACATTCACACTGATATTTAACACTTAGTCAATAGTACATATGAATAAATCGCTATGCCACTGTTACTAATTGTCTAACTAACTAATTTTATAAACTGTGGTCACATACAGTCACTTTTCTTTTCGGAATAATTCGTCACACGAAGTTGCAACTTCTGAACTTTGATTCTTTCAAAACATTTAACAAAAGCCTACATTTTAAATGTTTAAATGTAAAATATGTACCTTGACAAAAAGTATAATTAGTAATTTTGCTTAAGTATTAATTAAAACATAGGCAAATGCTGAAAATTTCGAATATTTAAAATATAAAACATTACTTAATTTTTATCTTTAAGTTATAAGGCCATAATAAAAAAAAATTAACATTCCACAAACTGTACCAACTTACGTATACATATATACAAATACACACATATTTCTCGGGTCAGATACCAAGGTGACCGATGCCAGATGGTCTAATTATAAAAAAGCCATCAGAACGATAACGAACACAGATAATCATCCAAGCAAATAAGTTAAACTAGCAAAATAAGATATGTACAATATGTACGTATATTGTAACAAAATGAATAAACAATAGCAATACCTCCGAATAACAATTTTTTAAGAACAACTTGTCTTTGGATAAAAAATAAGCTACGTACTTTTTTTTTAACAAGACGAAAACTGCACGTAAATTAATAGCAACTAATTAAATACAAGATCATTAATTAGTTTTCATACTTTAAATAAAGATAACAGATATACAAAGTGTAAATTAAAGGATGTTTAAAATACTAATTTGGGAACAAACAATAATACAAAAATTATTTATTAATTTTTTCCTTTAACGTAAAAAATCTGTTCACATTTTAATAATCATACCTTATTTCTTAATTAAAACAATGAACTATGACCAATTTTTTTTATTTCAATTCAAATTCACCGCCATGTTCAAAATTTTTATAAGGTGGGAGTAGAAAATAACGTAGTAGTGTCTAAAGGATCCATACACCAGAATAAGACAATGAGTATAAAGAATAATTGCGAAATTAACTTTTTATATACCCTGTGATCCAAATATATTCTTCTAATTTGTTTTCGTTATTATTAGTGATCAAAAGATAGATAGCTTTTAGGGTTTATGTTAAAATAAGACCGGTTTTGGCTACATGAATTTAACAGCAATAGTCCAAAATTGTACGAAGAACGAGAACCATAAATATAACAAAACTTATGAACCTCTCTAATCTGTGCTTATGAACAAATCAAACTGACAACCCAAACGAGAGGTTATGTTCGTTTATGATTAAGTTATGTGGATGTTTTGAACATATTTTTCAAATAGCTTACTTTTTTATTAATCGACTTGTTTAAATTGTTATGTGTAGTTAATATGACGTATTTAAAATCATGGGAAGAGTTCGAAAAGGCTGCTGAGAGACTATATTTACAGTCGCCAGATAAAGTTCGATATAGTATGAAATATGTTCATTCTAAGAACGTTTTGGTTTTAAAAATGACGGACAACGTAGTTGTAAGTTCAATTTTAGTCATTTACTTATATGAGGTTAGCTTATTGTCGTTTTTATTTCGTTACAGTGTCTGCAATTTAAAACTGAAATTGCCCAAGATGTTAGAAAGATCGATAAGTTTGTTAACAACTTAATGAGACATATGGTTTCAAAAGAACATTAAATATATTTATTTTGCATTTCCATGTTTACTATTAAGTTTAAAAATCTTTCTCTGAAAGGATGTAAAAAATGTGATACGAGTATTGTGGAACAAAGTTAAGTGCAATGCATAATAACATCTTTTCTTTGTAACTTCAAATAATAAACAGAATAATGAAAAAAAATGAATTAGTGTATTATTTTATAATTACTTACTTGGTTGTTTTTGTCATATATCAACGCATAGTTAACGTGAGACTTGTTTTTTGTTTGAATAATTATTTTCACTTTAATATTAAATGAATTGTCACTTACCCAATAATTTATAAAAACATGAAATGGTCCTGAATCTGCTTAGCTTCAAGTTGTTTAGAAAATACTATTAACCAACAGATGGATGGGAAGCACGCACTTTTACCTGTTCAAGAAAAAAACAATAATATTGTAATGAACACCTGAAGAAATAATATAATTCTAGGAGTAAAAAAGGAAAAACTTTAATAAATATTCGGCAGTTAAATATATATAGTATAATAAATAATAATTTATTACATAATAAAATAACAACGTAACTATTCATAATTACATTATGAAGCAATAAAATATGTTACAAATTCATACTAGTATACACAATAATAAATAAAATGATACTACTCTTTACATTTTTGTATAATAATAAAATTACTCTACGGTATTACATAGTCAATTTGGAAAAAAATTCATGGACAAGCTGCTGTCAAAGCAATCTGGTTAAATCATTAAAGAATATTGATTAAAGCTATTAAAAGTGTTATACATGTGTGCTTCAAACACCATCTGCCTGCCAATTTCACAAAGCCAAAACGAGAAGTCGTTTGAATATTATTTAGAATATTAAGCCAACGATACCTGCCATACAATCAAGTGACTTTTCTCCCCTTTTATTTCAATATGGGATGAGACATCTGGATCCTCAGCTGTCTGTTGTTCAATCACACTGTCTTCCATTTCACCATCACCTAATCAAATAAAATTTTATTGTAAAAAATCCTAAAAAACACTACTTTTAAAATTTCTAGAAACAAAATTAGAACCCAAGAGTTTGATCTAATTCTTATGTATTCTTTATTCCATTTATTTTTTGTTTTTTAATCTCTAAAGACAGAAACCAATAAATTCTTTTGCTTAATCTTATTACATTAGCCTTGTCTCGTCCTTTTATAATTGATATACTTTAGAAAATAAAAATACACCTAACACCGATAATAAAACCTTATCATGTGATTAACATTTAATGGTATCCTGGCTTACGCGTGATAAAAAAAAGTTAAATAATAACAAATGGTATTGAAAAAATGTGCGCTGTAGAAGTCGTTTTCATCTTTTGTCCCATGGAAAGTGCAATAAGGAAATGAAACAATTAAAAGCAGCATACATTAAATCATAAAATTGACAACGTACCCTGTGGGACTCTCGAGAATATCGTACATGAGCTGCCAAATAAGAAGATGTGAAGCTACGTCTTTCGGTTCATTAGCATCTTCATCTGTAAATTTCCGAAATTCGTTCAAAATTCACCCACGACTTTCGACAAGACAAAAGAAGAAAACAAGACAGAGACAAGATATTACAAAAAAAACAATCAAACAAAACACGCGACATTCCCAGGAGCTCCCAACAGTCAAGTGAAAAATAACTTGGTTAATTTCAATAATCATGGAAAACCTCTTAAAGTAGACAGACAGACAAAGAGAACGTGCATATAGTGGATTAGTAACGTGTAATAAAAACTTTCATACTACTTGTTTATACCACCTACGTATTTATATACACACATGTTAATTTTCAATAAACTCTACATATGGATGCGAAGTATTAGTCAATTAAATAAAAATTACAGACGTGTAAATACTATATATTACAAAGAAATCTTGAAACTTAATTTTTTTAAGGTAGTTATAAACGTACGACCTTAATTCAAATGACTATATTATCAACAAATTTTGAATTAGCAAATCATCTGACTAAATATTTTATATCATGATAATTAGCTACTTGACACGTAGAGGATTTGCATATTATTCAAAATATAATTCATTTGAACACACACTTCCCTATTACATACTTTTAGTAGGCAAACGCAGATTCTAATTTACTCTAATTTTCACCAAAAATCCTATTTGTAGATAACTTGAGCCGCTTCCAACAATTATATGTATATTAAATAGTTACATTTTTCGTTGGTTTTTACTCATTTTTTTTGTCTTATCATATAATAGTCAATGAACAAAATTGAGATACAAATAAGAAACAAATAATTAACTTCACTTACCCAATCTGAAGTCAATGTAACCTTCACCTCCAGACATAACTAGCATTACAGTGGGAGACTTGGGGGGTCCACCGATTGGAGATAATGCAGCCGAATGTGCTTCAGAGGGTGTAGAAGCGGCACTCATACCTACAAAAGACAAAGTAAAATTTAACATTGAACTCACTTTTGAATATTTATTCACCCTTTTGTAATGAAATTTTTTTTTTACTTTTTTTATCTGAAATTTTGCCGTAAGAGTTCCATATTACCATTTTTGACAGGAAACTCCCACGAATAAACTTACCGCCAGTTCCTGGGACAGCAACGAAAAACTTAACGCTGTCACGATGTCCATGGAAGCTAAGTTGGGCATGCGCCATGGTACAGTACGGAATGTAGCTCCCTGGCAGAGAATTGGAGCGTATGCATGTACTGGGTGTGGGGCCTATACTATTACCTCGTAGCACTATAGCTCCACTGTAGCTTACGTTCATGCTATTACCAGCACAATCACTAATTGGCACGGAAATTATGACGCCATTCCCAGTGCCAATCCACAGCCTATTAGACGAGATCAGAAGAGATGTTATTCGTACAAACGAAAATCCCAGTTTGCCAGTACCTATAAATAAAATAAAAATATGGTGTAAAAGAAGGTTAAAAAAATAATCTTGAAATGACAATGAAAATAGCTAATAAGTTTACAATAAAACATTTTTTTGTGGTATTTTCAATAATTAATTTTTGGATGTAGTCCCAAGATAATGAGGTAATGAATAAATAATAAATATCAATAGTGTCCACATGGGAAGTGAATATCTTTTTATTTATTTACTTAATAATACATATTAAGTAATTGATCATTTTTTTTATACAATCTTATTACTCATATATGATAAATGTGTTCAGTTGAAAGATCGAATAAAATTACATTATGCATAAATACATATTCCTAAATGACTGAACTCTTGAAATTATGTACTGTATCTTCGGTTTCTCATTAATTAATTAGTTTGCACTTTTTGCGACTTTCTTAAGGACTTACAAGAGTTACTTAAAAAAAATATGAAAACAATTTGAAACCGTTCCTAAAAGTAATATTTTATCTATATTTATGTTCAAGTACCATTACATTAATAAAAATTATGACCTCATCTTTTCGTTTAAAATTGCATTACTTTTTCAAAATAATTAAAATAAATTACCGAATAAAATGGTTTTGTATGCACTTAACAAATTTTATAAGTTCAGAAAATTTGTAGGAGAAAAGCAAGAAAGAAACGTTTGACATTATACTGCAATAAAAATGATTTACACTTACCCAGCATTTTACTAACATATGGTTCTATATCAACATCCTGAAGATGTTGATAAGTGTGAGCATGGTAGAGTCTTAGGGTGGAATCCAGCCTTATAGATATCCAAACACCCTCTCCCCACCAGGCCAACTGTTTTACCTAATTAAGCAATTAATGTGTAAATACCAAAACTCTACTTTCTAATTGATGCATGACAATATAAATATACAATAAACCTTATTTGAATAGTAAAATTCACAAGAGAAAACTTTTTTCACTTCTAAATTGATAGAAACAATACAGAAGATTGAAAATGTCATCATTAACAGTTTTTGAAAGATCTAGAATGGACAACTCAAAATTATACGAATTCACCTGAAATAAACAGGCAACAGCTGCTTGAAAATATGGAAAATGATTATGACAAAATACTACAATTACCTGACTTTCTTTTCTGGGATGTGCCTCAAACGAATAAACAACATTTAATTTTCGGGGGTGGAGGACATGAATTTTATTTCGATAACCACACCAGACCTTGTCACCAACCACACAAAGTGTACGAACTGACTGTTGTGGAGGTCCCAGTTGCACAAGATGGTATTTTGAAAGATCCCATTCGCCTTCAGAATTTCGTCGAAACACTGCTACCTTTCCGTCAGCCAAAGCAACGACAACTCTACCATTTATGTGACTAAAAATAAAATGTTAAAAAAAGCTAGATATTACAAAGGTTTCGATACTTACACTATGCTAATAACAGCGTCGTCTAGTTTGACTGAGTGCAAACACTGGTTCCAATTCGTGACAGCAGAATGAACGTAGAGTACTCCATTTTGAGCACCTAACCACATGGTCGCCAATACGCTGGACATAGCCCGATGTTCACGATGTGCCTGTTCTTTTGAAAACTCATTTTTCTCTTCAGAATCATTGGGACCGTTTTCAGTAACAGGAGAATTTTTCGGAGACAAACCCTCTTCAGTACTATCAATTGACTTTTCGCTTTCTTCAGACCGGTGCTTATTTCTACTGTAAACTGTTTCGTTGTGTTCAACAAATGTTACCCTATAAGTCTGCAAAGATTAATAAAAAGTATTACTTGAACGAAGTTAAATTCAAAAACCGAGTTATCATTTACCGGTTCAGTTTCTTGCTGCTGTTCTTTCATCTCATTCTTTTCGTTCTCTTTGGCACTATCAGTTTTTGTGCTATCGTCAATAATTTCTTTGGCATCTTCTTGTTCGACATTTTCAGTTTTGCTTTCAGGAACTGCAGCAACTTCCGATCGTTCTACCACCTCATAAGCATCGTCGCCTGGTGAATAGTCGTCGGGACTTGCGCCTGGAACGCTCGCAATACATAGCAGATGATTGGTACAGACGCCGAAACTGTTCAAGATCTCGGCGGGATTGTTCGCATCAATTACCGTCACAATACTCGCGTTATGCGTAGATGTGCATATCCACAACAATGAGGAGAGTTTCGTTTCAAGAACGGCAGCCTCGCGATTGGCCCTCAACTCTCTATCTAGACTCTCCACCTCGCTATTTACCTCATTCTGAATCGACGACTCGTCTGAATAAAACACACTACCTCCGACCTAACAAAAACATTTTAATAATCAAGTTTGAATACGTCACTTGTCAATCTTGCGTTGATAATGCGCACAAGTTAAATCAGCGAAACAAGTGTCCGTGTTTATTAAAAGTTTTGTGGTTAATTGGGGTAAGTCCTTTTTTTTTAATTCTAAATTAAAAGTTAATTTTTGAAGATTATTATTTTTTATCGCAATTCAATGATTTATCAAGTTGGAATATGAAGAAAAGTTGCCCTTTTCGATCCACACTTGACATATAATAAACACACAGTGTATCTTATTAGTTATTATTTGAGATCTGAATAAGCCTAAACCCTGATACAAATAATAATAATTGTTGAGAATTGTGAACACACTGTATATGTAAGTATTTAAGACTTGAATAATAGTTCGTTGTATTATCTGTCATTTGTAAACAGCACTATTTCTTGTTTGTTATTGTTATGATTTGCTCAACCTTCCGGCAGTCAGTCCAACTGTATTGGTTGCACAAATACGTTTTTTTATTCCTAATAAACTAACCTATAGATATTGCCGTTTTTTATTTAACAATAATATCCAAATTTGCAATGTATATATATAATATATTTAATTCAATTACTTCAATAGTAATAAAACAACTAAAATGTTGACATGATTAGGTTGCATATTGGTGGTAATGATAAGATTGTATTTCTATCAAATTAATAGGGAGTACTTACCATTAATCCTCCGTCTTTGGTATATCCGCCCATTAGGTTAACTCCAGCTGCGCACCAAATCTTCATTCCAGGCTGACTTTCAGCCAAAGGTCTGCAATAAACCGGGACAGGTACAGGAACGCCGTGGCTACTGTTAGTCAAAGCCTTTACTCCAGACGCCGAATTACCTGCCCCTCCCTTACTCGGTAAACTCCATCCATAGGCCTGCATTCGACCATCTTCTTTTCGCACATGTGCCCTCACGTGTCTGTATTGCTCTCTCCGTTCAAATGCACGCCGGGCCAGCACCCGTTCAGAAACCTGACCTGAAGAAGACAAGTTAAAAAAGAAAATGGGAAAACACGCAAAAATTACTTACAGGAAGAACACGTTCTACTGTCAATTGCCCGTTTTCTTTTCTAACAACAAACGAACGACACACTGGCATCATTTAAGGCCCGCTACTTCTCCCATGTGTTAAAAAACAACAATAACATCAAATAATAATAAAACTACAAAAACGTCTCGTAAACGGTGTCTATATTTAAAGACGGAGACAGTTCATAACAATAACTTTTCAAAAGTTAATAAAATCAACAATTAAGTTAAATATTAGAAAAACAATCATTAAATAAATGGTCAGACATTAACGCCCTATGACTAGATGATAAATAATTCAGTCAAATACAATACAATAAAAATGTAATGTAATGTTTTAACATTCCGGTTGAGCTTTGATTTATGTACTACATCCAAACGAATAAGTTACTAGAAAATTCCATCATAAAATGTATCCAAATTAATAATAATAAATTAAAAACAAAATATTTAGTATGCAAAATAGATTTAAAATTATTTTTAACTTAATTTGTGCATTACTTCATTTTTTAAAACCTATAATTAAGGAAAATAAATTTTATTCCCAAAAAATATTTTCCACTTTTTTAACTTTTAATCATTAATTGTGCACTGTGACTTATTAATACAAATAAAGTTATACATATCTACATTCTATTAAATTTTTAAATGATTCAGAAACAACGTCTTGTTTTAACCAAAACTTCATTACCTCTTAATTTTTAATTTAATTAGATCCGCATGTCTATAATTATGTATAGAAACACAAAATAACTTTTTTCTTTTGGATGTTTAATAACAAAAAATATCAAAATATTATTTTAAATATTGTTAATTTATTGGTATTCTACCTATTAATTAACGTATCAGTTAGTAAATGATATGATAAATACTAACACAAGACTATTTGAATATTATAAATTAATTAACAATTTATGGCACAATTTGGAGAAAATTGTTCATTTTAATAAAAATAACAATTTTTTGCACCAATACGTAAGTTATCAAAACTTCTTCTTTCATTTTGTTACACAAATAGTGGCAATATAAATATACCTTTCTCTTAGATTTTGTGCTTTGATTATTTATCACAATAGTTAAATCTGTTTTGCTAACAGACTTTATTATAACTAGCTACTGACGAAATGATGAATTAAATTTACTACAAAATGGATTAATGTTTGCTATCATATTTGAACTTTAGGTAAATGGCAAACGCGATTCTAACAACCTATTATTAATATAATTACATACAATATAAGGCACATTGTAGTTTTCAGCCCAAAAAGAAAATACTATGAAAGGAATAAATACTAAGAAGCAGAAAAAAAGATGAGTGCCCTAGTGTCACAAAACAAGGGCTTTTAATTTTGATTTACTCATAATACTGACGATAACAGTCCAATAAGACAATTGATAACTCTGCAACGAAAATAAAAATTCTCAGATAATAAAAAGAATAATTCCATAACGTTTGAAAAAAAAAGAACATTTAACACGCGTGAAACATCTAAAAGAGAACGATTAAATAACAACGACGACATAAAAAAGTCACTTTACTGCTAGAAATAAAAAATAAAATGTAAAGCATATTGCTAATAAGTAACCGATTCGTTATCACAGACAATTGACAGTAGTAGTAATGTGCGATAGCAAAAACGGTTGTCGAAAAAAGTTCAAACAGATCATAATTCCGTACCCAGCTCTGTCTCTAAAAAATCCTGTCCGGCCCTGGCCGGAAGAGCGGCTCTTACAACTCCGGGCGCCACCTGATTTGTGTTAGACTGATACCTAAGCTGGGGCGAGACGTACGGTCGTGTTGGCCTATCCGAACTCGTGAACAAATTACTGAAGAACTTCCAAATGCTCTGTTTACTCTTCTTGTCGAGGGCGGTATCGTTCTTAGACGCACGAATCATCTCCGTCCAGCGGACCGCTTCCTGCAGTTCGATGAAACGTTCCTAAAAAAATATTAAATAAAAACGACCATTGATTAAAGTATAAACATACAACGAATCATAAATTTATCATTCTGTTCACTTTTTGATTTTTTAGTTTTTTAAACTTCTTGATAACGAGAACGGACAATTTTAATCGATAAAATCAAGTTGATAAATTAATTTTATTCTTTGAATATTTTCAATGAAACCAACTCTATTGATAGAAAAACCTCATTCAAGAGATGACAGTATTTCAACATGATAAATATATTTATTTTAATAAACTGTCTGACATTTTCGTTACTACTACAGAAACATTATTTATTAGAATAGATTTATCAAAATTTATTGAGTAAAAGAAAGCCAATATAATGAATTTCTTTTATGCCAATCCATAGTACAACTCTATGATAAGAGCATAATATGAGTAATATATTTAAAATTGAATATTATTATTATATACACAGTATATATCATTAGTTTTGAAAAAGTTGATAAAAAAACTATTAGATAATTTTCTTATTGATCATAATATACAGTTTTATTTGAATAAACTATAATAATAATTAATAATACGCCAATCGTGATATAAACTTTATATATCATTGCTAGTCAAGTCACAATAGGTAATATTGTACAAAATATAACCTTTTCTTTGCATGAAACAAACAAATGGGCGATTTTTTTTTATATATTTGAAATATTAATCATCACATTATAAACCTTAAAATTACTTTTCATCCGCTATTTAATGATATTCCTGGCCAAGCCAGTCTTAAATAAACACTTAAAATCGTTGAGGAATGAATTTTTACGTTTTCAATTAAAATGGCTTCTATTATTACCCTGTGACATACCAATTGCTTGGTTTCATTTTTTGTGATCATTTATTATTACTTCAAATTTCTACGTTAAACGGTTAATAAAAACAGCTGTTTCTGAATGATAGATGGTTCCGTTTTCCTCGAAACCCTACAAAATGTAAGTTTTGGTAAAAAAAAATGTATTCACCTTATACTGATTTCGTTCCATGAGAACCCTGGCCATTTCGACCCTGGTAAACCGTTTCCTTTGAGCCATTGGTACATCAGCTTCGTCGTCGTTATTTTCGGTTTTATTTTCGTTCGCTTCTCTCAGTTTCCTCAGTTCTTCCTCAAGTTCACTGACGCGGCTGCGAAGTTTATCTCTTGCCAAGTTCAGCGAGACTATCTCCTCACGCAACATCTCCACCTCTCCAGTCAATTCATCAACTTTAGCTATGAGATCGTCTTTTACAACGTTCAGAGCATTTCTGCAAATCGGAAATAATATTTAACAACGATTATTAATATTATATACTAAGAGTTCTAAAAATACTGAACGTTTGGTTTAGACTTACTTGGTAGCTAGTAGTTCGTTGTTTTCCAAAATAAGATTTTCCACTTCTTTACCCATACCTAAGTAAAAAATAAAGGCACGTTAATTTTTTATACAACGACGATAATGACAAACCATAGCTTACCCAAAGAAATACGAAAAAAACAGACAATATTTCACACAAAATTAAAGAAAAATAAATAAAAATGGCTACATGGGAAAAATCTACCTTTCCTTCAAATATTGTTTTTAACAACTACTAGTAATTACTTAATATGTAATAATTATTTAGTAAATATTTGAATTGATCTAATTACAACTAAAAGTACAAAAAAAAAAAACAAGTCGAACTCAAAATATTTATCTAATTATCCATAGTTACTTTTTCATACATAACGATTTATTTAAACACATTATTTGATAAATATATATTTTACTTGAATTTAGATATTCCCAAGCTCAAATTTTAATTAAGAAACCACAAATTATTTAGTTCTTAGAACCCAAAAAAAGTTAACTGCCAAACTGACAATAAGAAATCACAAATAAAAGAACAAAGGTTAAGAAGTAATAAACGGTGCTCATTTTTTGTAAACAAAAACGGAAACGTATAAAGTGAGTGATTGAGATGCAAAGCACACCCAAAAACAATGGAATATTTCTTACCAAAGAAGTTATCATTCACTGTTTCCGATCAGGTGTCCAAGCATAGCAATTTAAAAATCCACAAAAAATAGTATTAGTATTATTATTAATATATTATAAGTAACTGGTTCAAAACATAAAAGTCGCATTAAACATGCATTTGATTAATTTTGAACATTGAAAAGTATAAAATTTAATTATTACCTGAAGATGCATATTCTCCTGGATGGACCCAACCACCTGTAATTAATTAAAAAATAATTAGTTTTTATTATAAATACTAATTTAACTCGAGGTTTCCAATCTTCGCTACGCGAGTCAAGGTTGCCCACTTCGCTATTTACAATAAATGATTTTACCCAAAACAAAACCTATAAAAACACTACTTCCGAACTGCTATTAAGAATATAGATAATTATTATATACCTGTTATATCAGCACCATCATCCATGTCTCCCAAAGCATCTGCATCCTAGAAAAATGAAAACTTTCATTTAGTAAAAGTATGAGTATTAAATGATTTACTCGAGTTTAAAATAAAGACCATTGTCAGGTACCGAGTATGGTGAATTTACCTTAAAAACTACATGACCAAATTTTCACGGACAACATACAATTTGAAAGCTATTACTATGACCATTAAAAAATAGCGAACAAATTAAACCATAGAATCAGTAAGAAAAGTTTTATTTAATTTTTTTTTAGTTTCCAATTTAGAATATCCAATGGTGAATTCATTGGCAAACACTTTTGTAACTAACAGAATAAAGTTAAACATAAACACTTAGTTAAGTTTTAAAAGTCAAGTTTTGTGAAACTTGATTTATATTGGGACAAATTTATTATACAAACTTGACAATGGCTTTTCTAACAATTTTTATATTTTTTATAGATTGACTACTTACTTGAAAACTGAGTTCCTGATACAGAGTGTTACCACTTCTCTGTTCTTTATGGGTGTGCACCCTTCCAGAAAGGTTGTTGCTCGAGTTATTGTTGACATTATGTTCTGAAGGACTAATAGGTGATGTTATTACGCTTTTATTTTCTAAATTGAGCGAATCAGTCTCCTGACCTCTTTCTACGGTCCGGATGCCGTCTCTGTTAACATTAGCCAATTCGTTATGTAGACTGGAATATACAACAAAAAAAAACACCGTTCTACTGTGCAACTCAGGACAAAAATAAGCAGTGCTTTTAGGTAACTTTTAGTACCCCATAACCATTTACATTTGATTTAAACAAATGAGGAAAAAAGCAGAATTGTGAACACATATCTGAATACCAACAATATTGAAACATTTAGAAAAAAAAAAACAAGAATTCACAACAGAAACATAATACTGGAGTTTTAAGGAATACTTTAAGAGAATAATTGTCATTTTGTTATGTACTTTATATTCTACTTGTTACAACTCGAAAAAGCTGCAAAGCTGTTTCTTCACCACTACAAATTGTAATTTTCTTTTTTAGAAATTGATAAAGAAAAAGTGTGCAAAAAAGCTTTGAAAAAACTAATTAAAGCTAAAAATTATAACTATTTTTTTGGGCCTCTGTATACATTTATTGTTTATAGATTATGTATTATTAATATTATTATTATTCATTTACCTAGGTGAAGAATGAATACTGCTAACAGGTGAGGTTGGTACACTGTCAACACCATCTTCAGCACCTTCCAAAGAAGCAAAGCCAAATGAAACAGGTCCTGAACTTCTGCCCATATTAAGTTGATTTGAATTAATTCGCCCTACTTCAGCTCTTTCATTTACAAGCTGTTGACTTGAAAGCATTAATTTTGTTCTTTCCATATAATCCATATGGGTTTTAAACAATTCAGTGTAACGATCATGAAGCTTTGCATATTCTTTCTTTAGTTCTTGTTCTCTTTCTTCTAATCTGCCTGCATGTTCCATTGAATTTTTATGTTTCAATTCCAACATTCTTACTATACTTTCTAGAGATTCAAGCCTGCCAGATAATTCTTTACGTTCTCCTAAAATTACAATAAGCAAAATAAGATAAACATTTGTTTGTCTATTAATTTACATAAATTAAATTAACAAACAAAACAAAAGTGTGTAATTTGTTTAACATTAAATTAACCTTCAGCAGAATCTTCAAATTCCAACAGTTTCTGTTCTGCAGTTTTTCTTGCGCCTTTCTCCCTTTCATACTGGGTTACCAACTGCTCATTGTCTTCACGCAACAATTCTAGTTCAACATCTTGTTCCTAAAAAACCAAATGGTTTCATCTTTTGTACCCACAAAAAATATATTCTACATTACTTGGTTTGCTTGGTAGGCAGAGTCTAAACATTCTAGCACGTTGACAAGAAGTGGCATCAAAGTCTTAACAACATCTTCGTCATACCGCGCAATCATGCGTTTAAATTCTTCATAGATACTTCCAGCAAGTGATTGTACTTTTTCAGACATGACCACACGAGAATCTTCGTGGGTACCATAAATAGTTTCTTGACCTATACCCCCGGAGTCTTCAAGTTCCATTGTTTATGTTTTTTTCTTATCACAATTATCAAACGTAAAATAGTGACATCGCTTTTAATAACCGTCTTGAATATATATCTTATTGTAGATGTATCACTTATGGGCTAAAACAGAAAAAATAAATGTGAAAATAATTAATACAGATAATTTTGAATACACCCACTTATAACAATATCATTGACACTTAAACATCTTGTCATAGTGCGACAAAATATCACTTATACTGCCATATTTATTTTGCGCAGTGATTTTCAATTTGTCACTTGAAAATTTATAATTAGTTTGCAATCCAGTGGTACGATGGCGCTGATGTAGAATTTAAGAAGCGTCCAAATTCCATACTCGTTCAAAATTAACAGTGGTTAATTGCAATATTAACATAAAATCGCAATTAAATTGTATTATTTTTCAAATTTCTTTTTATATCAAAATTTTTGAAGACAAAGTAATAGAAGCAACTGATTTAATTGATGTTTATTATAATCTATTCTGTTAGTAGATATGAACGTTACTCATTTACTGATTATACCTTTAATCTATGGTATAAACGTAACCGACAAATTCAAAAATTGAAATATTTTAATCGGTTTTAATTGAAAGGTTGTTCTTTTATATGGAATAGCTTTATATAAAGCATTTTAGTGAAAATTGTGATTAAAAGGTATGTTTATTTTATTTTCATTAGAACATTTAATGATTATCTCTTTTAGGATCAATAAAAATGCCCCCATTTAAAAGAGGTTTTGTTAAAAGCACTGTAACCCCTGGATCTGTCAAGCAAACAAGGAAACGAAAAATTTTGGAAATTGAGAACTATCCCATTGAAGATGAAAAATGCAAAACCAAAAGAAAAATTCGTGCAACTGAAGAACTGTACAATATACCAATTATATCAGATGAGACAAGTGAATCTGAGCGCAGATTAACTCGCAGCCACACAAAAACTAGAATGTCGTTCCTCCCTAAAATTGATGACATTTCAGATGATCAGAAAACCTCTAATAAAAGTAGAGAACAGAGAACTTTACAAGTGACCAAAGAACCAAAAAATAAAATAAACCATGTAGAAAATGACCAAATTCCAATACGGCAAACACGTAGTAGTACCAGTGAAAGTATCAAAATTTCTAATCAAACCAAGGAAACTGATATTTATGTGAATGTATCACCTAAACAGAATCGAAAAGAATTAAAATGTAGTGGAAATGTAAATGAGGACGAAGCAATTGCAATAAACAAAACAAAATTTTCAGTAAATCGGAGAAGCAGTAGAATTGAAATTCAGCAAGAACAAAAACCAGTTCAAAACGAATTAAAAAATCAAAGACTTACTCGCACCAGTTACAGAAAATCTTTAATAAAAACCCCTCAAAATATTGCTAAAAATGTTGTACATTCTACAGAAACAAAAGCTAAAGATGATAATTTTGTTTCTAAAGAATCAGTATATGAAATTCTGAATTATAAAAGCACATGTCTTGAAAAATTACCCGATTCCCGCCTCACATATGATCTTGATGACATAAAAAATTCTCCTGCTTTTATTAAAAATCGAAGGGAAACCTATGATGTAGAAAATACTGTATCAGTTGAAACTTTTGCGAAAATTGAAACAAAACTAAATATAAGAAGAGAAGAGACAACTTCAGTTAATGATGAAGCTGTTTTGGAAACTACATTTGATACTAAAAGTACAAAAATTCTTAAATCAGGTACTCAAGATATTATTTTGAAGGAAAATAGTAATGATCAAAATTTAAAAACTAAAGACGCTTGTGAAAGTCTAGAAATAATAACTGATATTGCACAGGAAATCGAATATATATCATCAAAAGAAACTGTCTCAACAGAAACTGAAACTGATAATTTACATGAAGGGCTTGACAATGGAACTAATAATACTTATACAAAAATGACGAATTCCGATATTTTTAAAGATAATGATTTAATAGATGAAAATACTCAATACAATGAAGATGAAGCAACAAAAAAAATTGAAGGTGCAAAAAATATAAAAGATAAGTATTGTGAAAATATTAACAATTCCTTAAATGAACTATTAGATATTGGAAATAGTACCTTTACAAAATCATCGGATTCTGAAAATAATATCACATTAATAGAAATTAATGAAAGCAATAAAACTGTGGATATAGAAATAAAAAACGAAAATAAAGAACTAAAAAATAATTGGTGTAAGGTCATTGACAATTCCTTGAATGAGCCTTTACATAGTGCAAACAGCACCCTTAAAGAAACAATGGATTTTGAAAATAATATGACATTAAAAGAAACTAAAAAAAATAAAAATTTGCAGTTGAAAATAAAAGATAACAAAGACATCGTAACAACAAATTTAAAAGAATTGGGAAATATATTACAGGATAAAGAAGACATAGTCGAATGCAAAAATAGCGACAGTATCTTTATAAAAGCCGCAAATATGGGCTTATTTCAAAATAATAACAATGTAACTGATAACATTATAAATGAAACTCAAGACTTAACATATGAAAAATATGAAGTAGCGAAAAAAATTGAAATAAACGCAAAAATAAAAGCATCAGATGAAGACAATTTAACACAGGTTGAGAAGAAATTCAATTCTCCATTAAGTCATGAGATATCAAATAATGGAAGAAACAATACGTTTGCAACAGCTTCAGATTCTGACAGTTCTCAAAATTACTCTGATATTGTTTACGTTACTATGACGCACGAAGCAAAGAACGCCGATATTGCTAAAGAACCATTTAAAATATTATTGGAAAGTGAGAAACATTCAGCCGAGGAAATTCTTACAAAAGAACAGAATGATGGTGACAACCTTCAAAATACGATAACATCGACACCTCCACCTTTAACGTCCGCAGAAACGGATAGTAATTCAAAAACCGAATCAGCTAAAATAATCAATAGGAGAAGTACTTTTGAAATTGGTGAAAGCATTAATGATGTAACCCTACTCAGAACCGTATGTGATGAATTTGGCACTCCAAGAGAAACTGATAATGTACATAAAAGAAAATATGGGGAAAGCACCCCTCATCCTAGAAAAATAGAACCAATTTATTTATTAGAAGATGAGACTGCAATCAATTTAATTAACTCTCCAGAATGTATTTCAAATGATGATAAAGATTGCATAAAACAATCCACAAGTAATTCGGATGAAGATCTTAATGATAGTGTATTTGAACAAAAAAGGATTTCATCTATAAATAGATTAAGAAAAAGAAGATCCAAAAGTTTACCTATAAACGATGAAAGTTTGACAGAGTTCTTATTTAACGAAAAAATGGCTGATGATAATTATGGTAGAAATGTTACCAAAAGGAAAAAAAAAGTTACTTTTAAACAATCACCGAAAGAATCTGTAGCAATATCGCATATTGAGAGTCCTGTTAAGGTTAGTAAAATACCAAAAAAACTATCGAATTCGCTTCCAAATTTAATACATGTGAACCCAACAAGTACAAGCACACCAAAACCAAATGCTGTATTGAGTTTAAATAAAAGTAAAGAATCAATTAAAAAAATTACTAGAACTAAAATACCAAATTTTGCCGAAATTCATAAGAAACTGTTTAACAAAATGGAAAATATAAAAGAACACAGCCAAAGAAAAGCAGAAAGAACCAAACTGCTACTGTCTGGACACAAACCAATTGATAATAACAAAGAAAATGGAAATTCTAAAAAAAAACTAAATGGAAATTCTACTCCAGCAAAAGAAAATGGAAAGTCAAAGAAGCAGCTGAACTTCTATCAGAAATCTACACCCAATGATAATGGGCATGTTAGAAAAGTTGGACAAACCCAAAGCAATTCAACTACTTTGTTCAGATTTGGAAATCAAAGTACTAATTCAACAACAAATGTCGAAAATCAGATAAAAATACAGGAAAATAAACAAAGAAATGTTACTAAGTTTGGGTTCAAAATTATAGATGGCTCAAAAACACTAACCAAAGAAGAACAAAAGAAAGCTGTTATTGATAAAACTAAAATTATTAAAAATAATCGAGACGAGAGGAGGAACCTTATACAAGGGGTTAGAAGTAACAGAAGGTTTGATCTGCTAATGAAAATGAGAGAAAAAAAGAAAAATTAATGCGTTATTGCTTCAGTATAATATACGATTATTACCACTAGTAGTTTCATTTATATACGTTTATTTGCTTTTTTAATTTGTGAAGTCCGTATTCTTAAAAATATGTTTTATATATCTACATGTATAGAAAAAACTGTCATTAAAAGAAAATTATTTAATACACTTTTTTAATTGTTGAAACCTATATTGGATAAAGTAATTTAAGGCAAAGGTAACTTCCATCCCAAATACCCACTTTTTCTATGTTCAATTTATTTTCATTTACTTTTTTTACAAATACAGCACTGGAATAAAATACGATTTACTAACCATTCTAATTTTAAATGCAATATAATTGCAGAATGAAACTAATTTCTTAATTAAATGAAACATTCAATAAAAATTAATATTTTTGGGAAAAGTTGTTACCTCCATATCCGCCTCTACCACTAAAATTCCCTCGTCCTCTACTTCCATCATATCCACCTCTGCCGCCCCTGAAATTTCCTCCATAATTGCCTCGCCCGCCTCCAAAGTTACCCCGTCCGCCTCCAAAATTGCCTCTACCACCTCTATAATTTCCACCACCACTTTGCCATCCTCTACTTTCATTGTAATTTCCTCCTCTTCGGAAGAATTTTGGTGGCGGACCACCCATACCTCTTCCAAGAGTATGACCACGAGGAGGACGATTTGAATCAAAGTGGTGACTTTGATTTGCACGTTCAAGGCCGTAACTACCCGCGTGCAATTTGCATAGCTCTTTGATTACGTTTACCACCTTATATGGAAGAAAAATATATGTCAAATAAATGTAGGAAGTAGGAATCATTAAAGTGAAATAAATATAAACAATTTTGTTTTAGATAAGATTGGCAAATATGTACAATAAAATTTACTTCTGCAATTAGTTTAGTTGCCTGAAAAGATTACCGCAACGGTAAAAATATCTTTTGTTTAAAAACTAAAGCAACATTACCTTAACATCTGTGGGGCTTAATTCTAACACCTGCTCTGGCTCTTTAGATGCCCTTATAACAAGGCTTTCAAGGGCGGGGCGTAAAGCGAGGATTTCAGATGCTATTTGAGGATCCATTTCAAAATTGATCCAATTGTCCAATCTTACAACCTTGTCTACCTGAACAAAGAACCCAGCAAATCAGGATCAAAATATACCTTTATAAAATTGATTTTTTTATAATAACTTACCCATTCAATCTTCCTCGACCCAAAAAGCAAAAGATGAATGGGAGCGACCATCGACATCTGTTTACAAGATACAGCTCTGGTACGTATCTTCTCCCCGAAAACGAAAAACGGATAAGGAAACGACTGTGCAAGGTTGCTACAATTGACCGACGTTTTGTGTATTAGAGCTGCTTTACTCTCCTGTGTTAGAACCTAAATCAAATGTGCAAGTTAACATTAATAATTGTTAATGAATCGACAGAATTTATTATAAATAATTGTATTTTATTACCTTTCGTTTTTCTTTATGACAGCACACATTAGGGTAGAGCCCCATGCACATGAGAGCCATTACCATATCCAATTTTGGATCTGGACCCACAGTTTCCATGTGCGTGGGTATCATACTTTCTTCAGGAAAACCAACAGATGTGAGGATCTCTTGTAGCTGACGTTTCGCCTCCCATGTTACCCTTAAAGTGGGCATGCTAACGCCTTTATGCTCACAAAACCGAATTTCAGCATCTTCGCCACCTTGGCGGGCTTTATCCCACAACTACGAGAATTTTGAATATATTGATTATACAAAATATGTTGCCTATTACCTCAAAAGCGGTCAACATGGCGACGTGGTCAGAGAACCTGTCTCCTGCCAATGCCCTCTGGTGATAACTAAGTCTTCTCTGAAAACCTTCCAGCACAAAAATTTCAGGGAACGTGGAAGAGTTAGCGGCCATGGTTGCCAGAGCGTCCCCGTACATGAAAATACATCCCATTACCATCATTTTACCTAGGCGAGGCTCTATAGGCAATTTTGCTAGGATTTTCCCCAAGGGAGTCAGTTCGTCATTTGAATCCAGTGCCTTCATTTCCCTCAAAAGCACCTAAGAACAAAAGAAACATTCTCCCATAAAATAATTAACAAGTTGCAACCTGTACCAGAAATATAAGAAGTGATTAAACAAAAAAATCAAAGGAAAACTTTTCTTTTTTACTAACTTCAGCTTCGATAACAGCATCCAGAGGTGGTGGTTCAATAGCTTTGCTCAGGAAATGTCCAATGCCACCGAGACGTAATAATTTAATGCTTAAAGCTATTTCGTGTAAGGGCGAACGAAACATCTCAGGGGTCATATGTTCATCAAGTTTTTCGTAACGCGCTTGCGAGCATAAATGGAAACAGAAACCGGGACGGACACGTCCCGCACGTCCCTTACGTTGTTCAAGATTCGTACGACTTGCCCACACAGTAGCATAACTCGTCATGTTGTTGTGTGACGTGTATAGCTTCATTTTTGCTTTGCAGCTATCGATTACGTAAACAACGTCGTTGATCGTGATTGAAGTCTCAGCAATATTGGTCGATAAAATCACCTGCCGTGTTAAAAAACGAGTTTTCTACTTTAATATGTACTGTAAATTTACTGGTTAAATTAATAAAATTCTTTTCAATTTAAAACTTTCAAAAATAACTAATTTCATTTTTTTTTTCGCTAATTATAAGTTTTAGACAAGAAAATAACTTTTTCTATATATATCTAAGAATGAAAACTCACCTTTGTAACATGGGGTGGGACAGGTTCAAAAACTCTTCTTTGATCTTCTCTAGGTAACTGAGAATGCAACGGGAGTATAGAGTATTCAGATCCTCCGAAAACAGGATGCTGTTGTAGGTGGCGCATCAACTTAAAAATTAAATTCCAACCGGGTAAAAAGACAAGAACAGCACCTGGATTTCCCATTTTTTTAATATGGACCAACAATGCCTCCAACAATTCGAAACTAACTTCTTTTTCGCTTAGTTTTTGTAAAGCCATCGCCGTTCTTTCACTATAGTTTCCGCTAATTATCTGTACCAAAAAAAAGTTGCAATACTAATAGATAGGGATTACAATTAAGAAGTTACCCTATTCAAATTTTCGTCATCATCGCCTCCAAGAGCGCTTTCCTCATCGTCATCGCCACCTTTCGATTTTCTTTTACGAGAATCCAGCGGAGGTATAAAACCAGTCAATTCTATGCAGTCTTCCAGAAAATACTGTTCTACGGGATATGAACGTCCCTGAATCTCCAAAACGGGACAATCATTAAAATATTTCGAAAATAATGTCGTATCTATTGTCGCTGACATAAGTATCACTCTCAAATCGGGATAAGTGTGGATCATATCACGTAAAACCACCTGAAAGTAATAATTCAGAATTATTAAACAAAAAGTATTTCTTAAAACAGTTTATATTCTTTTAAAGTAAAAAGATATTAAGAAATTACCATTATGAAGTCGCTGTTAACATCTCGTTCGTGTATCTCATCAACTATTACGTGGCTGACGCCCCTGAGACCGCCCTCGAGCTTCCTAAGTAACACACCTACTGTACAGAACATTATGGAGGCGTAGGGACGAGGTAATACTGATTCGAAGCGAACTGAATAACCTATCGATTCGCCGAGCTGCTCACAACGTTCACTCGCTACTCGTTCAGATACGGATACGGCCGAAATACGACGAGGCTGTGTGATCGCAATATTACACCACGCCCCTTGTCCTGTTGCGATATAATCATCGAGAATAAACTGGCAAACTTGTGTTGTTTTACCTAATCAACAAAAAAAAAGAAAAATTCAGGAATTAAAACAAGACATAATAAAGAAAATATCAGTAGCTGGCGACATACTGCCGGTAATACGATATTAAAATAGATAATGAAAATAATGAGTCAATTTCGTTACTTGAAGTATGTGTTGGAATACCTAGGTCATAAGGAAACTTAAACGAAATATAAAAACTTAAACGAAGAGAAAAAAGCAAATGCAATAGTAGGAAACGTTTGAGACATAACAGAGAAATTTTAAGGGACATTGGTTTAATAAAATAGCTTACCACATCCTGTATTTCCTCTGATAATGATTACGGGATGTTCATTGATGGCTTCCATTATTTGTGCACGCATCGCAAAGACAGGCAGTTCCTCTCTCTCGCGAACGCTCTCCTGCAACTGCTCGCTGTTCTGCCATCGAGTTCTCGACTCTTGCGCGAGTTGTTCGCTTAACTGTTCCAAATTCAGGTTTGCCAAAGGTCCCTCGTCGATATTACACCCAGTCCAAGGATTCCAATTGGGTTGAGGAGGTGACCAGGGCACCACACCACTAGCAACAGGCATTGCTGCTTTAAACTCATCCAAAACATGCGATGACAGCAAGGAAACTGGTTGACCGTATTCATCAGCGCTTTCAACCTTAGTAGGAGTTACATTTAAATCTTTAAGGCAATCCTGGACTTGCGCTCTGAGTGCCGGATCAATTCGGACTTCATATGGTGCCATTTCTGGACCAGATTTCTCTTTTTTAAGAGAGCCCGAAAATGCCTCTATTACTCCCAAGTGGTACAACTGACGTACTATAGACAAAGCGCAGCTTTTGCTTGCCATCTGCTTGTTTGAACCGGTGTCACGACCGTGTATAGTGCGACTAAGTTGTCGTACAAAAAAACTCATCTCAGCCACAAAACTTCTATTAAGAAAAATGCAGCGTCAGTTTACGAACAGTAAGAAGATCTGAGATAATTGTACTCACCTCGCCCTCTATTATTTATACAAGACAACAATGAGTGGCAGGAGCTAATTGACCTGTATAAAAACACAGATAGTTGTACAGTTGCTTTTGTAAAAAAAATAAACTAGACGAGCAAAATAAACGCATTTCTAGACTAACTCTGCACTCACATATCAAAAGAGCAAAAATAGTCCAGAAACAGAAAGGAATATGGCAATGTAATAAAAATAAATTAATGACGCTATCAATTATTATTAACCTTTATAGGCAAATAAAACAACTATCGAACTTATTAGTTTCAACTATATATTCAACTCTTAAATTTCTTCGACCAACAGGTAATTATCAAGGAGACATTCAAGTAGGTGTGCTAAGATTACATTCAGTACAAACATATAAATACTCGTTCATCTGGTTGTGATTACCTGTTTAGGGAAAATCTTAAATTATTAAAACCAGATGAACGAGTATTTATATCTCTGTAACTAAATGTAATATTAGCACATCTACTTGAATGTCTCTTTGATAATGACCTGTCGGTTGAAACAATTGTATGAGTTTATTGAATATATAGTTGAAACTAATAAGTTAGATAGTTGTTTTATTTGCCTTACGCATTTCATCATGAATGCACTATGAAGAGCCTTTCTTATATTAAATTTTATGTTTAACAGGCTATCAACATCAGAAATTAATATTGTTCAACATATCCTTTTAATATACCTGATATCATACTGGTCATATTATATAAAAGCAGTCAAAATAAAGTCTAGCTTGAAATTCAGTTTAAAAAATATTACAAAGTCGATAGCCGGGTAAGCTTTGTGAATTACACATAAAGACACAATCTCATAATTTTTATGGAAGGTACTTATATTGCAGAAACAAACTATATATTTACAGGGCTAGAACCTTTAAAATAACAAAAAAAAAACGGATATTGCCAATCTGGGGTGTAAGCAAATAAACAAATAAGATAAAATCATAACTAATGGTTACTAGTTATAACATTATCAAAACAGCATTTTAGCAACTGTACAAAAATCTAGTTTCTATGGTCGTTTAACAATAATACATTTTTGTTCTTTAACTACACACCAGTTTTTTATCAACTGATTAGCAGTTAATTATAAATAAATAATAATAAACATTATATACAATCTACTGACTTATTCCTAACTGTATGGTATGTTCTTTTACTGAATCTATAAATTGATAAATGATAATTCATGTCTTGCTAATAGTGATTATTTAAAAATTATTATCGTTATGTAATTTGTTGAACTTTACTTTAGAAATGTATTACTAATAATTGTTAAATATGTTCAGTTAACAAGTTAAACAAAATTAAACTATTAATAAATCTATTTCTAAAATGGACTACATGAATTTCTTGAAATTATTATACCTTCACTTCCTTCATAAAAAAAAAATCTCTTGACTGGTTTTTTTTAACATATTACATTACAATTAATGAAGCATTATCACTTATAATCGACTTACTTGGTATGATCTGGTCCAACAGGTGTATATTTATAATCAGCACTGATCTTGTTGCTCTGCATAAATTGATGCAATTTAGATTTTGCATTATCGACTGTCCAATTTCCATGAATTTGTGCATTCATATCCACATCTTCTGCGTCTTCCACTCGTTTCTCTTGTTGTAATTTGTCCATGTATGTCCATTCTTTTCTTTCACCCTGATGTAAAGGTTTGTAGGCCTCTCCAAAGCTTTGAGGACCCATTCCATCTCTAAATACTGAGTGTTGAGGTCCAGAATCTACTAAAAAGAATGTATTAGTTACAACATTAAAATTAACCATTTGCAATATAAATTAATACCTATCAGAGATGGTAGTCCACTAGGGCCATTTTCTTGTTTGGTAGGAACAGGGCCACACTCTAAATCAACAGGAACATCACTGGCATTAATATGACCCTGTCTAACTAAGAAATTAACAAAATCCTTTGCTGAATTACTTTGGGCATCTTTCTTGTTGGTGGAATTTCCCACACCAACATACGTATGCCCTGGCAAACGAACTTCACAAAGAAATCTTTGGCGATGTTTAGGACCTTAAATTTATTAATTAATTAGCCTAACGGTTATTAATTATAATTTTTACTTGCCTGTTGGTCTAACTTCAAAGGAAGGTTCGATTTTATTTTTCTGACAAAACTGATGTAAAAATGATTTTATATCTCCCATGCTGAAAAGTCACTAAGCTAACCAAAGTAGTTGTATATTTCAAGATATAAATTATATTTCACTCTATTTATTTAATTATATTTTTAATAGCAATAAAATTAATAACATAGCAAGCTAAAAGTCGAACATGTCAAAATCATGGAAATGATGACCAACAATTTGATGACAATTGATAACATCTGTCCATAGATACTCATATATCTTTTGTAGGGGTACCAAAACAGAACAGGACAAATATTATTGTTCTTCATTAAACTTTCAACAGATTTCAATTTATTTTAACAAAACAAATTAAAATAAGCTGTAAATTAGCAATTGATTTTAACAACATTTTATTTAGTTACCTTTTTAATCCCTTAAAATTTGAATTGCCACAATAGTTGACGAAACTGACAAAATCCCCTGCTATTTTCAAATTAGTAGATTTAAAAATTGTACACGATTTTATTTTAATAGATTTAATGAATATTTTCTTGACTTTAAAGTTTCCATCTTGTAACGATTGAAAACTTTTAAAAGGCACGTTTAGATTTAGTCAATTTTATTATGCGTAACAACAGAAATCATTGATTTTTTGTCATTTAATTAGTTTAATCGCATTATTACGTAAAGGGAAGATTTCAAATGATATCATAAAACATTTAATAGTATTCATTCAAGACCGTAAAATTCAAATTTAATTGACTATGCATTTGTCATATAAAAGTATTAACATTTACCTTAATTTGAATGGGTAATATTTTCATTGTTTGTTTTTCCGTTTCAGGATTCTTCATTTTTGTAATATCATTTTTATTAGTTATAATATCTTATTATATTCAATTTAGGAGTACAATTTGTCGCAATTCTAAATCATTAAATAATAATTATACCTACATAATAGGTAAGAATTCTATAAATTATAATCTTTTGTTGTTTTTTAATTTTCGTCTTTTAAAGTTGGTGCAGGTACAGCTGGATGTATTTTAGCAGCTAAATTTAGTGAAAATTCCAATCATACAGTACTTTTGATAGAAGCAGGATCAGAATTTAACAGAATTTCAAAAATCCCGCCGCTTTCACCACTATTACAAGGTACTTCGTTTGACTGGAGTTACCTATCAATCATTCAAAAATGGTCTTCTAAAGGAATGATTGATAAGGTCAGTAATAATATTCTTTATTTCTGATTTGTATTTGCCGTTATAAAACTATCAATAAAATTTAAAATTATTTCCAAATGCGCGGCAAATTTGAATCTTAGAAACAAAAGATACCGAGAGGTAAAGGATTAGGAGGCACATCTCAAATGAATTTCATGGTGCATGGGTACTTAGAACCAAAAGATTTAGAAATATGGGAAAAATTGGGCATAAAAGATATTAAAAAATACTTACCAAGATATTACAACAGCCTTTACAATACCTCACACAATAATAAAGTAAGTAAAATCATATAAACAACTAAATAACGATTTATTTTCTATTATTAAAAGTCTCTTATGTTTTGCTATCTCTTTTAGAAGCAAAATAATATAAACATTTGAAAAACTTCTATTATTTATTGTTTCAGTCTTCTTTTGTTTTCTCTTTTTTTTATTTAGCGCACAAACCAAATTATCACAGAAGAAATGAAATGGAGTTTAGGGGTAGTATTAGAAAAAGCAGTTAACGAATGTGGAGTATCAAATTTAAAATTTTGTAAAAGTTTTAGTACTATTTATAAAGGGAACAGATGGACCTCTTTCGACAGTCACCTAAAAGCAGCCCTTAAAAGGCCAAATTTACATGTCACATGCAATACTGAAGTAATTAAGGTATTTTATTAATTATTTTTAAGTTATTTTTTACGTTAACCATAATTTTCTTTTAAGATATTAATTTCAAATAAAAGTGCGTTTGGAATTGAAAGTGTTTCAGGGGGTTTGAAAAGGAATTACACAGCTAAAGAAATTATTTTGGCTGCTGGTTCAATTAATTCGCCAAAATTGTTAATGTTGTCAGGAGTTGGAGACAAAGAGCATTTACAAAAATTAAATATAAATGTTGTGGAAGATTTAAAAGGGATTGGAAAAAACTTACACGATCATTTCAATTTTCCACTTTATGTAAGCATAGAAAAACCGATCTCGTTAAGTTTGAGAAAAATTTTAAGTTTTAAGGAAATTTTCAGTTATCTGTTCTATAAAAAGGGTAAGTTCATACAAATAGGGTATTATTTTTTTAAACATAAACGATTTCCCACACACCAAGTACCTCCTCAAAATAACACATCAATATGGATCAAAAAGGCAAGATATGTTATTTTCGACGTATTTTGCACGCTGATCCCGAATCTGGTCTCAGAATTGCCCTCAGCATTTTCACATTTTGATTTATCTCAATTTAAATATTCAAATGATGCTAATTTAGCTGGTTTGGTTTTCAGACTACGATTTCTTGAAACTGCAATGTACTAATGCTTTTCTGGGGTCACATTTGAGTTCGCCATCAGAGAATAAATCGAAAATAATTACTTTCGTTTCATTAATTCTTCATAGCAATGTCCGCGAAAAAGAGTGCTCTACAATGGCAAGTTGAAAACAAAAAACACTACTACATATTTATCCAAGTCGAACTCGAATTTAGCGCCAGAATTGCCTTAAAATAATGAAATTTAAAGATACCCTAATGTCAAATCCAAACAAGCCAAATTAATTTCGATTTTACAGTTAAAATATTTCAAAATTTTAATGTACTAGGGCAATTTTGAGACCAGATTCCATTTCAGCGACAAAAGATACCTCGGAATATAGCTACTACCTTGGTTGCGTCCATTTATTTCATGTAGTAATACTCTCAAAAAGGTTGAAAACTGCATTTTTTGAATTTTGGGGTGAGGATATATTAAAATCCTGACGTGCTAAGGCGAGTTTGAGGCTATATTTGGAATTTGGGCGCCGAAAATTAAATTAAAAAGAGTTGCAAATATCTATAAACCGTTGATCTATGAAGATTTTATATAAATATTTTTGCATGCCTTATTCTAACGGAACTATCATGAATCTATTAAAGAAAGAAAACATGTTCACCATAAAAATACGTTTAGAGTAAAGTTACGTTCTGCATGTTGTATAATGTACATTATTGGGGGTGGTACACCTTATATTTTATTATAGGAGTTTTAACAAAGTCGCCAATAGCTGGAGTAGCCTATTCACCTTCAAATTTTAGTATAATTTTGTCTGCTTTAGGATCGACGAACGAAAATATTTTCAAACTAATAGGAAATTATAAATCTGAGGTATATAATTAGGTGTTTTAATATATATATATAATTAGACAAATAATTGGACATATTACTTAAGATTTTTCAGAAAATGTTTCCCTTTAGTAACGATTTTTCTAAAGAGGGGTTTGTGTTTTTGACAACGTGCGCCCAACCGAAAAGTAGGGGCTACATCATACTGAAAACGAACAATTATAAGGACGCCCCAATAATTAATCCGAATTATTTGGAAAATAAATATGACCTCGATTGTACAAAACAAGGTAAGAAACAGAAAATATAAATTCGTTTTTTTGATTCGAAAGTCCCGTAGACAGCCAAGAAACGGTTTTGAAAACATTTATCTGTATGTATTTTAGTTTTGGCCGGCAATGTAAATGGGTAGTTAGGTCTATTTTGAGCTATTGATAAGATCAAAGAGATTTTTTATTTTATCTAATGTTTTGATTGATTTGATAAAATTTAGAGTTTTAGTTTACAGATTTTAATATTTATACATATAAGGAATGTGCATACAGATTTCATTAATGTGATACCTCCTTTAACCGTGGTAAGCCACATGTAAATGTGTTGGCATCCCATTTTAGACCCTTTTGCAAAACAAAAAATAAAAAGAATTAATAAGAATATTTTTCAAAAAGTTCTAAAAATATGGCATTACGGGACATAAAAATATGATTCTTTATAAGCTTCTACCTTAAAATTATTTTCTTTTATCTTTAATATTCTGATAAATGTAATTCCACCAGTTATTAAAAAATGTTTTTATATAGCTGTAAAAGTATTAAAAAAAATTATTGATACGAAACCATTTCAAAAAATTGGAGCCAAAATTCACTGGCCGTATATTGAAGAATGTAGCCAATGGAGGCAAGAAGGAAATTACACAGAAAAATTCTTGGAATGTTTAATACGATTTTGTTCAATGACTGGGTATCATCCCGCTGGAACATGTGCAATGGGGCGCCAAAACGATTCAAATGTTGTACTTGATAGTTTTTTCAGGTAACAAAAATATTTAGAGGAAGAAATATTGAATTATCGTGTGTAGGGGGAAGTTGAATAAAACTTACTCCCAGCCTTTACAAACAGTCTACAATTTAAGAAAAGGCTATCATTTTTGTTCACAGGGTGAAAAATATTAAAAATTTACGAGTAGTTGATGGTAGTATTTTACCCACACCAGTTTCGACATTTCCAAACTCAATAATAGCTGCTCTTGCAGATTATGCATCCGAAATAATTAAATAAACGTATCCACAAAGCAAATGATTTTTTAAATTATTGTTGTTCACATAAATATATTTTCACTTAAATATTCAACTGTATTCTATACAATATATTAATGAATCTGTATTATTCAAGTTCTCATAGAAAATAAAAATACAATGTCGTCCGCCAAATACCCTTTTTTTATCAATTTTTAATTGTGATTTTAATTTGCGGTATTCAATATAAAAATGAGAAAGTTTTTGATACAGGAGTTCTTTTAAGAAATAACAACCATTTATTTTGTGTGTAAAAAATTATAAAATACGGTCTCTTAATTAGATAATAATAAAATATACCTCGTTATTATCCACATCACATCATGTTCCATAAAAACATCTCTCATTATCACCTACTTAATTCCATTAAAGGAAAAAGTATTTATGTTATTAAATACAAATTAATTTTCTGAAAGACAAATTTTAAACAAGTTTTGTAAAAGTTTACAAATTAATTACATACCTAAGAATTTCGTTAACAGAGTCATAATCGTAAATCCCATAGCGACAGATAAAAATTGTAGAAGTCCAGCTGATGGTTGAGTGTTTTCTTTATGCCATCTAGCCCTTTCTCGAGGTAATATTTCACTAACTGTTACATATAATAACGTACCACCTGTTAAACCCTATGCAAACAAGAAAAGTTGAATACTAATTTAGTATTAAAAAATAACATTAACTTGATACTTAATTGTTTTTTGAGCAATACTTAAATATGGGCGAACTACCCCTGATGTTATGAATATATATATAATTAATTTGAACAAAAACAAACTTTTTCTCACTTATAAACCAGTGTAATTTTGAGGACAAATAAAATAAGTGCTAATATTATTAACTTCCACAAGAAATAGCTAAGTGGATAAGTCACTCATATTTATCTACTATAATCGTTTAACAATAATTTGTGGTGTTTTCAACAATTTAACAATATTACTTTTATAATATCTTTAAACTACACTAAATTACAGAATATGATTTACCTGAAGAATTGGAAACAGCAATTGGGAAATATTCCTGGGAACTTCTGTAATAAACATACCAATAATGATTCCTATTAAAGATGCTAGCGTAAAGGTAAGTATGAAAAAGATGTGCCGACACTTAGTGAAATTATTAGCAGACGTTAATTCCACACCCAGGCAAAACGCTACAATTAATTTATGTGAAGAAATGGCACCAAGAAGTAAAAGTACCTAGTAAAAGAAAGAAGTAATCATTTTTTCTCATTAATTTCTTATTTAAGGTATTCAGTAAATATAAACAGCTCTGCCCGCGACTTCGTCCGCGTGGAATTTAACAAAAAAGATATTTTTATAATTTTAAACGATGTCGTTGAGACACAACCGTTAGCAATAGTCCGCTTGCGTGTTCTGAACCCGCGCGACAGGCAGACTTTGTGATATTAAGTGGCGGGAGGCGCTTTTACAATTTTTGTCTGTCTGTCTGTTTGTTCCGGTTAATCTCTGAAACGGCTGGACCAATTTTGACGGGACTTTCACTGGCAGATAGCTAACGTAATAAGGAGTAACTTAGGCTTTTATATCAGAAATTAATAACTATTTATTAATAATAATAATTAATTTCTAAGGCAAAAGTAGCCTAAGTTAATTCTTATTACATTAGCTATCTGCCAGCGAAAGTCTCGTCAAAATCGGTCCAGCCGTTTCAGAAATTAGCCGGAACAAACAGACAGACAAATAAAAATTTTAAAAATTTTTATTTTGGTATATGTATATATTCATATGCATTTAGTAAAAAGTGGTTATTTTAATATTACAAACAGACACTCTAATTTTATTTATCTGTATAGATTAAAAAAAAAATACACTGTTTAAAACGAATATTTATAATATAATCTGTTGGAGATAATAAATTAATTTCACGTTAACCAAGGTAGGTAAGTGTTTTCTTTTACCAAAACAAATATTCTTTTAAGCTTAATTACGATGAAATTTAAATAGTTTTATAGCATTTAAAACTGCTCTACTACTCTCAAGGAAATTAAGTTAATAAAAAATGTAAAAATATTTTAGCTTAAAACAAATTTCTTTATATAAGAAATGAAATAATAATTAATTGTAAATCCTAAAATACTTCACGTTATTTTAATAGAACTTGCCTGTGACGTAGAGTTCTGTAACCCAATAGGAAGTCCCTCCAAAAGGGCGTGAATTGTTAAAGCAACTAATAAACTTAAAGTACCGACTGGAGATACCGTACATGGTTCCTTGTGAGTTACGTGACATAGCTGGGAAGGTATTTCATCCCATGATTTATCGACAAAGTCTGGATTGTAAGATGGTTGTCTGCCTCTTAACAGAGGGTCAATTTCGATTGTACCATAACGAGGATCTAAGCGAATTCTGTTGCTGTTGTTTTGGTCCAAAGAGGGTGAAGTAATGGTATTTTCACAAACAGATAAGTGAGCATGCTCGTGATTTGCACCACCAATAAAAAAATGAAGGATTTCGTCAATAAGAAATACGAAGAAAAATCCTCCGCAAAATATTAATTCCACATAATTCGAATATTTTTCAAATGATTGTCTAAATTCAGGTAACATATGAATGATAGATGTCGCTAGTAAAACACCGCTACCGAAGCATAAGAGGGACGAAAGTAAAAGGGGTCGCTGGTGAATTGCCCTAGTTGAAAACCACGCGGGTAACATTCCCATAAACATACTACTCAAACCCAAAACTAACACAGAACATATTTTTGCCTTAAACACGTCCATTTTTAATTTAAAATGCAAACAATTCCAATGTTAACAATTTATTTTCTAATAATTTAACTAATCAAATAACGAATATTCTTTTCTAGTGAACCATTAACCAATAACTTATTATCTAATTAAAAATAACAAAACCGACGTTTTCACAGATTAAGAGACTGTTCTTATCTCGTTTAATGAAAATAAAGGAAATGTACAGTGTGTCCCACTCACATGTACAAATATAGATATGATGTATGAGGAAATTACCGATTGACTATGATAAGAAAACTTAATAAATAATACAAGGATAAATACTTTTTTCAAAGCTTATCGTTAGTTAATTTGAAAAAGAAACAAAGTCCTTAGCTGGTGTTATATTCACTCCGGATTATTACAAACGGTATATATGTATGTTACTGTTATTAAAACTTTAAATTTGTAAATGTTTAAATTTTATCCAGTACGAATTTATTTCAAACAAATTGAAGGTTGCAATTAAAGGTAATTAGTGATTGCTTATTAATAAATTACAATTACGACTAGTAATAAAATGAATAATACAAATGCATGCATAAATATTTAGGATGTACATCTGGGTAACTTTTAAAATAGAATCAACTCCATATTATATTGAAAGTTAAACAGATTTACGAGTAAAAAGGCAATTTTATTCTTTAACCAATATCATTAACTACACCTGTTGTAGAAATAACTAAAGCTTGAGGGTCAAATCAGATAGCAAAAACTACAAAAAAGATTTTGGTATATAAACCATTGGTACTATCGCCACACCTTTGTTTTAGTTTCTCTAAGTAGTAATTAAAAACAATTTTTTCCTTATGATAATTTCCAAAATAGTTCAGTTATGATGTATTGAAAATATATATACTGTAAACAATATACAACTTTGATTGTATTCTTCAATGACATAACACAATTGAGACACGCTGTATATGATTCATACCCTGACCTAATAAACTGATAACAACTACACAATATGTGTAACATCTTAAATAATGATACAAATAACTTACAAATTCTGGTTCAATAAATCAGCCAATCATCAGACAGAAGTTAACTGTTTATGTAAAGCCATTTTTTTAATGAAATTCTGATAAGGTTGTTTTTGGGGAGCTGAAGCTGGAACATAATGTTTGCCAGGATGAATAACAGTTAGTGGGTCCTCAAAAATGTCTCTCAATTCTTCCGACATCACTATTAAATATAATAAAGACAAGTTAACATATAATGTAATATAAAATGCATTATTGATTTAAATACCCTTTGGAATAATATCATCTTGTTCACCAAAAATATGTAGTGAAGGTAATTTTATTCTATCTGAATAATAGTTTGTATGTGACAAGGAATAGGATGGAAATCCAGCTGCCATAATGGCAAAATTAAAGTGATAATTTAACACTATAACCGAAATATTTTAATAACTATAGAAAAAAGTAATTAGCAATCTCTCTTACATCCCTGCTGTTGCATTGCACATAAAATCCCAGTAAAACATGCTCCTTGAGAAAATCCTAATATGCCATCAAAGGGGCCAAATTCTTTAAATGCATTTTCAACTAGAATTAAACTTTCTTCAAAACCAACAGCAGGACCACCTTTAACAGTACCTCGAAAACTGTTATTTTGCTTGTTAAACCACCAACCGTATTGTTCTAAGATAATACCAAAATAAAATCACAAAAACAGAAGGAAAAACATTAAGTTACCTTCATCTGAACTATTCGTTACGTCTGAAATTTCTTCTTTTCTATTATTTTCAATTATTACTTTATGAGGTGCAGTAATATAAGTAAATTGTGCCCACTTTTGGACAATTTTTCGAAATGATCCTGTTTTTTGTCGAAATGTCTCTCCGTCTTGTCTGTAGCCATGCAATGCTAATATTTTTAATTTTTCGTCAGAGTTTTCAGTCGACATATCAACAGATTAAATTGTAAATTTGTCTAATTTTGAAACGTAGACTTTACACGTAAAGACTATTACATTCTGGGCACAGATTAGAGAGGGGGAACAGATTTCTGGGGTTATGAAAATTAACCATAGATTAAATAAAATCTCTAAACATTTCTAATCTAGGTTATGAACTGAACTGTGGGAAATGGATCACACAATGGATATTATATAAATCTGTTATATAAACTATTCTATTCTATTGTTTTTCTACGTATCTCCACTAGGGGCGCTGCTATCGTAGCCATTTATACAGCTTAGGAACCATGCGGGGCAGCGAATGGGCACCATTAGGTCTTTAATAGGTTAAAATAACTTATCCGAATATTTTATTAAAGATAGTCGCTTGTTAAAATAATAAAAAATTGAAAAATGGTTGTATTTACGTGCAATCATTGTGGTGAAAGTGTACATAAACCGGCAGTAGAGAAGCATTATAATTTTGCGTGCCGCAAATATAAGGACTTAACATGCGTTGACTGTTTCAAAGATTTTCGGTAAGTTTTCTAATTGCTTTATTAAATTAATGTTTATTATACTACTTTATTGGTAAGGGATGAGGAATATGCTGTTCATACAAAATGCTTGACTGAAGATGAAAGGTATGCTGCTAAGGGTTCTATGCCTGTTGGAGTTCAGAAAAAGGGTGAAGTAAAACAAGAGGCATGGGTAGACATGATAAGAGCAATTATTCAGGAAGATATTAATATGAGACCTCAAAATAAAGATTTGCTGTTAACCATTTCAAAACATAATAATGTCCCTAGAAAAAAACAAAAGTTTCTTGTAAGTATAAATTCATTTGGTGTAATTTTTTAATAATTGTTTCATTTCTTTTCTTAGAATTATATTAAAAGTGTGACAGGTGGCAAAGTATCAGAAAACATAATTTCTGAAGTTTGGGATATAATTGAAAACTATAAAGAAAAACATTTTAAATCGAATAATACAAAGAATGAAAATGGCAAAACAGGAGAAAATAGCACTGAAAAGGCATCTAAAACAACTAAGCGAAAAGATGTAGAAGACTCCATTGAGACTGTTTCCCCAAATAAAAAGTCTAAAAAGGAAAAGTCAAAAGCAGTTAATGAAACTGAAACTGTAGAAGTTAAAAAAAAAAGAAAAAATGGTATTGACACTAGTAGTGAAACAGAAGAAAAGAAAAATGGAACTTTGGAAACAAATGATACATTAGAAGAAAATTCAACTTCAAAAAAGAAAAAACAAAAAGTAGTCAACAGCAATGAGACTTCATTAAAGGAAGATGAAGATAAAGAGAATGGTTCATTAGAAGTAGACAAAAAGAAAAATAAAAAAGTAGTTAACAGCAATGATGAGACTTCATTAAAGGAAAATGAAGATAAAGAGAATGGTTCATTAGTAGACAAAAAGAAAAAAAATAAAAATAAAAAAATAGTCGACAGTAATGAGACTTTGTTAAAGGAAAATGAAGATAAAGAGAATGGTTCATTAGTAGACAAAAAGAAAAAAAAGAAAAATAAAAAAATAGTCGACAGTAATGAGACTTTGTTAAAGGAAAACGAAGATAAAGAGAATGGTTCATTAGAAGTAGACAAAAAGAAAAGAAAGAAAAATGAAAAAACTGTATCTGTGGAAACAAATGGTAATGGAATAAGCTTGAATACTGATAAAAATATATCAGAAATAAATGAACAAGACGATTTAACTCAACTTGATGAAAGTTCAATATTTGAAAATAGCCAAGAAAATAATAAATCTTTTGTTATTGAAGACGTCATCCTGAATATTCTGAACAAGAAAAATGAAATTTCCATTGAAAAATTGGAGAAGAAGGTTACTGCTAAGTATTTGAAGCACACACAAGAAACAGAGGTTTCACAAAAATTTATAAAAAAAATCCATAAGAAGCTGAAGAAATGTGAAAAGATTGAAGTGGTTAATAATATTGTTAAGCTTAAAAATGTTTTATTTGATGAACAAACTAAATAAAAACTAAATCATATTTGTTTTTAAATAACTTCTGTTATCATTTTCTAAATGGGTATTAAGATATTCTTCTACTGAATCAGTATTCCATTTTTCAATGGCTACAGTTTCTTGTAAGTGTCCATCTTTATCATATAATTTAATTATAGGATCTAAACCTCTTACGTATCGAATATTTAGGTTTAAAAATTTAGCAGGCTTGTCACTCTTGATGAAAGCTTCAATTTGTGGATATGCTCCAAATTTACATGTGCATACTTCTAACACTGCCTTTGCATATTTCTTATCTGCAACTGTATTCTCATCTGGGTGACAACATTCTAAACAATGGCCTCTACAAAACGTATATTATTCACCTGGAAAATATATATTTTATAGACTTACTTAATTATATCAAGATTAAAGTTGCTAAGCTGTTCACAAGACGAACATAACAGATTCGCCTTATTAAATCCTAGGGCCCAGCAGTCATCACTTGAAAATTCACCTTTGATAAGTACCTATTTTACACAATTATTAACAAATATAGCAAAAATGTGTTACATAATTACTTACCAAACTTGAACATAAGAAAAACCCAAGTAAAAACATCTTATTTTCTTATATTATTTTCTACATATATCACCTTAACATACTATCTTCTGCTAGGTTATGTACACAGATTAGAGAGGTTTATGTACAGATAACCAGATAATTTCATATTGAGATATCATTGAAATTTATTAAATATAAACCATAGATATGCGGCGTTGTGAAATGTTCATAAATTTCTGCAGAATAGGAGAATAAAGATGATTTCGTCTCTAAACTATTACGAATATAACTAAATTTTATAACCAATTATAATAGAAGCCAACACAAAAAAACATCAGAGAATATATGATACCACGGTGGGAGTCTCATGAGTAAAGGATCACAAAAATTGAGGTCCGTTATAACGAAAACGTAACCCAACAACAACACTCGTTAGTATCATATCTCAATCATTGTTAATTGTATAGCACCAGTTAATACGATAAATACTCTCATCTAGGCGATTGGAACACGGGGCCTACAGAATGTTGCTATTCTAGCTTAATTTAAGCCTAATGCTAGGTATTATTAACATGTAAGCCCTTCTCCCATTCATTTGCTTTGGTAAAGGGCGTAACACGTTTTTGTTTTTAACTTTTGAACCGGTGGTTTCCGTCATAAGCGATCTTTACCATTATGTTCCTCTACTCATGGTCTTTCCAACTATGTCTCAGTAATCTGAGTGGGTGTTATACTAAATACTCCAGTCCTGATAAAATATGACACACCAACTGTGGGAGCAGATTATCTTATATGTGTTAATTAAAAATAAAAAGGGTGGAAAAATTATTAGCAAATTTATTAAGATAGATACAGTCTGTTTTCCCTATCTAAGGCCTGTACAAAATGCAAGTACGCTTATATACACAAAATTAAAATTAAATATCGAATATTCACATAAATTCTACCTACAAAAGTTTATAAAAATCACATAAAAATAAATATGCCATGTTCTTGCAGCTTTTATAAGTAATACAACTGCGCTTTAATGGCACATGTCGTTATCTGAGTAAAAATGCAGGAATTTATTATTTTGCTTTTTTAAGTAAGCAAATAAAATTTAAATTCGATTTGTTTTTTTGCTGAGACAGAATAAAAATTAAATACATAGTAAAATATTACAACGATTGCAATGTTTCTGAATTAACCGCTGTCGTTGTCAATTCGTTCATTTTTCGAAGCATTTTTATCATTTATTTATTTATGCTTGCGTACTATTATTGAGAATGTGGTCGATAAATTTAATAATAATACGAGTGGATTAAACACTGAGCTTATGTAAGTCGAGAAATTGGACCTCTTTTTTAAACACCCAGTAAATATGCCGTAATCTTTTTAAAACAAATTAAAAGATGGATAGAAACAAAAACTGACAAGAAAGTGAAATATGTAGAAACGAAAACGTTTGATTAAAAATGTTAAAATAAAGTTTGAACGAATTGTTCCGATTACATCGGAAATTAAACTTAACTTTCTGAAATAAAAAATATATAAACATAAAATCTTTTCCCCACTTCCTATATGAATTAAGAAGTCAAAAATGTGTCCTAATCGTTTTATTTTTCTCTTAAAATAAAAATGTTTAAAAAAGGGGTCCGCAAGTTAACTATAACCTAAGTTTAGGAATTTATCTTTGGATTGTAAAAAATTAGTAGCATCTTATGTTCTATTGATAGTACAACGAAATCTTCAGTACTTTTTAAAAACCTACTATTCACACAATACATCCACCGAATGCCATGATAAATATATACAAAAAAACACGACTAGTCATTATATATGTGGCTACACGGCTCAAAAGTATAAATTGTTTATATTACACATTTAAAAAAATTAATTAATGCACGCAAAATTGGACGACTTAACAATAATAAATAATTAAAATTATATATCGCCGCATTTTTTAACCAAATTAAAACCTTAATTAGAATGGTTCATCTATTATGAATTCTATTTTTGCTTAACATAATACATATAATTAAATATTTTTAATTAATTATTTAAATTTTGATTTTTTGCTGATCTCTTTGTTAAGTAATAAAATTAAATTTTAAAAGCTTAAAGTGTGGCTTTTAAAGAAAAACAAGACGTGAATTTTGAGAGAAGTACATATACAAATTTCAGTTTATTTTACTAAATATTTTATACGGTATAATTATACCAGGTGTGTTTAAGTAAATTTCCAAATTCTCTAAAAAAATGTTTTGTAAATTTCATAATTGGCGTTGTAAAACAGGAAAACGAAATTTATATGCATTTATTAGAGAGAGAGAGAGATACTTTAGTAGAACACTGGGCATAAATATATCATAGAATATTATGAGGATATTAAAAGTTTAAGGCGAAAGCTGCACATTGTACGTTTAAACGTTGGGTTAGGAACGTTTTACAAAACACCCGGAAATAAAAAGTAAAGGCGCTTGTAGCCACTTTCAAATGTTTAAAAAAAGATCAACGCCATCAAAAGTGAAAAACAAAAAACGAATTCATCACTGTTGAGCATAAAAACGTAATTAAATAATCTACGGGTATCACAGCTTAGTGTAAATAAGTTTAATCAATGGCAAGCTTACTCATCGTCAGTTACTAGTTATTTCATGTTCTCTAATTTGTTTAAAGGCCAATGAGGAAAAGCATAGTTAATCAACCCCTGCAGGATAAACAGACGGTATCAGAATACCATAATTCCGAACGTTTCAGATCTTTCAGTTAATTAGCTTCCAAGAGAGTAAATTGTGAAAATAGTTTTTTTTTTAGATTGGACGCACTGATTGCAATAGAAAAATAAGGTTTTGATGGTGTAACAAGCGTGTTTTCAGAATTTAATTGTATTTATCGTGCTATAAAAATTAGCTTCCCTTAACTTGTCTTTTTTGAAAGTAATATTTAGGGATCTGAAACTTTTTATCAAAAGTTTAAGTATTTTATTGGTACCTATCTGTCCTTAAAATTTGAGATAACCAGCCTTGAGGGGCGATTTTCATTAAGCTTATATCACATATTTTAAATATCCACACAATTCTAACTAAGGAATGGCAGTAAATAATTTGAATTTGGAATTTATTTTTTTAATAAAATAATCAAGTTTATTAATTAGTATTAGCAGTGAACACTGTGGAATGTGAAGATTATTTTGAATGTTTCAGAAAATGCACATTGAGATTAAAGATTAGTGACTTAAAAAAGTAGAAGAAATTAAGTGAAAAGATTATATTAATCAAAACAAGTATACTGGATACACAGGGTATCTCAGTTTTTAATGTGTTTTCGATATTTATGACAGAAATAAATAACTATTATTAGAAGAAAAAGTTACTTTTTTATACTCAACACACCAATTAATAACATGAGTCCTTCTGTATCTATTTTTAAAATTGATAGAAACAAACTGAAAGATATTTTTTTAAGTGCCAATGTAGCCTGTCACAAAATAACCAGAGATCAGTAAGCTTGCTGAAATAAATAATCAAAATTAAGAAAAGAAGATTTACGAAGCGAATAAAAAGAAAAATGAATAATTCGAAGGATTAATACGCAACCTTATAATCTAAACGCTAGTTAAGTGGTCCTGTAATTGTTTTGTTTATTTGTTTTCTTTTTATCGTAACACCGCATTGACGACATCTTTGATTGTGTTATTAACGTCGTTAAGATACCGTATATTTTCGGTGGTGTTTCTCGATCCCGCTGATCTCAGTTGTCTCGCTTGTGACTCTAACCTGCTCAGTAACTCTCTAAAATGGAATTTAGCATGCGCTGGAACAACATTATCCGAGTAATCCATACAAGAGACATGAAGAAGTCCTATTTTGTCGGATAATTGTAACCAATTGGACGTGGAAACGTTCGAGTTTGATCTAATGCTTTTTACTGTCGTCTCCAAGGCTTGGCAAATGTCTAAAATATTGTCCTTATCGCTTCGGTCCGAATTGTTTGTTTTCGAATCGTCATCGAGAGGTGAAATGTTGTTAGTTGGTTTAATGGAAACCGGAGGTTTTGAATTTGATGATATAGGGGTTGCATATATTGCTGGCACAAGGGGACGAGTGGATATAATCGGTTTTATTGATTTTAAAGGCGGTTTTGTGGGGATCACTGGTTTCTCATCGTTGGTTGTCAGTGGTGGCCAAGAACGTTTATCACTTTTAGATGTGGTTAAAATTTTAAAAGAGTCTTCAGAAGTTTCTACGGGGGATGTTTCAGTCGATGCTTCCATGTTTCTGTCGTTTTTAAGGGGCATTTTCGGACTCAGCTGAATCGCAGAATATTCCGTTGCTTCCTTAGTTTCCCATAATTTTTTTAAACTACTTATACTTCCAGTACTTTTTCTTTTGTCGTCTCCTTCATCCAATCTATTCGTACCATTATCAGAACTTGCAGTGCTTTCTCTTTTGTTGGTTTCCTTTTCATGTTCTTCCTCTCCATTATTTTTACCCTGTTCTGTTTCGTCTTCGTTTCTTTCCGTTTTCTCAATTTTCCTTAAACGTGATTTGAAATCTATAATTCCGCTCGTGCCATTCTCTTCTTTGTCCCTATTTTTAGTAATAAACGAAGGGTCGACTTTCTTAAGTTGCGGTATGAAAGAGCTGGGTTTGTCGTTTTGTTTTGGGGAAGTCTCTTTTCTGTTAAGGTCTAAATTCATGGTTTCGGATAGTTCCGACACAAGTTGTAAGGCGGGATCTAAACTAATACTACTCACAGCCGCAGACGGTTCTACTGGAGATTCAGATGAGTTTCTGCTCTTCTTGTCTGCACGTTCTTTGATCTCGGCGACAAGTTTCAATTCCATCTCTTTCATCACATTTTTATTTTTGAACACCAACGACGACGATTTTTCTTTGGCATTTGATGACGATGATAGGTTCGCGTCATCTACGTTTTCATTTACGTTTTTACTACAAATTTCCTCGTTCTCTTCGAATTCTGGAAGTGAAATTGAAAACGAAAATCGAAAAAATAATTTATAAAAATAACGAAGATGTTCTGAAGCCCTTTTCTTCACTTATCACATTCTTTTTATCCCAGTCACTTGTGAATCTAAGCTGGTCAATTTGCTTGTTAATTAAAGCGTTCAAACAAGTTTATAATTTTAAAATTGAAAAAAAAACAATAACAAACATTACAAATTTAAAACAAATCCACTCACATTAAGAACGGCCATTCTGTTTCAAATTCTTAACGCTGCAGCAAAAAGATAACAATTTTGTATTAGTCTTTAATTGATTTAAAGGTTTTGTTTGTAGATATTGAAGAAAAATTATTTTTATTTCATGTATATCATCTTCAGAAATATGATTGAAAAGTAAAAAAATAATTTAATTAATTATAACACAACAAAAATGTATTTCCATTATAATAGAAAACTATAGAAGTTAAAAAGCAATTCAAAGTAATTAAAAAAATGTGCTGCAGCAAAAAAGTATGAAATAATTTATTTGAATTCGATTTAAATTATTTTATTGGCTAGGATAAATGTAATTTTTTTTAAATATACGATAGTAAACAGATGTTCATATGAATGTATGTGTAGTGAATGTGATTAAAATTCAACTTACCGTCTTGAGGAAATATAGGCGGAGGAGGTAGGGGTTCGAGAGGAGATCCGATCGTCGGTACCACGTCTGAATCAACACTCGCGGGACTTCGGCCTTCGACGCTTGGACTCGTAAGACTTAGACTAGTACGCACGGGACTTCCCGCGTCCTCTTTTGTCTCTTTTGCACTCGCGCAACTATCGCTCGACGGCTCGCGTTTCTTTAAATTAACACCAAACCGCGATCCCGCTTCCTCTACCGATGGATGCAAGTCACCGTTGTCTTCTGTTTCTTCGTTGAATTTTTTCGACGTCAATGGCGAAATTGGAACGCGTTTCTTTTTAATTTCTGTCGACGAGGTCAACGACGTCGAGTGGATTTCATTAAACGTCCCATCGAACTCTTCAGGTGGCGGTGGCAAATCAGTAGGGGGAGGAGGGAATTCCAGATCGGCCAAGGTGGGTTGAATCGCCCTTGATGGACTTCCTTGCCGGAAACTCCCGTGAGACGTCTTGAACGTTCTTAACCCTATATCGGTGTTATTAGTTCTTGTGACATTCCTAGTTCGACTTAGTTTAGTGGCAGTGGGAGAGCTAGGAGGCAAAGGAGCGTGAAACGTGGTCACTCCACTTGACGAATTGCTACGAATCATTTGGGGCTGGGTTTTGATGTTCGTTCGAGGGGATAACGAGCGGGCACTGGGCTCAACTTGCTCTGCTATCACAGGGTTCACTGCTTGCGCATGTTCTTGACTGTTTGACAAGCCACTTTGGCGTAGAGATTCTAAATATGCACCAATGCGGGCGCCTTTGGGTAATGTGCCATAACGACTGATAGCTTTTTTCACATTCTGGACTTCCAATGCCGCCACCTGAACCTAAATAAAGAATACTTTGACATTTCTAGACACATAAAAGTGACTTATTGTTTTAAATTAGCCACACGATACTCATTGTCATTATAAATCAAAGATATCACACTCTCCATTTATATTACATTATTCTTGTGAATATATTTATATTGTATTTTTTATTCGATGTGTAACATAACATTACTCATCGATTTTTTTTACAATTATTTCATTATCTTTCACAAAGAATACGATACACAACCTTTTAATTCATATATATTTTTATTCATTAAGTCAAAAAGGGTATTGTCATTCTCCGCTCTTACCATAAAAAAAATTAACAATATAAGAACTTACAGGTTGTTCTTTAGGAGGATAGGTCTTCGATTTTCTTCCTCGCTGTTCTAATCCCCTATTACCCATCACTGGCGCCCTTTTGAACGATGTTACTCCAAAAGTACTGGAACTTGATACTTCAGGATAGGAATGAGCTCCCGAATCGTCTGTATCTGGCGTTTGATCTTGAACATCGCTTTCACTGTCACCTTTGGCCAGATTTTGAAGCTCTTTTGTTATTCCTAATTAGCAAAATTTATACATAATTATAACCAAAATGTGTACCACATTAATAATGAACATTATAAATAAACAAGCAAAATTTACACATTAATTCAGTATAAGAAATGAAATTGAAGTTTTTTACCCACATTACAAGCATCATAAGCATTGATTATTATTTATATGTATGTATGTATGTACATATGTACAAGACTGATCAAGGTTCTTCACCACAAAATATTTTTTATAATATAGAAAAAAAATTATAAACTCTTGGTCTGTCCTGTATGTGCATCATTATAATTATAATCTCATTAATGGAAGACTATTTTAGGTCTGTATGCGGCCCAGTTTCTTTCTAATTAGTTTGTTATCAAACTTGCTACAAAAAATATCGTGCATTGTTAGTCAGTCAGAAAAGTCACATTACGGAATCAAAAAGTCCGCAAAAATACCTTTAAACGTCATATTAATACCATTTAAATCAGTTCCATCCTCCAAGTGAGATTCTGACTGGCCCTGGTCATCACATGTGCTGTCACGAAAAGAACTACATGATGAGAGGAGACTAAAAAATAAACACACTGTTGAATAATATGAAAATTAATAATAAAAGGAGGCAACTTGTTTACCTAGTCCGTTTTGGAGGCACGGGAGCCTGCTTGCCTCTCCTGTTTGTTGTACGTCTTAATTGAACCATGCTGCTCTTTGAGTTGGTCGATTGTCCTGTAAATGTTGATAACTTCACCGGAGCATTCCCATGATCTGAAAGGAATAAAAATATAGGGTTATTTTTATTATTTTAAAAGGTGTGTTGTAATCTGAACTAAACGAGTTTTTTAAATCATTTTTTATAAGGTGTGTACATCAAATAACGGGAATACGTCCTTTAAAGGTACGGTAATTGGGAACAAATTATACAAAAGAGGACAATTCAGAAAAAAGGCTTATATTACAATCAATAAAGTGGAAGATAACAAATTCTACAGCCTATAAATTATTTCTGAGCTCATCCTAGATCTAATTTGTAACAAGTTTTCAAAAGGTCCATAATTATATATTTTTTATAACTTTTTAAAAAGAGAAACTTAATGAAAAGGAATAGCTAAGACAGGGAGACATAGTGGAAAAGTTTAGAAAGGGCCATCAAGAGGAAAAAAATATATTCTTGATTTATGTTATTGCATATGTTTTTTAACATTACTGATCCACTAATCTAGTATAAATTAATTACCTGTTGTTTGATCAGTTATAACAAGCCCGTGCAAGTTTCCAGTGCTGCCAGCATGTGATTTTTTGTAGGACATGTGAGATGTGGTGACCGGTATCATTCCATCATCTTGAAGCTGCTTTTCGACCTCTAAAATGCAATGATTTTTACATAGTTACATTAAAATTATACAACTACAACGAATACCAATTTACCTTCTGTTATGCTACTCTCTTGAAACATATGTTCTAAGGCGTGATGGATCTCTTTGAAGGTGGGCCTTTCATGAGCATGCCATTGCCAACATTGTCTCATAAGTTCGTATATTTTCGGAGGGCACCCGGGAGGACATTCCATTCGGTAACCTTTCTCTAGCATGTGATATACGTCAGTGAGATCGACGCCTGGATAGGGAGACATCCCGTAAGTCGCTATCTCCCACAGGAGAATTCCAAAAGCCCACACATCTGATTTAGTTGAAAATTTATTATATGCCAGTCCCTCAGGCGCGGTCCATTTGATCGGAAATTTGGCCCCTGCGTGGGCCGTGTACGTGTCATCTCGCATGAGTCTTGCAAGACCAAAATCGGCTACTTTGACCAAGTGATTCTCTCCAACAAGACAATTTCTTGCGGCCAAGTCCCTATGGATGAAGCTTCGACTTTCCAGGTAACTCATACCACTCGCTATTTGGGTAGCAATATACATTAAAACCACTGCGTTAATTAGTTCCTTGTTTCCGTTCCTGAGGTAGTCTAACAGGTTCCCTTTGCTCATAAACTCAGTGATGATGTAAAAGGGCGGTTCTCTTGTACACACTCCCATGAGTTGGACGAGATTCGGGTGTTTCATCTCTTTCATAATGGCCGCTTCTTCCAGGAAGTCTTTTAAAGCCATCGTGTCCTCTTTGAGAGTTTTTACAGCCACGGTCATATTGTATCGCTTCCATACGGCTTCGTAAACGTCTCCATACTGTCCTCCCCCAAGTTTATGACGCATTATGATGTCCGTGCGATCGATTTCCCATTCGTCTGGTTCCGGACTTAACGGAAAGACGGTTGGTTTGTTGTGTTTCGGAGCGGGATAAAGTAACTGAGTTATTAAACCATCCGATAGCATGGAATGATGATGGACTAGTTCGGCAAGAGTGTTGAATTTACTTTCGGCAGTTACAAAGACTTTACCATCAGAATCTTCATTTATTCGGTAATGGTATACTCTGCCTTCGTATCTTAACGATATACTTCTTTGGCCTGGGCTGCTTTCAGATTCTCTTACCAAGAAACTGCCGTTTATGCCACAGCTCAATAAATATTCTGCTGCATTTCGAGAAATTGGACCATGATACCATGAATGTTTCTCCAACGAGTTAACCGGAGTAACGTAATTCGATGGCACCCATCCGACCTGGTTTGAAGCAGAATGTGCCTCGCACCATTCACCACTTTTATTATAACTAAGAATTCGAACTTGTTCGCCTAAAACCAAACAAAGTAAATTTTTTACTTCACATGGATTGTACCAAATCTACAAAATACGAACCTTTTTTTAAACTGAGCTGATTTTCCCCGCCTGCTTGGAAATCATAAAGAGCTACGAAAAGTTGAGGATCATCTTCTTCTTGGGCAAGAAGATTTTCTTTGGAGGTCCATCGATTGGCTGCTTCTAAGGACATGGGTGTAGAGGGTGGTACAGAACCCGATGAACCGGACAAACTTCCTAAGGTGCCCCCCGAACCTAAGGTACCGGTACTTGGGGCCTCTGAATCGGGTAAACTCGGTATATGTGGCAACGGTCGGCTTTGTAGAAGAGCTTCTGAAATGGAATTCTCGTATAAAAGCTTTGTAGATAATTATAATGTATCTACACACGTACATCAATAATAACTCAACTTTTTCAGACTATTATAAAAATTGTAAATCCGAACAACTATTTACAAACATATATCCGTACATAACAATTTCAAATTGGTGGTAGGTAATTTAATTACAATTTATCTCTATAAACACAGAATAACAAAACGTACTCTCTACAAAATGAATAAGTTTTGCTTATTTTAAAAAACTAAAAAAAGAAAACAATAACATTTAAGGGCCTGCCTGACCTTATAAATATTATGAGGCATGAAGTTGATGTTACAGAATAATTTCGCTATCTGTGACGTCACTAATTGCAAATACTTATGAACTCAATTAAAATGTAGATTGTTTCTGTACTGAGTTAATACACAAAAAACCACTGCAACGATTGAAGTTAAGAGCTAAGAGCGCAGCATTTACACTCTTAACTTCCTTTAAAACTGGACTTGCCGGATTATCGCATGGACCGTCACCAGTAACCACATCCTACGACCATTTAATTGACCGCAAACAGTAGCATTATAACACGATATCTTAATTTGAAAAACTACTTTTATTTATTAAAGCCGGTGGTTCTATAACGATAGAGTAGATCACAAAATATACGGAATAATTTTATTTTAATAAAACATATCCACATTTGAAAAAAGTGCTTTTTAATGGTAATTGTTGAGGAATTTCACTTTAAACTTACGGTCTCTACACATTAACATAAATGTTCGATTGGAACACAGAAAATTAATTAAAGTTGTATAGAATGAATACCCTTGATTATTGCAGTTATCACCATTTCATAACCGTTATATTAAAGTTATAAGCTACCGCTATCTAAATCACTTCGCAATTTAATTTCAAAGCAAATTCAATATCATTTAAACATAATTTAATATCTACACCAGTTATTACTAGCAACTGATGCATATACAAATACTATTTATGTACGTTACATGTGTATGAATAAATTTGTTTAATCATTCCAACTAACAAGTATTATTGTCAGGCGTGTTATCAATCTATAATCATTACAATACAATTCCTTTTTTGTATTGTAATGTTAAAATATTCTCAAATAACCACTGCATATTTCAACGTTCGTATTTACATAATATAGGTACCTACATAATCTACAACCAACAGTATATAATTCATAAATAGTGGATAATTTTTTTTCTGATTATTAACTTTTTTGTTAATTAATTTAGTAACGAATCTACTCAGTTCAATTCAAAACTGCTTTTTTTAAAAGGATCAAAGCAATAAACTTTAAATGTAATACTTTCATTATATGTACCTATACATACGTTTGGGCACAATTAGGGAAAATAGGTACCTATATACCGATTTGGATGATTTTATTTTGCTTGATAGGGCATATCTCTGAGGAGATTCGCAAAAACGTTAATTGTAGCTATAAATTAACTGAATGTACAGTAAACCTATTTTTATTAAAGAAATTAAGCAAATCAGAATTTCTTCCAGATTATACATTCATCCAGTTATAGGAAACTCAGATTTGAATTCAAATGTTACATATTTGTAATAGAAATTCTGCTTTGACTGTTTTATTACATTTTCGAATAACCTTGATTATGTAGATTAATATCATGGTAAAAACCTGCAATTACCACCCTGGCATAACAAGATGAATTTTTTAAATAAAACTAAAAGCAGAATTTCCATTTTAATTGAAATCTGGGTTTCTTATAACAGGATAATTATAGTTAATATGAATTCGAAAGAATTTGCAAGTTAACTAGACTTGTTTCCAAGGCGGCACAAGGTTTAGATTTAATAACATTTCATAATCCAGGCAAAAATCCCTTCAACTTTCAAAAATATTAAAAATAAATTTTACATGATAAATTACCATTAATAGAACTAATAAATGACCAAGTTTTATTCAAATCGGAAAAAGTTTTTTTATCTGACAAGTAATAATAGTAATACTTTATTTCTTTGCCTGACTTAAAGGTTTTTGAAAATTGCTCCTTTTACATTTACATACTTTTCTCTTGTAAGTACAAACTCCTATTGTTTCTCCCTGCTCTGTTTCATTTATCTCTAATTTTTAAATTTACCCTTTCTACTATATTTAAATCTACTTTTTCTCTTAACACTGCCTCTACTCCTTTAAAAAACTCACATGTTTTCCCACACATTTCGCCTTTTAATTTTTCAATAATTAAATCTCTCATTTCCTTGTTCGCCCTTTCACCCCTCCATTCATTCGTAAACATTCTTACCTTATCTTTTTGAATCTCTATTGCAACTTTGCAACATAATAAGTGAGATAACATAGTCTACAGATCCATTCACTATCCCCCCTTTTTAAAAGCCCTTTCTAAATTGCCATATCTTATCCTGGTCCAGATCTCTTTAAATTATTTATTTTTGTCACCTCTATTTAAATATTCTGCCCCCATTATTTCCGGAATTACGAGGCATGTTTTTAAGTAAATACCTATCTTAATAATTTTATTTTTACATTTAAGCCTGTACCTTAATCTACTTTTTTTACATTACTTTCCTTCAATATTGAGACACTTGCCATAATGTTTCACCAGTTTTTGAATACCCTTCTCATAGAACTCTGCCGTCTGACTTGTTAACCATACATCACAACTGTTTTGACTTCGTCATTGTCTTGAAGACGCAGGAATAAATGGTAGTCACTGGGCGTCAGATCAGGGCTGTACGGAGGAGTCACATGCGGACGGGTATTGTCATGCACATTTATGCGGCCATTTTTAAATGCTCTCACCCACTTAAATCACTTTGAATGAATATCAATCGGTTTTAGTCCTTTAGCACTAAGGAATCGTATAACAGCCCGGAGTCCGAACTTCACAGCCGGCGGGACTCACGATTATCGGAGGCATCTTAAACACTCAGTAAACAACGTAAATAAGAGCGAATCAGATTGCAATGGCGTCAGTGCGTAGGTGAGAGATGTAGGTACCCAGTGCGTATGTGCGGAACGCTGACCGCAGCGCTGCGGCGACAGAATATCAAAACGGTACTTACTTAAAAAACATGCCTCGTATGTTTCTATATAAACTATTATACGTAGAATTTACTATCGCTTTCCATTCCTTATCCACCTCTCTAACCCACCATCTATTTTACCCTTCTCCAATTTTGCTAATAATTTCTGCCTCTCCCTTATTATTTAACGACTTCCGTCGCTTTCATCCCCTGTAATGCTTCTCACACGTTCTGACCCCACTTTTACGGTTTATCGTTTAAGATTGTTCTACTAGACATATTTTTCATCTAACAAGTATATATTGGATTTAACTAAATTCGTTGTTCTTAAGGTTGGTTTGTTTTCTTTGTCCAATCCACCCTTTGGCTAGCTTAAAGATTCCGAAGGCGAAACAGTTGTCGCAAGCACAGAAGACAACAAAATTCGTAAAATGGACAAACAAAGCACAACATTAATAAATAAGAAATTCAAAACACAATTTCACTTACTTACTATAGTATAGTCTAGTTAGTACTCTAGATAAAGGCAATTTACCCGAAACAATTGTAGAGTAATTTTTGAATATATTGGTTGAAGTGAAATGGTGTTTTGGGTTCCTTAATTGCATGCACCATCCAAATTCTAAATTCATAGTATTTATTTTTCCGATGATAAAAATTTAATAACAATGAAAAGTTAGAGGAGCTTGATACTAATGGAATCGATTAATATTTAAATAAATATTACATTGTATACATATAAATTTAGATATTTGAATGTTGCAGCAAGTACACTCAGTAAAATGGCAACAAAGCCATAAGAGTAAGAAAAGAAAATTGCCAAAACCTAACAAGTTGTCGGCATTTGGTGAACCTGAGCAAATTCATTTCAAGTTATAACTGTTCTTTTTATTTATAAGGTGTTCAACCTTGACAAGGCCACTTTCATAACACCTACAATATATTGCAAATGTCTCAGTCTCAACATTAACATCGGAATTGATATAAACCGCTTGATGGGTTTTAGATTTTATGGCTTCGCAATTTCTTAGCTAAATAGTATTTAACACTCATTACGTATCTTTGTTTAGATACTAATAAAATTAGAGAGATTCATTTATAGAATGAACGTTACGACTTTGTATGATTTGTACCTTCCCTGTCTTTTAATAAAAATTAAATGTAAAGTTTAAAATAAATAAATTTTAAGTTTTCGATTAACAATGTATTTCATAAGATAGTTATTTTGAACTAGGAAATATTCAATTTTCATTTTAATTTCGAATACTTCAACTTATAAAAAACAATCCTCTTTTATTTTGTATTTTTTTATTTACTGTGTTTTTAATTATTATCACATCATAAATAATATCATAGTCGTTAGGTAAATCATCTAAAATAAGTAGAATATGTAGATAGAATTAATTCCAGGATATGCGAAGAACATGTCTGAATAGTTCAACGAACGAATGAATACAATACATTTAGGTGCATGACATTATTTCTATTTTAAATAAAAAGATGGACATTGAATTGACACATCAGAAGATTTTCAAGGTTAACAAATTACATCGTGTCTGATAATAATTATCGGAAGTCGTTATGCTGAATGTATTGTACAAAATATAAACGTGTACATATTAAGTACATGTAGATTTTTATGAACTGTCTCTGTTATTATTGCCTACTGAAAGTTTGTAAGTAACGTAATGTTAAAAAGTTAATAAAAATACTATTTCGTTTAAAAAAAAAAACAACAGACAATGCCTCATAAAAACAAAAAATGCCTATTTAAAAAAAGAAAGCATTAAAATCCTTTTTCGTCTAAATTTTAAGGATCACAGATCCCACATTTCTAACGCGTCCCACACAGTAGGTATAGCGTACGGAAAGCCATATCCCACGACCGGTTTCGACCTATCGGGTCTCATCAGGTGGGCGCTAGCAGAAAGGCCTTTATAAATATAAAATCAACATAAAGATGTTTCTTTTTTAAATATGTTATATCTTCGTCTAAGAATCCATCGGAATCAGCAGTGTAATTCAATGCCGGTAGGGGTATTAGCCCTCGGAGTAGTTGTTTCTGTTGATTCTATATTTATATTTACAAAAAATGCTTTTAGATTTAATGAGTAATCACCATAATTATTTTTAAGATTGCGTGACTACAAAAAAAAACGGAGCCATTGTAAATAAGATTACCAATCCTTCCATTGGGGCGTCTACAACATATCTTGCCTGTTAGTAGGACAATTTTTGCGAAATCAAAATGTAAATATTGGGTAATTTACCCCAAATTATAGTATTATATCGCATTCTTATTAACATCCTAGTTTCGTAGCTAAACGCACCTAGGTTTGAAATATTCCGAAATCGAAAGTACCTTGCCAAATTTCAATTTTTATTTTCTTCTTTAATACCTCACTGTCCTGCTAAGGTAATATCACGATAGCACGACAACCTTAAAAAAGGAAAGACAACAACATCGCAGCCGAACATAACCAGACTTGAACATGAAGGAGAAAATAAATTCTCCACTCCTTTCAATTCCGACTCAATCTACGCGTTCCTGAAGACTGTAATATCCTACATCCGTAACTATAGTATTTGCGAACAGTAATCTGCTGCAGGTATTCCTCTGCATCGCTCTACTCCTGTTTTTGCTTCTAACATGAATCTATAACTAACCTTTATGTTTCAGAAGATGATTGATTATCCTCTTTCTTATTGACTTCTACAGCTTCCAATTTTTTTTTAAAACCTCCTTAGTTCTAACAGTTTCTTTGTACGGAATTTTCGTCAGTCACCCAGATATATAACCAGGTGTTAAAAAAGAAAAAAAATACAGTATTTTGAAATTTCAGTAAGCGTTCTTTGAAATCAGTAAATTTAAAACATAGTTAGGTACACCGAGAGAAAGGAATTCGTTTAAACAACAAATTTTGCACTTTTAAATTTTGCATATATGCATTAAAATTACGATTGTGGTTTGTAAATGTTCAATAAATATTATGATTGCTTCATTTAATGTTTCTAAACTAATTTGAGCTCGTAAAATTCAAAAACGTAAAAAAATATAGTTCATTCTGCTAGGCAAATTTGCTAAATTTTGTATGTTTCGAATAATAATTCATGATCATTTTTTAAGAACTGTCCAATATTCTGTTAACACAAGTAAAACGCATGTTGAATCAACAGTTTTTGTTTTTAAATGACTTATATTTAGTATGTACGAGGATAAATCAAATATAAACGGTAATTTTACTATTTAGCTTAGCACGTAGAGGATCGATGCTCGATTGTTGTTTGGTTTATGAGGAGGGGGAAACCGCCTTAGGTAGCAGCTGCGCTCGGTTCTATCCACAGTACAGCCATGACTGAGCGCAATGTACCTTCGTCTGGTGCAAATCACAATGCGCATCATCATAATGTTAACCAATGAAGGCGGTTAGGTTAAACCATCGCAAATTTTCACTCGTTTGAAGCCACTGTTTGGGGATGCTACACTGTCTCAGAATCGAGTGTATACGTGTACGTGGGTCAGAGAATTCAGGGATGGGCGAGAACGTGTCATGAAAGTCATGATCGACGCCCAAGAACAAGTCTCACAAATGACAACATCCTGCTGCATTTATGCTATTCGAAAGCTTGTTGCAGGTGATCACTATCAGCCGGTTAATTATTGAACAAATCTCCAAATCTCATCAGAAGTGGGTATCAGCTATGGAGGTGGAGTGTTCAATCCATCATCACTTGATTAGAATGAACTTGGCTTTAGAAAAATTAGTGCTCGCTGGGTTCCAAGGTTGTTGTTGTTTCCAACAGGTCAGGACAGAGATCAGTGAAAGACTTCTGAATCGATTTTGACAAGAAGGGAACGTTTTTTTGAGGCGTATCGTCACTTGTGATGAGATGTGGGTCCACCATTATAATCCCGAATCAAAAATGGCCAAAATGGCGAGTAAAGGATGAAGGCTGCCCTGTCCCTTTCAAAGCTAAAATCCGTCTCTCAGCCGGAAATGCCCTTGGGACTGTTATCGAATCAAATGACGGGGTATGCCCATTCGCGACGTCATCCTCCTTCATGACGACAACGCCAGGCCACACACCGTAGTTTTGACAAGGAATAAATGGGCTGGGAAACTCTCGAGCATCCTCCTTATAGCCCTGACTTGTAACCCTGTGATTATTTTTGTTCGCGCCCTTGAAAGAATTACTTGGACGCAAAAGATTTGAAAGCAATGGAGAAGTAGAGGTGTACGTGCGCAATTGGCTGACAACTCGCTCCCAAACTTTTTATGAAGGAATATTGAAGCTTCCAAATCGGTGGCAAAAGTGTGTAAAGCACGGAGGTGAGTATATTGAAAATTGTTAAATGTTTAGTTTGTATGTACCATTAATCAATAAATTTATTTTACAAAATTACCGTTTATATTTGATATACTCTCGTAGTTTAATGTTAAGAGTATGTTGTTTCTATGAATTTTTTCTGATTTCGTTCAAGTAATTATAATGTAAAACTTTTATACTGTTCGTGCAATGCACTGTCGCATAATTAACACAAAAAGAAATGTTGAATTAACTGATTTTTAGTTAACGTAACATTTTTTTGCTTCTCTCAGTGTAGGTACGTTAAGCCACAATGCTTCTGTAAGTACTCTTTCGTAAAGTTGTCTTGCTGCCTTGAGATCATGCTAACAGGACATTCGATTACAAAAAAATAATTCGGCAAAATATTGAGCTTCACGGATAATTTATTACCCCCAATTATGCATTATTATCGTGGCAATATGAAAGACATCCGTGTGCATGATTAGAACATAAATTTATTTTTTTAATAGGATAACAAATTTCTTTAATACAAAATAAAATTTTTCAAAAGTTTTTTGTTATTTAAAACTAATCTGTACACTATTATATTATAACATGTATACTTAAATAAAAAAATTGACAATTGTTTCGACTATAAAGCCATTCTCAAGGGTATAATTTCATAAAATAATAAATAACAAATTACCTTTCACCAAATATTTATTAACTACTCACCAATTGTTTCCGGAATTATCCCATTATCAAGAATAACCAAACCATGACTTACTTAATAATAAATATTTGGTGAATTATGTATTATTTTATAAAATTTACCATGTTTCAAAATTGAAAGTTTATAATTATTTCACTTTTGTAGTATAGTTATAATTTTGACAATGGCTTTTTAGTTGAAACAATTGTCGATATTTTTGTGTTTTGTGTTATTTACGTACGTATTTCTTTGTTATTATGCGATATATATATATATATATATATATATATATATATATATATGTATAAAATAAAGATTGTGTGATACGGAAACGTAAAAGAATTTTCTATTCATTTAATAATCTTACGATTAATCTGTTTTCGGCATGCTATAATACGTTGCGTAACACGGTACAAGCACAATGCGCGTCTTTCTATGGGGTAATTCTAAAAACGTGATGAAGGAATTTCTACGAATAGTTGAAATGACTATCGTTCTTACGAAATTAAGACAGAAATAGGGTAGCGTTCTTAACACGGAAGAACTTCTATTTATTAGCAGCGAATATGTGACGGACGCATGTGGAATGAAATATATTTATATTCACAAAATTCTCTACCTGCAAATGTAGTTTCAAATGTTTCGATCGGTAAAAAGTATAAACAATTGAATAGTTTCACACGTTTTATTATAAAAACTATTATGCTCATTTCGCATATGTATCGAGTAGGGCATCTTCAGGAGTAAGATATTCTACATAGTTTTTCTAATAAATATTTAAATATGAAATTATGCAAGGAAGGATTAATTATGGGAAACCCATTAAGCCCATTCATTACTGGCATAGATCTTCATGTACCATTTAGAAGTTAACTTCATTAGTAAATTCCAGTTATTTAATAAATGTTTATACTATTATCGCTACGTAGCCGATATATTAGTTTGTTTTTCAGGAACAGCTAGGCAATTACAATATTTCTTAAAACACATTAACAATGTGCACCATACAATAAAATTTACCATAGAAATAGAAATAAATCAACAAATTAACTTTTTAGACCTTACCATAAGCCGTAACAATAATAAACATCAATATGCCATATTTCATAAACCAACACATACTGATATTGTTATTAATAATTATTCATGTTACCCATTGCAACACAAAATGGCTGCTTTTTACAGTATGTAGTATAGATTGATTAATATTCCTATGACCAAGTTAGAATTTGAAAAAGAATTGAAAATTATTAAACATTTAGCAGTTAGTAATAATTATAACGATAAGATCGTAGATACTAAATTAAATAAACTGTTCGAACAATTTACAAACAACGTTTACCCCTTCATTAAATATAATACAAATGATAATTACAAAACGATACCATATTTAAATAACTCTGGTAACAGTTTAAAAAAACTTTTTGCTAATAACAATGTAAAAAAATTGCATACTATACAACAAACACGCTAGGTAAACTTATTAAAAACAATAAAGATAAGATCGATAAAAAAAATCGCTCAGGCGTATATAAATTGAATTGTCTTTCTTGTAACAAAATATATATGGGACAGACCGGACGTACATTTAAAAAAAGAATTGCTGAACACAAAAAATCTTTTGAGAATAAAAACTCGACTCAAAACACCTAAATGACGAAGGACATAATTTTAACGAAGATTACGAAATATTACATGTTGAAAATAAAAGCTACAAACTGTTTCTTCTAGAAACCATACAAATAAATAAATATAAGAAAACTAATACTTTGTTAAACGACCAAATAGACATTAATAATTCATCGTTATTAAATCTTTTTGTTAAACAACCCCCTCCAAAGTTCCAAAGTCTTAATGTTAGTTTACTGATAGTCGCACTTCTGATGAAGCGTTAGTAACGCGAAACAATTGTATCGTTTACTTAATAAATTGTGGAAACAAACAGTGAGTGTTATTTTATTATTACCATGAGTTTATATCAAGCAAATTTGGATATGGTTAATCACCTGAAATTATCAGTACATACAAGTATTTTTACTTTTTTATAGACAAAAAGGTTTAAGAATGTGTAAAGGAATGGATTGTTATGATATTGTTGTCAAATTACTAAATAATAATGTTCTACGTTCTCAATAGTACTAGCATATGGATAGATTTGTAAGGTAACGTTGTGGAGCTATCTCCTCTTGTGATACAAAATTATGGAATTATGTGACTTACGTTATATTAAACGTGTTTTAGGTTTCTGAACGTCTTTATGTGGAATGCTGGACTTTAGTGGTTAATATTTAGTTATTCCACAGAAATACATTCGATTTTCTGTTATTATCATGGTTACCCGGTCAAATGAGTATAACAGGTTTTATCTTATTAGTAGTAAGATTTAGACGACTCTTACGGATATTAGATCTCTAAAAAAACAGCCGTCGTGTGAAAGTTTTTCCAAGTTTCACTTAAATTAAATGCAAACACCTCTTATTCAAGCAATAAAACATTTTTTTTTGGTCAAACAAAGTTGACTCATTAATAACGAAATACTTAGAATTTTTTTGTAGAGGTTAATTTCAATACATTAATGTATTTGAAGTTGGCACAGTTTAGAAATCGAATTTCTATATTGAAAATTATGTAGGTTAGAATCAGAAAAATATACTTGAACAGTCTTTAAATGAGGATGACACCTTTTGGGTGTCGAGACGCGTTTTAGATTTCTAAACGTTTTTATGTGGAAATTTGGCTTTTAGTGCTTTAAACAATTTTTGTTTATTTTAAAACAGAAACATCCATTTATATAGAGAATTATACAATTGAAATAATTGCTGCAGTAAAAATGTTTGGAATGTAGGTTTTTGTTATTTAAATCAATTAAATGCGTGCCTTTATATTCAATTGTGGCCGATAGACTCATTAGCTGATTACATTTCCAAATATTATTATAAACATCGCAAACATCAGTAAATCAGTAAATATGAACAATTTTATCTGCAAATAACCATGATAGGTATGACATCGACAAACAATTAAAACACTATTACTATTACCGACCACTGTATTTGATCTACGTTATTCTTTAGATATTAATAACATTAAAAATATTACACTATAATATCCCAAAATCTAGAAAAATTTGACATAAATAAAGCTCTATTCAATAATAATAATTTAGTTGATAACCAAATTGAATTAACTACCTAAAATTCCCTTCTTCTCTTCTATGATTGATAATGATCTTTTGGTACAAACAATTGTTAGACTTTTTCTTAAATATACGTTGAAACAAAAGTAACTGTGTTTTATTTTGTTATTGTTAGGAGGGGTAGCATAAATAGACCTTACTGTTTAATCTTAAGTTAGTTTCTTTACAACTCCCAGATGATGACCTAATCGGTCGAAACAATTGTCAGAGTAGTTCTAATAAATTATTGTATTTTTACATTACTATTAATTCTTATATACGTAGGTATTCACAAGAAGAAAAAAATAATTTCAAAATCTAGAATAATAAGAAAACGTAGAATAATCTAAAAAAGTTTTTCTAGAAAAATATGTACGCAACTATTAATTATTTTTTTTAAGTTAGGGCTTCAGCACCAGATTTTATTCAGCTCTTATTGTCTTTTAGTCTTTATAATCTCTCTACCACATTTAAGTTTCAATATACCATTTCTTTCATAAAAGAAATTTCTATTGTATTTACATTTCAATAGGCAGTAGTTCAAGGACTACATTTTACGTAGACCAAAATCGAATAATCACACACATAATAAAGGTCTCATATAGATACGTATATCATTAAATCTAAAAGTCCCTCCTAAAGTAATATACCAAGCCTTTCAAAAATAATTATTTTGAAAAAATATATAAATAAAACAATTTCAAAAAATCTTGGATCACTAAAAAGGTAAAAACAATTATTATTTTAAATATAAATATAAATATAGAATCAACAGAAACAACTACTCCGAGGGCTAATATTCCTACCGGCATTGAATTACACTGTTGATTCCGAACGATTATTAGACGAAGATATAACATATTTAAAAAAGAAGGCATTCAAATCCTTTTTCGTCTAAATTTCAAGGATCACAGATCCCACATTTCGAACGCGTCTTACACAGTAGGCACAGCATACGGAAAGCCGTATCCCACGACCGGTTTCGACCTATCGGGTCCTGTGATCCTTGAAATTTAGACGAAAAAGGATTTTAATGCCTTCTTTCTTAAATAAATTATTATTTTCTATTAGTGAATACAAAATAATGCGTTTTGGACACAGTGCAATTCAAGTTCAAAGTAGTACAATTATTTTGTATTTACTAATAGAATATAATAATTATTGGTAATAGTATCGCTGAGCCCCCATCACCTACCTCTCCGATTTCCTTGAAATTTTAGTATGTTGACGTGTGTCACACTAATAGATCACATATTCAACCCCTGTATCTAAACATATCAGTAATTTGTAGTCAAATAATTAATTTTGTAGTCTATAGATCTTGAGAAATCGGAAACCAGAAAATATGATGCCAATTATTTTCTGAGCCCCAAGACGAACATGATTTGAAGATATCATCCGATTTGTATTGAACAAAAATATACTAAATAAGTATGTATATTGTTGAACCAATTTTGATTAAACTCCAATGGGACCAATTCAGGAGTAGGTATAGGCACTCCTTCAATTAAAAAAGGAATCAAACAAATCGAATCCAGAATCTCGGAGTAAACAGTGCACTTACATATATTTTTGAAATTAGATAAAAAAGTAAAAATTAGTAAAAAATAACATCATCGCGAATGTATTTCTTATTTAAATGAATTATTTTTCGAAGAAATCGTTTCTAAGGGTAAAACAATTATAGTTGTACCTAACACATAAAAAAGTACTAACAACTTTGCTATTTTAATTAGTTTTCGTTTAAACCTGAAGTTAGGAACTATTCTAATATATATACAAGAAAATCAAACGGAGTTGTGTCATTGAACTGTTTAAAACATTAAAACTCAAAATTGTACAAAAAAAGGTTTAGAAAAATAAAACGTGTTGGTGTTATCAGGTTTCTAAACTTTTTATATGGAATTTTGGGTTTTAGTGTTTTTTTTTTTAATTTTATATAAGTCGATATATGTCAAAATATTTTTAAGAAAACGTTCCAGTATTTTCTTCATCCATCTAGTTATAAAGAGACACCGTTATTGTCTCACCCTGTATATTGAGAGTAAAGGGTAATGTAAATAACATTATTTATTACGGGTGCATTTTTGGCAACAGTCCTGTTTAAGACGCCTGCAAGTGTATTTATTTTAAAACAAAAGAATGAAGACCAGAGTAAGATTTAAATAACATTAACGTGAAAAATATGATAGGAATGTCTCATTGAAACTATGCAGGTTTTCTACCTATTGTATGTTTCTATTATAGGCAGGTGAATTAAGTCTCGACTGAATGTACCTAATACAAAATACTTTATAGGTACAATTTATTCCTTGAATTCGTCATTTTACTGACAAAACAAAATTATGACCTTCATTTCACGCAATGGTTCGAACTTACAATGGAATTAGTAATTTACTAATACTTTGTATATGCATACATACATGTGTGTACATATCAATTACAATTACCCTTTAAGTGTCTAAGTACACAATGTATTTGCTAATATATAATATAATCGATATGGATGAAAGTACTGCAACTGGTGAATTTTACGTATTTATATGGATACCTATGTCAGATTCTATTTACGATAAGATAAAAAAGCAAATTAGCTTTAAAAGTTGTATTATAAATTACACCTAATAAATAGTAATTAATAATTCAATTTATGGACAGTCACGACAGATAATTAATTAGAGGGAGGTAAGAATAACATTATAGATATTTTTTATGCTCTATAAAAGGCATGTAATGAGCATTAAACGTTTAATTGATATTAGTATGCAATAACTAGATTTTAGTTAGGATCTATGTTTGTTTTTATTATATAATGTATTCTCCAAAGGTCTTTAACCTTTTTACCTTACTAATACCTAAATCAATTAAAGGAGATTTTAATATCTAATAATTGTATTGTTTTCTTTTTATGATTTACTACATATTTATATGTTCTGTTAATATGATAATTGGGCTTTCCTATGCAAGATGCAAAATCGCGCATCACACATGGGAGGCATCTCAGTAGGGGATTAAGATTAATTAAAATAAACATGTACAACTTAAACCTAGTTAGCAAACGTTAATTTTTATCAATCTATTGATAATAAAGATAAGATTGATAAATTACAAGCAATCCTCCTATTTGATTGTTAATATATTTTTCTTTGTAATTGCTAAGACATTTAAATTAATAAAAATACGGTTTAATAGACGTTCTAAAACTCTATATTTCCAATTTTTCAATTTTTTTTAACAGATTTCAATTAACAAGTTCTATCATATTTAAACTTGTTCAGACATGTTAAACATTCATATTTCTATCCGATACAAATTAAAATTATTTGCTAATAATCTGAATTCTACACAGGGTAAAATTAATGTTCAGTATTTATTTTTTATTTAGAATGGGTAGCTACATTCATTATATTGTAGTTATGAATGTAAGAAAATTACGGGTAGTAGGTAGTTATTGTTTCAGGTAACACGACGTTTGATGTATAAAAGAAGCAGCTGATGGTGATTTTGTCATGAACTGAATGATAATGGATAAAATAGAAAAGAACAAATGATTCATACCGCTATGTTCTGTGAAAATATTAGATACAATCTGTCGCCCATCTTTAAGAGCTCTAGGCCTGTTTCTAGTCGTTCTTGTTGAATGAGTTCCAACAGAAATTGTCCTTTCCTTGGTGTTCTGAGCACCCATGGCTTGAAAATCATTACCTTTTGATACAGTTTACAACGAATTCACTTTATCAATAAATAAAAACAATGCACATTAATGCAACGAATTATTTCACTGTAATCTCACACACCGTCACATAACACTTCATCCTAAATTATCAAAGGTTAAGTCAATATTTAGTAACCGAAACATTAATATTTTTTATTGACCGAATTAAAAGTTTATTGGAATATTTTACAGTGCAGTCCACCCTGTTTAACAGTCTCGCCAGCCATGTTTATTTCTTACTCTTTTTAACGGTCCTTTCGTTTTCTTTCAACATGTTGATGTCGATTAAATGATTCAACAAATCAATAACAGATGTCGCAATGTTATCGGTTTTATAATTCTGTTATGCATTTAGGAAGCTATATTATGTTTATTACAATAACTACAAAAAAGTTATTGCACTTCAAAAAATAAAATGATTAATTTTGAAAATCCTTAAATTAAAATATATAATTAATAAAATATAATGTTGCTTATTAGTTTTTTATTGTTTCTGGTGGAACAGCCTCTTATACGATATCTTGTCGAGCACATGGGAGAATCGGGTTGCCTAGTTTTACTTAAATAAGTTCGTATAAACTACACATGGGCGTACTACATGTTTCAAACTGAGAGATCAAAATAAATTAATTAGGTGTTCTTTTTAAAATTATACACCGTATTAAGAAAAATAATTTGTATGATGCCGGAATGTACTTCATGTAATTTTTTTTTAATAACTATAATAAATAAAACTTATGAGAAATAATATAGCATTTAATATCGAAAAATAATACCACATATCAGTTTAGTCTATGAGAATTTACAGTGCGTATAAATTTATCTAAATTATATTATATTTTCATTAAAATTAAATACACCTTTCAACAAATTGGACAGCAAAAAATATCGAGAACGAGACATTCTCAAGTCCTTAAATGCTAATGAGTGATGTGTACAACTAACAACGAGTGTAAAGCTACATACACCAAATAAAAAAAATAAAAATAACGTAAAAAATATGGAAAGAAAAAGGCCTCAATCATTAACCGTAAATATTCTCTATTAAATGTTTTTTAACATTGTTAAATAAACTTTGACAATACTGTTCCATATATATACCATATAAGTTACAAAAAAGTTTATTCAACAAGAAAATTTTACATTTGTTTAATTTATTTAGTTACTTATTAAAGCTCCCAACGTTTCTCTTTTTTTAACCCCGGGTTCACTAAATCCGACTTCTTTTGTTATGTTAGTAAATGCCTTTTTTTAAATAAAAAGTCTTTCTTTTCATAAATTTCATTTGTACAAAGTGGCAGTTGATTAGCTTTTCTTTTACATCACATATCCTTTAAAATAATGGAGAAGCATTGTCAGATTTTACCAAACTGGTTAATGAAAATCACATAAATACGAGTGTTCTAAACTTTGAGAAACAAAAAGCCAGTTTTTATATTTAGAAAATGTTTTTATATACAATATAAAAAACTATAAATCTGTTACTTTTTCTCTGTAGGAATTTCTTTTGTATGGACATCTTACATATCCCAAAACATTAAAGATTGTTCTGGTGTCATTTTGAATTTAGAACACTCTGTGTAATACTTCAGCAAGCCGTAATAAATTATTTGTAAGTGCAAATGATGCCATAATATGATGAACAATGGTTAAGGCAGTGAGAAATCGATCAAACAGCGATAAATTAATTCACATTCTAACAATAATATCAAAAGTATACGTATAAGAGTATGTACAAATATAGTATAGCGGATCTTCTTTTAAGTACGTAAATGTCTTTTCTTTTTTTAAGAATATACAATAGAAAGTTATGACTCTATTTTCACATTAACGAAAAATATATATGAGATAATTATTATAAAGACAAAATCGATGTCTACCTAATACCATCCACAATAGCCTGTCCTGTCCTGTATATACAAAAACATCTTTCTTTTACTTAAAAATAATTAGTGAATAGATTACCGTTACGTTTCTCATCGCTTTATATTCTTCTTCAGTCATTATAAAAATACAAGGCGGCACTAATAAAAATTAAACTTCATCCAAGTGAAAAATGTAACAATATTTGGTAATTGTTTATAATACAGGATGTATGGCTGAAAGGGGCAGAAATGGGTGGGTGATTGGGATGACCTTGTCCAACACTAAAAATGTCATTAGCATCCCCTCCACCTCATTTCCATTCCCATTCATATTGTAAACAATTACCAAATATTTTGCTTGTCTACCAAGAGATTTGGCAAAAAAAAGTAATTTGTTTTAAATACATTTAGGTACATGCATTCAAATTAATTTTCTAATTCATCGCTTAATAATTGATTAATCAGCTTTGGCCACAGTAAAATAGTTATTATGAACCACCCTGTATACTTATTAAGTTAGGATATGTATACACAACAAAATGTACATTATTTTTTCATCGTTTCTTTTTTACAAGATAACGTCGACATATGTAACGTTATTAGTTTTTCACATAATTAAATAAAATTGATACGGAAAATAAAAACGCAATAACTAATTATTTTGTACTCTAATATAAATATATATTTATATGTATGTATAGCCTAGTTGCTAAGAATTGGATATCAATATGTAATGTAATGTAATAAAACTACTTAGTTAGCTAAAGCTACTACTAACTATACATTTATGAAATGATTGTTCTTTTTCAAGCACTCTATCAAGTTACAAGTATTTATTTAAGTACAATTATATACATCTCAGATGCAACAAGATCTATTTATTCAATTAATTATTGATTTCATTGTGCAACAGTGTCAAAATTGTGATATTTTAAAATACGAACAATTTACTGTTTCCATCAAAATTTATTTAAATGATTCAATTAATGAGGTGACCATACAGTATTTTGCAAAAATTATGATTCAAAATATAAATAGGAATAACAAAAAAAGGACATGTGTTCAGGGGTAATTCAATACTTTGAGCTATGAGACAATCATACTAAAGTTAAGTTTTTGATTAATTTCATCATCTTGTTCTGATTAATTTAAAACAATATTTTTTTAAATGTGTAATTTTAAGTACAAAGAAACCCTTAAAAATAATTATGTTATGTGCTACTTTTAAAGCTATCCTTCTTTTGGGGCGTAAAATATTAGCATGAAATGAATGAATGAAAGAACATAGTCGAAAACATTATTTCAATAATTATAAAATTATTGTTTGATAATTAAGTATTACTTTTTTTAAATCACCTCTTTATTTCTTTTAATTCATTAATATCGTTTTTGTTAACAAAAAATTGAGATACTATAATATAATTATCGCATCAATTATTTATTATTAACTGCTACAGTTTGTAACAATATAGCAAGTAGTATGTCCTTAATTCGAACAATAACAACAAGTAATTCTATAATAATTCTACGTGATGTGCAAAATGGCGTCTTGATATGTAAGCATCCACTTAATTACAAATCCATGCTGTTTTTACTTTATAGTTTTAGTTTTTCTAACATCGCTCTGATGTATCTACGTTAAAGTGCACTCGCTGCCAAAACTAATGTACCATTTTGGAACGAGCAAGAACCTAAATATACCTTTAGTATAAAACCAACCAATAAAAAATTAATTTCGATAGCAAGTGTTATATATTGTTTGCAGTAAAAATGCAATTCACTATAAAAATAGCATTTACATGTATATATGGGTTGCAATTGAAGAAGCTAGTTTAGAATTTATTTGTCATCACCCCTTAAACTTTTCTAAGTCAAAAAAAACCAATTGTGTAAAAGACTAGAGTCGTTGATAAGAGTATAAATATTGTAGCAGCAAGTTTAATAAGTTTTCTAAAAATAATTTTATTGTTCCTAATAATTCATTACATTTAGAATCACTCCAATATTTAAATACAACCATTCTGGTGTTCAAACTTAGCCATTTTTTGCACTTTTGCCAATTTTTTTTGTATTTTCTCATTACTATTGATATATTTCATATTGAGCAAATGAAGGAATCGCTCAGATTCTGAAATATGCTAGAATATCTTAGATGTATAACAATATAAAATCCAAAAGGAAACCTGGTACCTTGTTTTAATCACTATTAAATATACCAATAATAATGGGAAAATACAAAACAATTGGTAAAAATGTCAAAAATGGTCAAGTTTGACCACCAAATAATTGTGTTTAACTATTTCAGTGATCATTTCCACATTCTTATTGACCTTACTCTTTAAATGTGATCGGAAAATTTTCAGTGATTGAAGTCAATAAAAATCCATATTTTTTTAACTTTTTTTAAAACCGTTGTATTCCTACAAAACATTAACTAATTCTACCAAATGCCACAAAAAAAATATTTTAAAGCTTCTGTACCTCGAAAGAAAAGCAGGGCCCCTTATAACATCCCCACATGTCCGTCAGTATGTTGCAGCCAGTTTTCTCAGAAAACAAGTGACGTAGAAACTTGAACCTTAGTAGATATTTTGTACTAGGTAATATTTTGTTAAATATTAATATAAGAATTAAAGAGGGAGCAAATTAAGTACTTGAAAATTTTATTTTTGAATTTGCTGATTGCATTTGACAGAGTACGACATTCTCGGCGTGAGGGTCAAATTCGCACTTGATGATTTTCTCTAATAATTGCATGCAAGATCTGGGACCTGAAAATTATACCTTTAAAATTGTTTATACTGAATTAAAGTCGGTTTAGGTTTTGCAAAAGTTAAGCAGTTTGGAAAAAAATGAAAATTGTATCAATTTTTTATCGATTTGCTCGTTCCAAACGTCTTCAAGTACACAATGTTTTATACCTTGAAGAAGCATGGGGGTCGTTAGATTCTAAACTGGCGGCTACCTTAAGATACAATCATTCTGTCCTTCTATCTTTTTTGTTATCAGTGATATGTCTGCAGCTAATAAAACCCTGTCCTGTAGCCTTATTAAAATAATTCGCTTAAAAAAATACACCGATAGGTACGTAGTGATATGGACAGTACTTTCAATTTATAAGTTCATTTGTAAGGAATATAACGATATTATACACGTATTTACGATGCTATAAAGCATGAGGAGGAACTGCAATATTGTTTGTTACATATCCATTAAAAAGTTTGTTTTTTTTAAATAAAATACAAAAAGTTGAACTAGTTTTGTTTTTTTTTTGTCTAGCAGGTAGTTGAGCAAAATTTGGCCTACAAGCGAAGAATAGAGGATTTTAAATATTGTATTGCCTCTTTAAGTTCGGTCACACTTTTGAAAGTAGTTTTCGAAATTTAGAACTTATTTTAAACGTAAAGAAATATATAATGACCTCATACCAAATTAGAAATCAAATTATTTTTATTTTCATTTTTTAGAGAGAAAAAACATGCCTTTTATATCACCCTATATAATTGTGTGACAATTAAAGTGGGTAAAATATTTACATTAAAAAGTCATAAAAATTAAATTAATTCTAAAAAATTGTTTTCTTTTGGATATTGTAAAAGTGTGTAGTCTTCCAAAAAAGTAAAATAAGTATATTTAATAGGATAGTTTGTTGGTACCTTTTTTTTTCAATACTGTCTTTTTTGGTGGACGGATTACATATCTTGAATTATAGATTGAACCATGGATAAATACATACTGTTAGGTCCAGGGCTCCTCCACCAATTTTATATCACTTCCTTGATCGACAAAAAATATTGTAACAATAACACTTAATTATGATAGTCACGTTTTGTACAAACAATAAATACAGAAACGATATTATTAATAACTTAAACACTTCATTTACACAAAAATCCAAAAAGAAATTATCGATTATGTTAATAAAAATCCATACGCTCAGAGCACCAGTTAAAGTTGAGATGTTTTCTTTTTTGTTTTGAAGTTAAAAACTTGCAGCATTGTTATTTTTTCATGTACAGAGTGTTTCGTTGTAAAACAGATGAAATATTTGAAAACAAAAGTTATGTATGTCTTCAGTTAAACAAAAACACATCTACACAATTGCAGTGTCAAGAAAAACAAAAAGTTGCAGATGATGAGGAAAACCATGGATTGAGAAATGTCCGGAGCATTATCAACACTGTAATGTTAACGTACTGGGTGTATGTGTGTGTTTTGTGTTATGAACATCGCGATCACTTTTGTTGAAAAAAAAGAAAAACAAAAAAACCTTGTCACTGTAGATCATCCTCGCACTTAGGAATGTCGAAAATTTCGGCAAATAACGGCGGTAAAGTTAACTTTGTCCAATTTACACGAAACCAATCGAGGTGGGCCGTGTGTTTCGCGCCCAAATTTCGAAGTTCGGGCAATTTGACCAACAAATTGGAAAACAACTGTGGTTCACTCGCATGATTCCTTCCCACCTATTTAACAAAAAATTAGTAATTCGTAGGTAATATAGGTACATATAATACAAAATATATAAGGTATAGTCTTACTTGTACTTTGAGGGCTTCTATAAGCCGGTCCTGGTGGTGTTCTATCGTTTTAATATCTGTGATGCCGGGCCTGTCTGCCGTGAGGAGGATGACCGCAGAAAAAAGACCTAGTTCTGTGTCATTGAGTGAAAGCGCGTTGAAAGTGTTAGCAAAATGGATTAAAGCTGCTACAAAATCGGTCTGAAATTAATTTATACATTTTTTAATTAATTTTTGACACCATTTTCTAGAAATATGACTAATTAACATTCTGGGATTAGGTTTAAATTAAAAATTAAGGGTTTATTTTTAGATTATCGTAAGCGGATCAAAATTGGAATATAAAAGAAGATGTTTATATTTAGACATCTGTGACCCACATGAGGTGTATTTATAGACTACCTACAGGTGTTTGGTTAAATATTATTATTACCGCTTCAGAAAAAGTGCACTACTCGATTCTTTGTGAAATTCTAAGACAGTTTTTCCTTTTCAGTTTTTGGATCCGATTATAATTGTTGAGTAATTAACCATATCAAGATACAAACATTAAACAATATGAGCACTCTCTTATTGCTGCAAGTAGGAGTAGCTTTTGTTTCAACTCTAAGCGATGATTCGCTCGTTTCTCCTTGCAGTTAAGATGGTGCGTTGTGATTGTTGTAACATTCAATTGTTAATAACTTGACATCTACTCATTGGATCAAAAAAATGTAAAGGAAAAATAGTCAAAGAATCGAGTTTGGTTACGATTTAGGAAGAAATACGTATTATTTGGGAAGTCGATATCGTTGAGGAGTAAAGATTTTTTTTAGTACTTACATCGTACATGATTTCGAGTTGCTGCCTAGTAACCGTTGTGCCATCATCGAACATCATCGACGTGTTGGACGTTAGCTTCGATACATGACTGAGCCACACTTCGAAAAAACCTATTTTAATGAGTATCAGTTGGTCATCTTGACCAAGATCACAGAAACCGGGAACACGTTTCGCAAACTCGACCACCCTCTGAACGCAGGGCGTCACATTCGCTGCGAACTGTTGAAAATACCAACACTTTTGTTGTTCCGCCGAGTCCACCGTAGACGTTGCAACCTTTGCAAATCCACATTTTTTTAAAATAGTGAACAAAATGCCTTTTTACATATTTTTATGTTATTACTTGATATATAGAGTTTAATAACTAAAACTAACACTTCAAAAACCACTTTTAAATTATTTTTTCGCTGAAGAAAATTACACCCTTCAATTCTTCCCGAAATCGTGATTATTTTTTTCCTTTTCGGTTTTTCGATCCAATGTGTAATTATGGAGTTGCTACCGATTGAACGTTAGAATAATTGACCAATCAAAGCACGCTTTCTTAGCTGCAAGTCACAGTGGGCGTGGCTTTTGTTTCAACTGTTCTCTATGCAGCAATCAAAGCGCGCTCTGATTGGTTGATTATCTTAATCTATAATCGTTAATATCTCTATAATTACGCATCATATCAAAAAACCGAAAAGGAACAAACATCTTAGAATTCCGCATAGAATCGGATGGGATACTTTACATAAAGAAAAATAACAAACAATAATTACAACTGTTTTAGGTACTATTGTAAAAACTGAACATAAAAAAATAGTATTGTTGTGGATTTACCTCATTATCATTTTCGGAGGAGTCACCCCCGATACCCGATGGGAACATGAGCGGCTTCCTGACGAGGTTCCGCGTGTTTTCCTCGGTGTAACCGCAATTGGCGTGGTGCGCCTGTGACACGGTGAGTATGACATCGTAGACGGCGAGGTGCTTCGTTTCCATGTCTGGAGATTGATCGGCTACGTCAGTCGTCGATACTCGATTATTACCGTCCTCGGAACTCCGTTCTCGCGATCGCTTTGGCACGCGTCCGTAGCGCACAGCTAAAACAATACACAACAGCGACTCTATTATAGTAATACAATAATTATTAATAAACAAATAATTGAATTTAACAATTTATAGAAATAGAGAAAGTCATGCAGGGTAACGCAACAAGAGTATTTTATTTTATAATTTGTCGTAGAGTCAGTCGTCTGATTATTTTCGATGCCATACCCACATACTTATATAGGTAGGTATTAAGTTGTAAAAAAAGAAACAACACCCGAAGTGGGACAGCTGCCACCCTCAGCAGGTTCTTCTTGAAGACCTTCATAAAATCGTAATTTTTAAAAAGGGTTGTCAGCTGTAATTTAAATGGAAAATGGACATTTACAACCAACACCCCCACCCCTTTATTAAATACAGTATAGTTAATTATGAAGGCACTTTTGGGTATAAATTAATGAAACTAATTTAACTGTTAATATCTTTTGAATTATATAATGGCTCGTTTAAGACATAAACTAAATCTATCTAGTGTTTGTAAACAATTTTAGTACTTAACATAAATATTGCACAATACATATATTATTTACCATATTTAAAGACCTTACTCCTTAAAAAAAATACATAAAAACCACAAGAAAATAACTAAAAAAGCTGAAAAATTTCTCCCCCGATCTTTTCATTGTAGATTATTGATATACTTGACTAATTTGTTTGGGTGGGAGATTTTGGTCACCCAGGAATATTTACAGAATTAATCGACTACTGAAGTTTTACCGTTAATTATGTAAAAGTTCATTTGTTTCTAGTTTTATCTTAGGTTTTAATTTTTAATCCCAAAGCTTGCGTTAATCCTTATTGCTTTAATAATTTAATTTCACTAATTTTGCAAATACAGGATATACTTAGTGGTCAATGTTGCTTATAAAAGCCGAAAAAAATTATTAATAAGCAATTTTGAATAAGCAAAGCCAAAATGGAAGAAACTTTTAATTAATTTTTTTATCTTTACCGGGAAGTAGAAAGGTAGAGAATAACGATTCAATATTTTTCTTTTATGTGTCTGCCTTTCTGAATAGTCGGCTTTGGAAAACATTTGAATTCAATCAATATAAATCTTGCACGAAGGAGGAAGGATGAGGGGAGAAGATGGGAGGGAGCAGGAAGGGAGTGGATAGCGGAAGGTTTTAGTCTTGTACCAGCACAGTATACTTACAGTCTCTAGACATTCCTACAGCGAGGCATTTCTTGAAACGACAATACTGGCAGCGATTCCTATTCAGTCGTATTACAAGGCATTTACCGTCACGCAGACACCTGTATTCTATCTGTTTTTGAATGCTCCTCCTAAAGAAACCCTGTAACAAATAAGAAAATCATTAGAAATTATGTGAATGTACTAGATATAATATTATGTAAACATCAGGTCATAGTTTACGAAAGATGGCGGATGCGCCTGTTACCGTTTATATTTTCGAGATTCCCCATTTAAAAGAGTCAGTTTTGTTTTTTGTTAAACTATAGAAAGCAATTTTTTGATTTTCCCATATGGCAAAAACAAATACACTTAACATGAACTAATTTGTTTGGAATAGCGTTCTCAAACTGTGTTTCAAGTTTTATTTGTTGAACGTTCAAAATTTGTGTATTCAAATGTTAATAGTATAATTTTTTTTGAACACGTATAATGAAGAAGCAAAATAGACACAAAGATACAAAATATTTTATTGACCACAAGACTCATTTCGCCACTCAATGGCTTCTTCCAGTGTAAGAAATACAAAATTTAGTCTAATAATAAAACCACTAGTATATTATATTAAGACTAATTAAGGGAGGGGATTGAACAAACGAAAGAAAGAGAAATTAAATATTGAGAAGAGGATAATAACTGATTGCTGTTAACAAAAGTATTTTATATTTTAGACGAGGATCTTATTAAAGGATCTGATAATATCTAAAAAGGTCTTCCTTTACGCCAACTTTACTATTATGATTTTTTTTAAATTGGAATTTTTTTTTTAACCCAAAAAGTATAGTTCATTTTCGTAGTTCTAAATACGAGGGTAAATCAAATATAAACGGTAATTTTGTAAAATAAATTTATTGATTAATGGTACACACAAACTAAACTTTAAAATTGCACATTTTGCACATACTCCTCTACTTCTTCATTGCTTTCAAATCTTTTGCCTCCAAGTGATTCTTTCAAGGGAGTGAACAAAAAATAATCACAGGGTGACAAGTAAGGGCTATTATGATGTTTGAGGGTGGTTTCCCAGTCCATTTCTTCTAATTTATTCCTTGTCAAAACTGTGGTGTGTGACCTGGAGGAGGAATGGTCATGAAGGAGGATGACATTTCGAATGGGCATACGCCGTCGTTTGCTTCGATACGCGATTTTTATCGACTGATTAGTAAGGCGCATTCACTGTTCGTCGATGGTGAAGAAAATCAATGAGTAAAACTCTCCTTGCTCTTGAGTCAAATAAAACAGTCGAAAGCACTTTTCCGGCTGAGATACGGGTTTTGGCTTTGACAGGGACAGGACAGCCTTCATCCTTTCTTCACCTCTTCTTACTCGCCATTTTTGCTATTTTTGATTCGGGAGCGTAGTGATGGATCCACGTCTCATGACATGTGACGATGCGCCTCAAAAAGACCTTCTCTTCTTGTCGAAATCGATTCAGAAGTCTTTCACTGATCTTCGACCTGACCTTTTGATTTTCGATTGGAAACAATAACAACCTTGGAACCCAGCGAGCCAAGTTCATCATAATCAAGTGATGATGGATTGAACACTCCACTCCCATAGCTGGTACCCACTTCCGATGATATTTGTTCAATAGTTAACCGGCTGATGGTGATCACCTTCAAGAAGTTCTCGAATAGCATTGATGCAGCAGGATGTTGTCATTTGTGAGACTTGTTCTTGGGCGTCGATCGTAACTTTCAATTTCGACACGTTCTCACATTCTCGCCCATCCCTGAATTCTTTGACCCACGACCCACGTATATACTCGATTCTGAGACGGTGTAGCATTATAACATCCCCAAACTGCACCTTCAAACGAGTGAAAATTTCCGATGGTTTAACCTAACCGCCTTCATTGGTTAAAAACTTTATGATTATGCGTTGTGCAGATGAAGCAGAAGAAGACACTTTGCGTTCAGTCATGGCTGTACTGAGGACAGAACCGAGCACAGCTGCTACAGCTGCTACCTAAGCCGGTTTTCCCCTCCTCATAAACTAAACAACACTCGAGCATCGAATCCTCTAGATCAGAATTACGTGCTAAGTTAAATAGTAAAATTACCGTTTATACTTGATTTACCCTCGTATGTAGTTGTCAGTTTTTAAAAAATTACTCTTTTCACACAAGCATTGACTATATTTCACAGGATTGAAGGAAAGAAAATTTTACTTTCAGATTGATGGTGTATACATGCATGTATGTAATACACCTACAAAGCGGTGAAAATCTATGATTACACACAACACTGAATTTATATGTGGAGAAGAACCGGTTGGAAGTGAAATAGCATAAACAAAAAAAGAAAAAATTAAAAAGGACGAAGCAGTTGTCATTTGCGAATGGTCGAGGCTTAAATAACCAACTTTACGTACATATTATGAGTATCCTCCATATAGGAAACGACTTATGTATAGATAGATATACATATGTTACATATATAGTAGAACGAGTCGGTGCAGAAACAACAAAAAGATGGAAGGTAAATATAGAGAGACATGTATGAGAACGGAAGTGTAGTCACAGGCAAAGAGAGAAGGAATACCACTCCTAAGTCCCGTTTATAAATCGGAAACACAAATATCTGTATATATACCGGCATCTAAGTGGATTTACACCATGTCTCACACGTTTAAGTTACGGTTAATAACCGAAAATGATTATTATGCAATCATCACCTAATGTGCAAAAAGCTTTTTGCATATTCCACTTTCACCAGCTACTAATGTTGGTGGGAACGTAGCCCTTTCGACTTACACTTTAGTTGGGACAGACAGAAGAAGAACGAAATGAAGACAGAAGAGAACCGAAAGGTGAAAATGTTTTAAGGAAACCGCAGAACGACTTGGATCAGAGTAGGCAGATTGGGAATCGAACCGATGCGAAGTTAGGCAATGGCGAAGTGAGACGGACTAAACGAAGGCAGAACAGAAGTGAAAGATGACTTATGGAATACTACTGCATCTGCATAAACCTATATGATCCAAGGAACCACAAAAAAAAACTTGAAATAGGGCAGGCGGATCACCCAAAGTAACTAAAAATCTGATAGGCACAAGGGTGGTTCGACAAGTGTGTGACTTTAAAGGGAAACAACAGTTTTTCGACAAAAAAACATTTAATTTTTCTACACAATCTTCTTTTAGCTCGATACATTTAGTCCTTCGTGTGTCTATTTTTTTTTAAATTCTTTATATAATAATATTTCTCAAGGCCCCCAATATAAGCGTTTGTTTCCACGATGACCTCTTCATTCGACCAATATCTTTTACCGCTCAGCCATTTCTTCAGGTTTGGAAACAGGAAATAGTCGGAAGGGGCTAAATTAGGAGAATAAGGTGGATGGCGTAGCAGATCGTAACCCAATTGATGAAATTTTGTGACTACACACGCATGCACCCGTGCATTGTCCTGATGGAACGACACTTTTTTCTTGGCTAAATGTGGTTGTTTTTGCTTCAAAACAGTATCAAATCTGCCCAGCTGCTGCAGTTCTGAATAATATTTGTCGTTGATCGTTTTACCTTTTTCAAGGTAATCAATATGAATTACACCGCCTGAATCTCAGAAAACTATGGCCATGACGTTGTTAGTCGATAGAGCCATCTTAGCACTTTCAATCTTCAATCATCCAATATCATTCCATGGATTTTATCAACGATTTCTGGCGTAACGGCTTCTTTTGGACTCTCTCCGACCGGAATGTTCAGCGTCACATGTACTGGTGAGGTCACAACGAAACTCAGTAAACCACCTTTTAACCATTGAAATCGACGGTACAGCGATCTAGAGTCTCCATGGTATTTATCAAGCCTCTCCTTGGTTTCTTTAATGGATTTTTTGCGTTTTTGCGCAAAAAGTAATGCTCAATCAGCACACGAAATTCATTTTTTTTTTAATTATTGTCGAAATTAGCGAGGTTAGATGCTTTCAATGGCTGTCAAACATAAATTAAACGTCGCAGCCTTCTCATAATTTTACGGCATTCTAGCGATAGATGGAACTTAACGGAAACAGTGTTGCCACAAAAAGTCACGAACTTATCAAACCACCCCCGTATTTCAGCTTTACAATCGGGAGGACACCGATTCTATTTCGGGTCCGCCTCCTGCCTTAGTTGAAGTTTTCTATCTACGGTTTCTTTCAAGCATGCAAATAGGAGGGGAAAGAGGCTGAAGAGGGCCTCCCACCATGTCCAACTTCTTTTTTTGATAATTTATCGAAACTACCTATGGTTTGCTGATGAGGACTAGGTAATGTTTTCAGTTATAACCAGCACGAAGTGCATACATAAACTACGTATAAACCTCATAATAATTGAAAAGGTTCGAAATACATTTATTTAAAGAACATTAAGTTTTTAGTAAGAGATATATTGAAACTACCTGATGTGGATCGCGATTTTCAACTTATTAGCTTTTATCAGCACACCACAGGTAGTTCTGATGAATCACCATAAAAATACATTTGTAAACTTCTAATGTATTTCATTGATTACAAGATCGAAGGAAACCAAAGCACCAAGGCAAGTGCACCCGGAGTTGAATAGATTTCCTCCAGAATGCTACGCTGTGATCTATCTCGGTGCACTTTAATTGAGCACAAAAACGATTAATAAGCATGAACTGAGAACAAACGGACGTCTGAATTAAACACAAGCCATGTTGCCAGCTTTCTTTTAAAATATCTGTAGGGATTTGAGTTCTTTTTGAAGCAGTAGGTAGGTGTTGGTTGTTGCAAGTGTTAGCTGTTCTAGAGACACTAGAAGACTGTTCGGCCCAAATTCTGGGAGGAAAGGTTGAAAAGTCGTCTATATACGTATCAACGAGATAATTAATTATCAAAAATTAATAGAGTTTTACCTCGTTCACTGAACATAGTTACAAATTTTATTGAAGACATGTTATTTATTGTACAAGACAATGATAACTATAATTGCATAAGGGTAGTCCCTTATTTTTATTAATTTATCTCCCTTACAAACCAGTTGTATTTGGCAACATTACAAGGTTAATGTTGTTCTTATCATCAGTATTTTTATTTGCTACCTGTATGATACCTGTGCTCAATTCCTTTCTTAATAAACAAACCCTCGATAATTACCTTGTTTACTTGCTTACGCTCTGTGCTCAATTCGAGTGTCACCGATCTATCTAATCACTACCAATCAAATTATTAATGAAAATCCGGGGGGAAGGGAGGAAGGTCCTCTTCGACTTCCATTTAGGAATAATGGAAAGGGATGGGTAGTGGTAGTCTGGGAAATGACAAGACGGATGAAATAAAGACAGAAAAGAAGTGATAAAGAAAACCACAGGAAGACTTGAACTAAGACAGGCGGACCAGGAATCGAAACAATGGTCTAACGCTTAACCATCACCAATACACCACGGCGCTCGATACTAGGCGACCTTGCGCCGGTCAGTTCATGTTCCAAGAAATATCAAGATGATTAAATATCGAGTAAATGCCGGTATGTCGCCATCTATATTTATTAGTAGTAATTTGCCACTTACATGATTCTTAATAATCTCATATATTTCTTGATTAATAATATGAGACAAACTGTATCATCCATTTAACTATATACGACGACTATATACACTTACATAGGGAGTATTATATAGGCAAATACCACGTTTAAGTTCTTTGCTTAACGTAACAGGAAAAATGTTTCCAGTTTAGCGAGTTATACGTAGTTCCACGTAATATCTGTATACGTAAATGTGCACGAATACTCATATTGACAAGGTATTGCGCAACCACGTTTATCAACATATCCTTTACCTATTAAATTTTATTTATGGGTATGTATTAAATTATTAGGAAGGTGTGTCCAATAAAAATTTCTAACCACAATATGTAACACGTATTATGTCCACTTCTTTGAGATGATATAATAACGACGGTAAACCAAATATAAACGGTAATTTTACTATTTAGCTTAGCACGTAATTCCGATCTAGAGGATTCGATGTTCGAGTGTTGTTTGGTTTATGAGGAGGGGGAAACCGGCTTAGGTAGCAGCTGCGCTCGGTTCTGTCCGCAGTACACCCATGACTGAGCGCAAGGTGTCTTCGTCTGGTGTACAATCACAATGCGCATCATCATAAAGTTTTTAACCAGTGAAGGCGGTTAGGTTAAGCCTTCGAAAATTTTTACTCGTTTGAAGGCACAGTTTGGGGATGCCACACTTGACGCCCAAGAACAAGTCTCACAAATGACATCCGTGCTGTTCTAGAGCTTGTTAAAGGTGATCACCATCAGCCGGTTGACTATTGAACAAATCTCATCATAAGTGGGATCCAGCTATGGGAGTGGAGTGTTCAATCCATCATCACTTGATTATGATGAACTTGGCTTTAGAAAAATTAGTGCTCGCTGGGTTCCAAGGTTGTTGTTGTTTGCAACCGAAAATCAAAGACAGATCAGGTCGGAGATCAGAGAAAGACTTCTGAATCCATTTCGACAAGGGGAGATTCTTCTGAGGCGTATCGTCACTTGTGATGAGATGTGGGTCGTGGGTCCACCACTACACTCCCGAATCAAAAATGGCGAGTAAGGAATGGCGAAGAAAGGATGAAGGCTGCCCTGTCCCTGTCAAAGCCAAAACCCGTCTCTCAATCGGAAATGTGCTTGCGATTGTTTTATTTGACTCAAGGGCAAGGGGAGTTTTACTCATTGATTTTCTTCACGATCAACGAACAGTGAAGGCGCCTTACTATTCTGAGTTAGTACAGTCGACAACAATCGCGTATCGAAGCAAACGGCGGTGTATGTCCATTCATGACCATTCCTCCGCCAGGCTACACACCGGAGTTTTGACAAGGAATAAATTGGAAGAAATAGGACGGGAAACCCTGGGCATCATTATAGCCCTGACCTGTGATTATTTTTCGCACCATTGAAAGAATAACTTGGAGGCAAAAGATTTGAAAGCAATGAAGAAGTAGAGAAGTATGTGCACAATTGGCTGACAACTCGCCCTCAAACTTTTTATGAAGAAGGAATATTCAAGCTTCCAAATCGGAGGCAAAAGTGTGTAGAGCACGGACCACGGAGGTGACTACATTGAAAAATGTTAAATGTTTAGTTTGTGTGTACCATTAATCAATAAATTAATTTTACAAAATTACCGTTTATATTTGATTTACCCTCGTACTATATATTATATGTATACATATAACTAGTAATTATTTATGTTTACTTATTATAAATGATAAGGTAAGTTAGACAAAACACTCAAATCTGGATTATACAAATTAGAATGTGAAAACCGTAATTATGTGTTTATAGGACAAACGGGTTGTTCTTTTTTTTAAGAACGAATCAAAGAACATAGAAAATATCTCGAATTTAAAAAATGTAATTCGGCATATGCCAAACACCTAAAGATTATACATATAAATTTAACGATTATTTAAAAAATCTTCATAGATATAGCAAACAAGGGTCAAAATCTTAACTTACTAGAATGTTTGGAAATTAATAATTATAATAGATTAGGGAAATTATTAAATAATCAACTTGATGTAAATAACTCTTCTATACTCAATTTATCACTTAAAACTCCTCCATAGAGTAATTCTGCTATTAGGATATATAAGACATCAAAATGTAATTTTAGTTATTGTATTTTATCCATCACATGATGAAGCCACTGAGTGGTGAATCGTTAGAAGTGGATTATTAAATAAAAGATTTTGAAACTTTTAAACTTTTTTCTTTTATCATATTTGTTATACTCATATAATAAGTGCAGAGAGCGACCTACAGAAATTTGCTGCTTATTATGGTATTCAATGGTGTTGGACAAGGTCCTTTCCTTATCGAATGACCAAAATATATTTTATTTTTGTTTATTCGATCAATATCCTTATTACAAAAGGACCTTGTTCAAAATTATTGAATCCCATAATAATTACCTACTTTTTCGATACAAACTTCCAGGATTCTACTCATTTGTTTTAGGAAATAAAAAGAATAATGTAATCAGTATAAGTAGTACGTTGTAAAAAACATTTTTTTTATTGTTTATCAATTTATCTACTTCATAATATTTTGGAAAGCTCACTGTGAAGATGGATAATGTATCAAATTAAATTTATTTTGATTATCTTCGTACTCAAACCTTGGAGAAACGATTTCATTCTTATTTTTAATTTTGCAGACTAAGTCAATTTTGTTTTTGTTCTTTTTTTTTTGCATTATTCGCAAGATCAAGAGCAAGACCGACATGGTTCATTGCTAATAGTACCTAACCTTTTCTGATAACAGGTTTACTTTACAATAGCAAATTGTTGTACAAATGACTGATGCTCTTTACGTATCAGATACCTGAAAAAGTGTTAACATAAATAGTTTCCAATTATACAACATACGCAAGACAATTAGACACCCATTGGTTAACAATGTTCAAAAGAATATTATTTACATACCTTACAGCCTTCACAGGACGTTACACCGTAATGATATCCAGATGCTTTGTCACCACATACTTTACAAGGAACAAACGATTTGGTGGTTGAAGTATTTGAGTCTGCGGCCACATAATGCTGTTCTGCAACCAAATTAATCGTTTTAGTAGTAGAATAAACTGACAGAGGAATACAGGAATAGCCTTTTAAATAAAATAAAAGCGTGGATTATACAATTATGTACACTTCAATACAATACGATTGTATTAGCTCGGTTTGAGCTACCTTTTTAACGTCTCGCCGGCAACTGTATCAGGCTTCCACAAGGATTATTATTGCGTAGAGATCGTGAAAAGGCTACCACCACATGTACAATATAAGCAGTAGCAATAATTCCTGAGGATGTTTAAAATAACTGTCGGCGAAACGTTGGAAAAGCAACTCTTACCGAGGTGGCGTATTCCAAAATCACCATCATCAAGCCCGGAAAATAATTTCCTAATAATTATAATCATCATAACACATGGGCTGAAAGTCCCAGGCGTAACACATAGATGGCGCTAGTTTTATTGGATTCACCTCTTTTTCACTTAGTACCTACTAATCTTCAAAAGATAGCTGTTAAAATTTCATGATATTCTATTCATTAGTTTGTGAGTTATTGTGCTGACGATAGATAGTGACGCTACTTTTGTTATTTTTAAAACAATGGATCAAAAACAATTTCGTGTTTAAATTGTACATTGCTTCCTAATGGGAAAAAATACCGTTCAAGCGAAGCAATGAGCAATGGCTTGAAAAGTGTTATGGAGACTTCGCTCCATCGGAAACAACCGAAACAAAATAAAACGTTGGTTTGCTGACTTCAAACGTGGTCGTAGAGACACTGATGATGCAGAATGCAGTGGATGTTCAAATGAAGAGGTAACACCAGAAAACAAAAACATTCACAATGATGATGAATATTGAATGACCGAAAAGTGAAATTGCGTGAATTAACTGACATCGTAAAGTTATCAAAAGGCTTAATATTGCATGAACATTTGACTATGAGAAAGCTCTGTTCAAAGTGGGTGCCGCGATTGCTCACTGTTCTGTTGTTCATCAAAACCAAGAACGTGTTGATGAATCTGAGAAGTGTTTGGCCATGTTTGAACGTAAACGTAACGAAAACCGGATTTTTTGCGTCGATATGTGACAATGGATGAACGATTGTCATCGATCTGTCTGAGTCGACAGCAACTGGTAAACCTCGTCCAAAGCGCCCGAAAGCACAACAATCGGTTGGAAAGGTTATGGTCTCGGTATTTTGGGATGTGCGTGGTGTAATATTCATCGACTATTTTGAGAAGGGAAACACCATCAACAGTGAATTGTAGTAATTATATAGCGTTATTGAAGCATTTGAAGGCCGAAATTGCAAAGAAACGACCGCACATGGCAAAGAGAAAAATTTTGTTTCGTCAAGACAACTCACCATGTCACAAGTCAATCAAAACAATGGCAAAACTACATGAATTTAACTTGGAATTGCTCCCACATCCACTGTATTATCCAGATTTGGCTCCCAGCGACTACTGGCTGTTCTCAGACCTCAAAAAAATGCTCGCCGGCAAGAAATTCCGCTCGAATAAAGAGGTTATCGCTAAAGCTAAGGCCTATTTTGGGGCAAAAGATAAATTGTTCTACAAAAGAGGTATTGAAATGTTAAAGCGGCTTTGGAATGATTGTGTTGCTCTTGATGGAGATTACGTTGATGAATAAAGCCAATTTTGAACAAAAAAAAGTGTTTTCTTTGTTAGGCCCCGAATTTTTCAGCCCCTGTGTTAGAACGTCCTCTGCCACTATTTACTCGTATTTCTTTCTCTAATATGACTCTAACCGGCCCTTCATTTCCCAGAAGGTGTCCTACCACCCTATTATCTCTCCTTTTCCTTATTGACTTCCAAAGCGCCCTTTGTTCTCATACCCTTTTTAATACTTCCTAATTTCCAACCTTTTCTATCTATGGTATTTTTATATGCAAACACATATTAGTTTTTGTCTCATGTTTGATATATGCAGGGAGGGTTTCACATTATTCTCTATTATTGTGAATTTTTCAAAAACAATAGAATAGTAATATTTTTCCTGCATGGCTTAGGAGAACTTCGTTTTAAGGGTTTCGCTACAAATTGTTATAGTTTCACTCTGTCCATTTATTTGCTCGTCCGTCTGTCTGCATGTCACAGTTCTTTGATGCTTTAATGTATATGCCTATTAAGATGAAAAGGGTACGAATGGTATTTTTCGGAAAATAACTTTTTCGACTTCCCTTACAAGGAGACTGAACTATGTACTCAATTGTTTTTTACTTATTCCAATAATGATAAAGATATACTAGATCGCCTAAAATGCAATGTAGGAAGAGATTTTTAATTGTAACCCTTTAATCATGAGATATTAGCTTTCAAAATCATTATGTTACACTTTGCCATTTTCAAACAAGATTAAATTAAAATTTTTGGAGGAAAAGGTTTTGATGAGTGACTGAACTTATAATTTTGGAGTGTTTTGGTTGAAACATTCACTAATTTATTATTACACATAACATATGTTTCGATACACTGTAGCTTCATCAGAAGTAGACAAATACTTAATTTTACGAACGAAACTTATCTAATTTATATTAATATGGATTCGAACTGCAACTAGGGAGGGGGAACAGGTTATAAATTGAAGTGTGGATCATGTAATAAAATATATATAGGTAAAACAAAAAGAATTAACGGACATTTAGGGTCATTTAAATATACAACATTCGATTCTAATTACGCTAAACATTTGATTTTAGAAAACCACCAGTTTAATAAGGAATACAGTAGCTCACATACAGAATCAAACAATAATAAATTATACAAAAAATAAGGAATCAAAATCCTTATTCGTCTAAATTTTAAGATCAAAAATCTCACATTTTGGACGCGTTCTACCAAGTAGGCACAACGAACCGAAAGCCACATCCCACGACCAGTTTCGACCTATCGGGTCTCATCAGGTGGGCGCTGGCAGAAAGGCCTTTACGGGCTATATTATAAATATAAATATAAATATGGAATCAACAGAAACAACTACTCCGAGGGCTAATACACCTACCGGCATTGAATTACACTGTTGATTCCGATGGACTTTTAGACGAAAATATAACATATTCAAAAAAGAAGGAATTAAAATACTTATCCTTCTTTTTTGAATATGTTATATTTTTGTCTAGAAGTCTATCGGAATCAACAGTGTAATTCAATGCCGGTAGGGGTATTAGCCCTCGGAGCAGTTGTTTCTGTTGATTCCATATTTATATTTATATTAATAATAAATTAAATCTTTTAAAAACAATGGAAATAAATAAATTAAAAAAAAAAACAGATTTTAAACGATTAGTTAGACCTAAATAATTCTCCTTTACTTAACGTGTTCCCCCTCAGTAGTTGCAGTTCGAATCCATATTAATATAAATTAGATAAGTTTCGTTCGTAAAATTAAGTATTTGTCCACTTCTGATGAAGCTACGGTGTAACGAAACATATGTTAAGTGTAATAATAAATTAGTGAAAATTGAAAATGTGTATTTATTAAACGTTGATTATTAATTTTCATCAAGTGAACCAAGATACAATTAATTACATGCAAATTGTCTCAAAAATAACTGAAATGAAATGCTGATGAATTATAATAATATTGATTATCGATAAAAAATGTGAGATGGATGTTCCTCGATCAAATAATATGTTTTCTTTAAATAAGCAATAAAAATATATAAATCTATTGTTAAATTTTCAGAAAATTGAAAAGACTTGTGCTGAGTTGTTGTTGATCGTTATCGAAATACCAACGCACAAATTCAATTACCGTGTTTACTTCCGATTCAACCGGAAGTAACAGGTATATTCCTATGCACGTGCTAGTTGAATAATTGTTAACACTTTCCGTAAAACTAGAAAAACTAATTGTAATACATACTTTTATATATTAGATTGTGTAAGCCTCAATTTGTTGAAACTGATTTGTAGTAATAAAAAAACAACACAAGAAGTTTCAAGAAAAATATTCATCAGTTAAAAATTAAAATTTAAATAAAACAAATTTGGGAATTTCACTTAAAACTTTATTAAAAAAATCGATACGTATTTCGCCTTATAAGGGCATCTTCAGGAGTAACAAAAATATACTAAGCAACAAACAAACAGCAAATAAATTAATTTATAGTACATGGTTATTTTCAACTCATCCAATTGAAAATAATCATAGCACAAATAATAGCAACATAAAATTATTACATTATTTAAAAGGAGGTCCAATAGTAGATGGGTATGAAATTTTAGAAATAGAAAAAGCTAAAAAATAAAATTAAAGTATCACCAACGAGCAACTAGATTTTGGTAACAATCCCCTATTGGACCCAAACATTGTTCAACCCCCACCCTCTTAGGATGTACTATAAATTAATTTATTTGCTGTTTGTTACTTAGTATATTTTTGTTACTCCTGAAGATGCCCTTATAAATACGTATCGAGTTTTTTAATAAAGTTTTAAGTGAAATTCTCAAGTTTGTTTGATTTAAATTTTAATTTTTAATTTTGAATCATGTTTCACGAAGTGATAACGGCAGATACCCTTAAGTTATTCATCACTTGTTTGGCTGTACCACAGCTTCTTAAGGTGAAGATTCAATCAATTGTAGTGACAATTATAAATATAATTCTTGAAACATCTTGTGTTATTTTTCTTTAAATTATTATAGTTTTAAATCATTGTAAAAATAAGTAAACTATATATTTACATAAATGTACACAGTTATATAAAATTGAAGTGCCTATCTATAATATCAAAACAACTGCTTTTTTAAGCCCATATGGTTACTTATATGACAACACAAGCGTCCTTCTAAAAATCTGTCTGTCTGTTTGTATGGTCTAATCTCCGAAATAGCTGAAGCGATTTTGATGACACTTCAGAGACGTTAAGAGGAGGTTTTCAAGAGTGACATAGGCTTTTTTTGACTGTCTATCTGTCCTGTGTTGTTTCCATTGTCTCAGAAACAAATTCTAAAGTGATTTTTCCATTTTTGAGTAAAGAGATATTTTTAATGTTGTTTTTCAGGTCCAGTAAACGTATTATTAGTTCTTCTCAAAATCTTATATCTTTTGTTTATGATTGAAGTGATTGTTGATTTAACAACTCCATATTTCCTGGACAAGTTTATGGTACTGTAACCATGCAATAGATTCTTGCCATTTCTTGTAATTGTAGGTGTTTTCTTTTGCACTGGCAAATTTGTGGAAAAATACAATGCAAACTTTATAAACAAACAGGGATGAGTGACATTTCGCTGGGCACTTGGTGAAACATATTTAAATAATCAATGTGTCGTGTCCAATGTAGAAAGCTTCACAATTGGGCAGACTGGACAGGATCTTAAAAAACGCGTAGTTGAATATGAAAAATCTATAAAAAATGGCAACAAATGTACCGGTATAGCCGACCATTGCATAACCCTGAAACATTCGTTAGATACCAATAACGTAAAACTTATACACAACCAATACAAAGGTAAACGGCTAAACTACCTAGAAATCTTAGAAATAAATCTAGCTCTCATAAACGATCTACCGATTACGAACGATCAAACAGATTTTGGGGTTTCCCCTCTATTAAAAGCGACACAATTGATAGATAATAAACAACGTAAATACATTGTAAATATCCTATGTACCTTTAGTCCTAGACTTTTCGATAATGGTGTAACTACCGAAACACGTGTCAGAGATTTTCTAATATATGTTGTGAAACCTACCAAGTGTGTTTTATTTTAATCATTTGATTAACAACTAGGGAACCTTTAATTGCCCCAAAAGGAAAGAATTAAAATCCTTATTCGTCTAAATATTAAGATCAATGATCTCAAATTTTGAACGCGGCCTACCTGATGAGACCCGATAGGTCGAAACCGGTCGTGGGATATGGCTTTCGGTTCGTTGTGCTTACTTGGTAGGACGCGTTCAAAATTTGAGATCATTGATCTTAATATTTAGACGAATAAGGATTTTAATTCCTTCTTTTTTATGGATATGTTATATCTTCGTCTAATAATACATCGGAATCAACAGTGTAATTTAATGCCGGTAGGGGTATTAGTCCTCGGAGTAGTTGTTTCTGTTGAATCCATATTTAGATTTATATTTTTATAAAATAATTATAATTTTACAAGAATATTATGTTGACATGCTTCGGAAAAGTCCTTAAATACAACTATTCGTTGTTGGCGTCGTTAGTTCTTGGAATTAATTGAACCACCAATTAATGGTTGTATTCATTGTAATGGATAGTTTACTACATACGTAATATGCTGGTGTTCGCTATATTAATTCGGCTGAAGAGGACCTGACCTAATAGGTCCTAAAGCGGCCTAAGGGGGAGAGGTTTTAGTCGGCAGGTCCGAGGACATCTTCATCGGGAATCCGACACTATCTAATGTCTCTTCTACGAAAACAAAAACTATATCGAGCCTACTGTATTCCGATACTACACACACATTAATTTTGTTATTATGTATAGATGAAAGGACCTTAAAGTATAATACAGATAAAATTAATTTGTTTCTGCTAAGTAACGTTGCTAATAGTAATGACAATAGATTTATTTATTATTCTTAAACTGCAGCCGTCTTTTCTCATCCTTATCCGACCGAAGTACGTAACAATCTCATTACAATGCGCACAGGTTATTATGATATAACGGAGGACGTTTGTTGGTGTATTTTTTTCGAGCTCAAAATACATCTGAAGGTTGCCACTCCTTATTTCTTAGAAACCCGAATAAAATATACCCCACTAACACGTACTAAGAGTAAAAATCACAAATGAGATGCCCGTCAGTGACTGGACACTCATTTCAATTACTGAACAATAATTTTTTAAACTTATCACAAGAATCTACTAGTCAGACTCGTTTAAAAGAGAACAAGGATAAATGTTGAACATTTTTACGGAGTTTATACTATTAAAAGTGGTTTTAAAAATTTGCTGAAATCCATAAGAAATAACTATTTAATAAAATAAATATAATTATAATAATACAAATTTAATGAAAATATATCTTCCATTTGGCGTATAATTCATTAAACGTAATTGTTTGTGAAAACTAAACAATTAAATTAACACAAATTGTACATTAGAGATTGTATAATTTGTTAGTGAGTTTATTCAAGGTCTAAAACTACTAATGAGCTCGTTCTCTTCTCATCGTTTGCTCACATGTTACTCAACGTCTTACTGGACTACCTACCATATAACCGCTACTGTTTGAGACGCTGAGATACAACAATATTACAATGTTTGAATCGATTATCATTAACTGCTCTTTGCTCACAATTTTATTTGAATAGAATTTTAAAAGTAATGGCTCACACTGTACTTAAACGGCCCCCAACAAATAAAAACTGCTTTTTAAGACATTGAAGTGAAATAATCTCAGAATTGAAGAATCTATTATTCCATTCAAACTCCCCGCATGCTCAGGCGGTACTCCACTGCCTAAACCGGCCATACTCTCAAAGTACAATGACGCTAAAATAAAACAATGTCAGAGTCGAATAATCTATGTTTAAATAACTTTCACACGCGACTTCCTTTAAACATATCTGACACTCTTCTCACCCTCGCCGTTTGTTCACGTGGTACTCAGTCACCCAAACAACTCAAAATAAATAACAATTATTTAAGAAGTTTAATTGTATAATAGTGTTTGTTTGGTGAGGTAGTATCTTGTATTCAGTCTTGTTTATTGCTTTTGAGTTTTCGGTAGAAAAATAACATTCACTATCGTTGTTTTATTGAGTTTATTAATCTATACTATCTTAATATTTAAAATGTATACATCTGAATTTGTGTAATACTGAAATTATCTATTTATGACTAAACTTATACTAACTACACAAAAAAATTTATGCAGAAAATATTTACATTAGGGTACCAAATATTCTTTAAGTGGCTTATTTCGTTTGTGTAGAATCCTAAAACCTATCGCGTGCTCGTTTTGTTCTCATTATTTACTCAAGCAGTACTCAAATTCCCACTGCAAAGTTTTAATAAATTAAGACCACATAAAGTAATCGAACTTGCAGATTTTCCCGTACCATCTATGTTACTACATAAGTTTTAATAGTATTTAGATGAAATAAAGTCAAAGTTGTAGGAGCTTCTGAGATTAGTATTAATATTAGTAAATATTAAGAATTTTCAGTATTAGTGCCTTGTAATTGGCTCGTTAATATTTCAATTACGATAATCCCGTTAACTAATCAATTAATGTTTCCAAGAACTTGATAAATACGAACCAATAACTGTCGCTTTTACAGGACGATGGACGTTATTCCTCACTTTGAGCGATCAATTAATTGGCAGTAGTCCAAGAGTAATTTTATTTATACCTTTGGAACGTAATAACCAGCCGCAACGAAGCGACTGTTGGAAACTTAAAGAAAGATTCATTCATAAACGCGTAATTACCGAAGTGTTGTGTTAATGAACGCGGTGTGCTGGCTGTGGTGTCCAGTCGTTGGTCGTTTACAACAAAGTTTTAACAAACAACAACAAACAAGATTGCAAAGAAGGCGTTAACCTTCCATCCAACCCATCCATCGCATCGGTAACTCGAATGTTTTATGCACAACAAATGCGACTGCGGTTACTTTCTCTTTATTAACCATGCCATTGAACTTGAAAAACTTGAATTCCTCAACGAACAAACCACGCCAGAACTACAATCTCTCTGATGCCTGGCTAGCGCAATTGATGATGATGATGACGATGGTAAAATATTACGTAGCAAAATTTCATCTCGAACCAACAAAAAGTGCGAGGTCAAGTCACTTGTGCAGAAAGAAGATGAGATGAAATTATTCCTATTATTACTATCGGTTATTAATAGTCAGACTCACAATAAGACGATGGATACAAAATTTGTGATAAACAAAATACGAAAACAAAAGATCAAATTGAAACAGCCAAAAAAATTCATTGTAGAAAAACAGTATAATTTATTACAGTGTTACATTGTTATATGTTTTTAAATACGAAGTCATTTGTACCCATGTGGCTATTAATTATTATTTGTAGCTACCATACGAATTAATAGTTTTGTGTCTTAATAATTACACTAAGTAACTGTTTTAGATTCGACACCATCTGCAGAAAAGAACTAGGTATTGACCTTTGCACCAAAAGCCAAAAGGCGAAATGGTAGTGTCGGTGACAAAAAGGTATAAACGATATTGGAAACCTATAATTTTTTGCACTACTGAATATCCACTAAAATACATGTAATACTTTATTTAGGACCACAATCTTCGAAGATGAAAAAGGGAAAAAATTAATAGCTTTATATTCACCAAAATGGAATTACAGTATTCATCCTCAGTGAGTTTACGGTCTCATTTGTGGCGTTTATTATCACACACGCCTTTACCATGGCTGTAAATTTGATTGTCAATTTGATATTCTTTGTAAATATGTCATTTTGTAAATGTCTTTTCATATCTTTTTAATACCTACCCTTGCTTAATTCTACAAATTTCCATTTCGTGAATTTCGCACTTTTACTTCTTTTGTATCTTTCTTCACACTTATTATAAGATCTATTTCGATACATTCCAAACCTCACTTTTCTCTAGTTTACAAGGGTGGTTTGATAAGTCCGTGACTTTTAAAGGAATACATATGTTTTTCAATCCAAAAAAGAAGGTATTAAAATCCTTTTTCGTTTAATTATAAAGGATCACAGGTCCCACATTTAGAACGCGTCCTATATGACCAGTTTCTCCTATCGGGTCTCATCAGATGGGCGCTGGTAGAAAGGCTTTTACAGTCTACATGATAAATATAAATATAAATATGGAATCAACAGAAACAACTACTCCGAGGGCTAATACCCCTACCGGCATTGAATTATACTATTGATTCTGAACGATTATTAGACGAAGATTAATAATACCTTTTAATACCTTCTTTTTTGGGTTGTTATCTTCGTCTAAGAATCCATCGGAATCAACAGTGTAATTCAATGCCGGTAGGGATATTAGCCCTCGGAGTAGTTGTTTCTGTTGATTCCATATTTATATTTATATTTATAAGTTTTTTGGCAAAAAATCATTTTATTTTGCTACATCATTTTCTTTTAGCTCGATACATTTAGTCCATTGTGTTTTTATTTTTTTTTTATTCCACCTAAATAATAAGATATCTCAAGGCCCTCAAAATAAGCGTTTGTTTCCACGATGACCTCTTCATTTGACCCATTTCGCGTTTTGGAGATGTGCCATAGCCCCCAAGGTCTCCAGACCTGTAAATTTGTGATTTCTTTTCTGTGGAGGAATTTGAAGAGTCGTGATGATGTTCAGGTCCCTTAATTTTGAGCGAATTAAAGAATGTTATTCGTCAGGAAATCATGAGTATTGATTGAGCGATGTTGGAGCATAGAAGAGGATTGAAAACTGTATCCAACGCGACGGATACCATCTCGATGGGATTATCTACTACATTAGATGCTCAATGGGATTCTGTCAACCTCAATTAACAAAACCTTATTATCTTCAAAATTCTTTGAGTAACATCCATTTCAAAATTGTCCGGTTCCCTAACCTTTTCCGGTTACACCCTTAAATCCATGGTCATTCTAGAAATTTCCTTGACTATCCAGAAAGTTAAAGCACAATAGATATTTAATCAATGTACATTCCAGGACATTAAATCTGTAATTATATATCATATGCATGGATTTTGAAAGAAAACGTTTGAATGATGACAGGTAAATATATATTTATATAACGTATTTACTGCTACGGTGGAGCTACTTCAGTTTAGAGGGAGATTTGCGGAAACTATTTATGGTATACTGATAAGTATTAAGAAGTCTCAAATCACGATCTACATCTGATGGTTTCGATAAATTTCTGACCAAGAACTTAATGATCATTGCTTAATCCTTATACGTTTATTATTACTTACTCCAGAAGAGAAATAAAAAGAACTAATTGACTTCTTTTAATTGGAGTTTTTTTATCTTTGTGAGTTCACAAAACTTTCTTTATTTTTATATACCCATTAGGTGTGTGTAGTCTAATAAAAGATTGAGGTATCGCGTTTGAAGAACCGTCCCTTAAAGCGATTTTCGTTCAGATAGAGAGGCAACTTTCAGATAGAAGAATGCGGAAACCCTAACGTCGAATGCAGGATAATTACGATTCCTCGAGGTGCAAAATTACATATAAGCAACATTTATCTAAAGCAAATGTCTACAATCGTTGCTACGAGCACCTATAAACGTTCAAACCGACTAGTAATAACATTTAAAAAAAATAATAAGAACCACGTTTATTATCGCGGTGCTCATACTGGAACGGGCGGGTGATATAATTTAGAAAGTTGAAGCGTAAAACTTCATGGTTTCCTCTGTAAGTGTGAGTGGATATTCGATACCATTCAACGTTGGATTGCAGTGATCATAATAAAAATAATGTACATAATACCAAGATAATTATACTGTTCGAAATAATTACCAAAATTCTCACCGTTTGGGAGGAAAAATAAAATGCAATATACCTATTTAAGATTTAAATTTTAATGTTATACGAAAGGCAAATATAACATCAACTGGAAAAAATACGCAAATACAATTTAGTGTTTTTTGTACTTTGCGGAGGACGTAACGATAATTTAATAAAACTCAACAACAACGATAACAACAAATATACTAACAAACTTAACGATGAAAATTTCACTTGAATAAAAAAGAGAATGCTGAGAGGAACTGAAGAACTTGGGAAAAACGAAAATCTTATGAAAACTGTGAAGGAACAGCTAACAGTGATAGATTAAGGTAGAGTACCAATAGGGTAGTAATAAGTTAAGAAATACTGAGAAATTAGAATTTAGGCCCAAACCACCGAAGAAACCCGTCATTAAATGGCAATTAGGAAGGAATGCGAAGTACGAGGGTGGATCAAATATAAACGAGCCTTCGTTCATAAAACATTTATTTTGAAAAGTTTCACAAAAACACAAAATTCTTTATTTTTCGACATATCCCCCTTGTTTGTCTATGCATTTTTCCCAACGCATTGGTAGTTGTTTCATCCCGTATTCATAAAAAGAAGCAGGGCGGGTGTCTATCCAGTTGCATACAAACACCTTCACCTGTTCATCGGTCTGAAATCGCTAATCGCTCGTCTCCTAGTGATTCTTTGATGGGTCCAAAAATGTGGAAATCACAAGGGGATAGGTCTGGGCTATATGGAGGGTGAGCCCAGTGAATTTCACCGATTTGGGCCTACGTTAAAGGTGCGGTATGAGGACTAGCGTTATCATGCAAGAGTAACATGTCACGAATGGCGTGTGTCCTCCTTTTTCGGCGATAAGCAAGTTTTTCCTAACAGAGAAGGTTACAGTAGTAGGCTGTATTAAAGGTTCTTCGCTCGTGCAAAAAATCGACCAACAGCACCCTTCTCCAGCCCCAAAAAACCGTGGCTAAAACGTTTCCTGCAGACAGACATGTTTCCGGCTTTACTGGGTTTGATTCATCTTTGCGCCACCACTCCATGCTTGCTCGTTTTGATGTTGGTAGTGTTATGGTGTACCCACGTCTTATCGCAGGTTACAATTTTGTGCAAAAAAAATCACCTTCCTCTTTAAATCGAGTGAGAAGCGCCTGAGAGATGCGAACTCAATCAGCTTTTTAATCTTCACTCAGCAACTTTGGAGTCCAACGAGCTGAAATTTTTCGGAGTCCCAAGTTTTTCGTTATGATTGTGTGGACACTCCCATAGCTGATCACCGTTCACCAGATATCTGAAGGACTGTGGCGTAGCTATTCGTGCTGGTGGACGAGCAGTCCCTCCGACCTCCATTGTAGTGCAAAACCGGAGGGTAGGGCGTTAGGCCCTCTCCAGCCTACTTTTAAGAATCGTGGGAATGGTTCGGGAGAGAAAGATGAGACGGACGAAATGAAGACAGAAGAGAAGTGCCCCACAATTTGCCTAAGTGATCCAAGGAAACCACAGAAAACTTGGATCAGAGAAGCCAGACTCGGGTTCGAACCGGTGACCTCCCGAATGATTCAATATGATATAGAATACTGGACCACGCCGCTTGGTACAATGTATCACAAACTTGGACACCATGTCCAAAAAGGGTACACATATTTAAAGAGATTTATACAAATCGAAAATGCTAAAGAATTAATATTTTGCCCTTATAATAAAATTACTGAAATTTATGTTGAAGTGGCGTTATTCGCCACAACAAAACAATTTTATAATAACTTTTAGAAAAAGGAAGAAATAACTGGTGAAAAAGGTAAGAAAGGGGAACAAAGTTGCATACCTCAATATTGAAAACATAGTTGTTGAGTTTTACTTGTGTAAGGAATTTCAAAATTGTCGTAATTTTAACAGAGGTCATATTTTAGACAAATTTAGGATTTAACTGAATAGAAGACAGAAATAGACAAAGCCTTCTTAAGCTAACTAATAAATTTTCCTTAAAAGTATTTCATTTAGAAGAGTCTTGAAGATTTCTTGTTCAAACAGGTTACGAAACGGAATTTTCTTAATAAGTAATGCTAGTGTAATACCAAAAATTGACGATTTTGTGCATGTATAAAAATAAACAATTTAAATAATTAAACAGCAAACCGACAAAAAATCAATTAAAAATTACAATAAAGAATATTAATTACCTATCTTATGAAATCAACAACTGCAAGATATATTTTGAACCACCCCGACACCTCCACCAATTTCGTTTATTAGTTCTTAAAAAAGTAATGTAATTTTTAATAAGTTTATAACTACTAGTAGTTTTACTAAAAGTTGTAAAATGAGAAGAATACAGGTTTAACAAATTAACTTGCAGGTATTGCCAAACATTGTGTATTGTGTACATTGGCCAAACAATTAGAAACTTATGGTATGGTTCAAATAACTAAAATAATTACATAAATAATTATTAACAGGATCCTGAAGCCACAATCGAATACAAATACTTATGTACAGAAACTAAACAGCTAAAAATAAACTTACTAAGACTTCTAAAAACAAATAGATACATTAATAAGTGATAACAATATAAGTTTTGACAAACAAATAGATGTTAATAAGTCACTATTATTAAATTTATTTTGATTATAATTTAGTATTTCAATCAACGTAAATCTCAATACCAAAACTTGGCAAAACATTTGTTATAATACATCTAACAAGAAAAGGACAATATAATAAGAAAAAATGATGTTATTTAACATGATTGAGCAGAATTCTAAAATTCATTTTCTGTATTACGTTTCTCACATTTCAAAAACCACTTTTCACAATTTCACAATATGTCTCCGTTTATAAATATATATTTTTGTTTAATTGTTAGAAATTCCCCAAATAATAAACTCACACACACAAATACAGAAACGTTTTTGTCCGAAATCGTCAGTTTAACTATAGTGTTATTAATGAAAAATATCGTTCAAATGTTTGATCTAATTGAAAAATAAAATAAAGTTCGTCCTTGTTTACGTTGCTTACTGAGTGTTTAAGATGCCTCCGATAATCGTGAGTTCCGCCGACTGTGAAGTCCGGGCTGTTATACGATTCCTTACTGTTAAAGGACTAAAACCAAACCGATTGATATTCATTGTGAGATCTGTTGAGTTTACGGACAAAACACTATGAGTGATGGAATGGTAAGGAAGTGGGTGAGAGCATTTAATGATGTGACTAATCGGACCAAAGATCTCATCACATCTCTTCATATCATCCTCCGTACAGCCCTGATCTGGCGCCCAGTGACTACCATTTGTTCCTGCACTTGAAGAAACATCTGGGCGGTCAGTGTTTTCAAGACGATGGATGACGAAGTCAAAACAGTTGTGATGCAGTGGTAGTGATGCAAGTGCAATAAAATTATTAAGATATCTTTGCACGTTTTTTTAAAATTAATTTCAAAACGGGACTTACTTTAAAAACATGCCTCGTATTTAAATGAAGGGCAACACAAATGATAGTTTTCAAAACTAAATATTATAACATTATAACACAGTTTTGACGGTTTCAGAGCCATAAGAAACGAAATTCTGTTATTGAGTGTATGATCTGTGCGGCCATCTGTTCGTCTTTCATAACGTCGACAAATAAAAAAAATAAAAAGTTCTAATCTAAATGGAATATCCCATAATTGGAAGTAAAAATTGTTAACAATTTTTCTTCCAATATATAGTTATAACTTAACTAGTTGATATGTTAGACGAAGGCCTTATTAAGGTATCTACTTGTCCAACTTCTGTTAAATTTCAAGAGCAAGGAAGCAGGTCTTTGAGAACATACATATCAAATAAAAACACAATTGGACGTATTTGTTGTATTGGATTAGCGGATACTTGATGGAAGTTTAACATATTGAAATAAACACACGGTTGATAACTTCCACAATTAATTAAATAAACTTGACACGTGTTTCGCCAAAACTGTGGCTTCTTCAGAAGTACAAAATCTACTTAAAACTACCTAAGAGTAGATGTCTGTAAATAGGGTGGTGCATCCTCATTAGAGTGAGGGAAAAGATTTAATAGTGGTGAGAGGTTTATATTATACTTGGTCATTAGGTAATATGTCTGTATTTTTATATTTGTTAATTTCTTTAGATTCTAATAGTATAAGTTTTAAACTTTTATTTTCAATGTGTAAAATTTTTAGATCTAAATTAAATATATGGTTATCTTCTAACACATGTTTGGCATAGTTAGAATCGGTTTATTGTTTCTAAAATGTTCGTTCAAACGAATTCTAAAATTTCTTCCCGTCTGACGTATATAAATTTTTGAACAAGAACCGCAATTGAGTTGATATATGCCTGGTTTTGATAATTTCTCCACATTGTTACCAACTGTGTGTTTATTTCAGGATGTATTTGTATTTAGATTGTCCCTTCTTGTTACTAATAAGACAGGCGAATGTTAAGATCATAATTACAATAGCACGTCTGGAATTTGAGATATTCTAATCTCAACATCCAAAAATTTATGTGAGCATGAGTTCCTGAGTAAAATAAAATGACAAAACAACCAAATCAGTTCAGTAGTCATTTCCAAGGTATTTTTTTGACACTGAATTAGACTCTGGCCACAGAATTGCCCTAGCATATTCATATATTGATATATTTCAATTTAAAAATTCTATTGATCTTTCGATTGCTTGGCTTTCTCAAAAATTGGTGAAGCTAGTCTGGGGCCTTATTTGAATTCGTCATCGAAAAATACATCGGAAATGATTATTTTCTTTTCTGATTCTTTTGTCAATTCTGCATGGTTGTGCCCTCAAAGAAGGGCTGCGACGAGTTGAAACCGAAAAACAACGAGGGTATATACTACTCAGAGGCTAATTCGAATGTGGTTCTTGCCCTAAAAAATTGATATTTCAAGATACCCTAATCTCGAATTCAAAAAAAGACAAATTAGAAACATAGTTAATATAACATATTCAAAAAAATAAGGAATTAAAATCCTTATTCGTCTAAATATTAATATCAAAGATCTCACATTTGGAACGCGTCCTACCAAGTAGGCACAACGAACCGAAAGCTATATCCCACGACCGGTTTCGACCTATCGGGTTTCATCAGGTGGGCGCTGGCAGAAATGCCTTTACAGGCTATATAACATATTCAAAAAATTAAGGAATTAAAATCCTTATTCGTCTAAATATTAAGATCAAAAATCTCACATCGGAATCAACAGTGTAATTCAATGCCGGTAGGGGTATTAGCCCTCGGAGTAGTTGTTTCTGTTGATTCCATATTTATATTTATAGTTAATATATTTCAAAATCTTGATGTATTGGGGCAAAAGTGAGGTTAGATTTTAATTTAGCGACAATAGATACATCGGAAATGGCTATTGTTGGTTATGTTATTCTTTTATTTATCCTCTCTATAAAAATGGCTTAGGATATTTTAAAATTCTGAGGCTACTCCTCGACTTTTGGTTTTTCCTTTTAAATCCCTCATTTCGTTGATGCATGTACTATAATGGGCATTGAAATTTCCTATTATTACACAATATTTGGTAATATAATGTGGCAGTGTTGCAATCCGAATTACAATTCAATTGGTATTTCGAATGCGTTTCCATGTAAGTATATATTTATGTGAGTATATATAAATAAATAATCGGTGGAATTATTCGAAAATACAGGGAATGGAGAAATTTTGCTGCACAGTCACGTAGTAAAGATTTATGTTAAGTAACTAGTCGCGTTTAATTTTTAATAGCTTGCTAAAAAATGCACAAGATGTCAATAAACCCACCAATACAATACCATTGAACCCTAAACTTGTTCTAGTGGGCTATTCTTATACCATAAGATTGCTAATCGGCATAATATACCAAATACATACACACCATTGCACGTATAAGGACGCATAACAATATTATCTTTTTCAATACAATCATGTTCGAATTACTTTAAATATACAGAGCGTTAAGGTGTACCATTATTTATATATATATATATATATATATCCAGTTATTGATTTATAATTCGTATGAGGTATCTTATATATTGGAAAGAATGGAAGACCATTTAAAAAACATATTTCAGAGCTTGTTTATTCTAGGTTAGGTTAGGTTAGGTTAGGTTTTATGTTTTTTATTTGCAATTATGGATTTAAGAATCTTATCCTCTTAACAAGGTTGAGACTCCCGACAGTAAAAAATACTTGCAACATATATATTTAAGAAATAAAGAGCATAGTTGCAGTTGTTTCGCCGAGATACGGCGTCTTCCCTATCCCAAGACGGATGGGAGGGCTAGATCGGCAAATTTAACAGCGTTATTACGGCAACTCGTCAGCGCTGGGCAGAGGTGTAGCGGCAACGCACGTAGCTCTTCACTTGACCATTTATTACGTATATTAAGACCATTATAAGGGATATTTAAAACATAAGAAGGCGTTCTAAGCAGATACATTAACTTTATGTACAGTATAAGTTCTTCGTCAGTAATTTATCGAGACTGCCATATGTGGATCGCAATTTCGAACTCTCTGGTTTTTATCAGCACGCTGATCTCGATAAATGACCGAATCTTTACACGAAATTTCTCCTTTTATAGAAAGTAAAACAAAAAATTATTATAACAGAAATTATATTTTATATATCCATAAAATAAATTCACCGTCCATTTGCAATTAGAAATCTTGAGTGTATGCAATTTCCGAATTACAAGTAAATTGTCTTTTGCTAGTTATGTTACGTGTTCCCAGTCTCGTATTTTATTTATAAACAGTAACTAAATACCAACAATTCAACTTTATTATTACCCTTTTAATAAAGAGTACAAGTCATTCGTATGTAATAAAACTTTACTGGAAGGAAAATTTAAATACAAATCTTTGCATCATATAATATGCACCTATATATCTACCAGTTTATATATTATACGTACCTATGTATATACGTATACACTTTATTAGTATTAATGTGTGCGGATTCATGTTGTGAATACGGTTGATTATATGTGAAAGTTCAACACTCTATTACATCAATGATTTCGTGCTCAGTTTTGGAATAATAAAAAATACTTACATGCATTCATATACCGCACGTTACACAAACACACACACATGCACGTGGTAAAGTGCACATTTTGCTATGTTTAACTCCCACGAGAAAAGAAAGTACGCAAGGCTCGCATTTGTAAACTTCCTTCTTCTACTTACGTCGTTGTTGCGCCTTGATGACATAAATTATTTATTATATTATGTACAGTCTGGAAGAGAAATAATGCAGCACACATTTAGACATATAGGAAGTCGGATAATTTAGCATGCAATAAGTGGAGGCGGAGACATAAAACAAGGGATAGCGCAGGGGTGAATCGCTTTTAACGAAAAGGAATCACTTCTATGCTCGCAAACTGTTAATTTAGGAACTCGAAAAATATTATATAATACATTCTATGTACAACATAAAGACTTAGCTATGGGAAACCCACTTAGCCCCCTGCTGTCTGAAATATTCATGGATTCACTGGAAACCAAAATAAGTAACAACAACTTACTTAAAAATTGTTTATATTACTACCGATACGTAGATGATATCCTAATTTGTTTTAAAGGAACAAATAGACAGCTAAATAACCTATTTAATAATTTAAATAACCTACATCCGAACATAAATTTTACTATAGAGGAAGAAGTCAATAATTCCATACATTTTCTTGATTTAACCATTAAAAACGTAAATGATAAACATAAATTCTCGATCATCCATAAAACAACACATACTCTGACACGATAATTCATGCGAAATCATTTCACTTTTTACAAAATAAACTGGCTTTCTTTCATTCTAGTCTCCTTAGACTGTTAAATATATCTATGTCACAAGAAGACTACGACACTGAATTAAATAGAATACATATTATTGCAATCAATAACGGCTACACAACTTCAATGGTCACAAATTTACTGAATAAAAAAACCCTTAACTTAGTTTACCCCCCGACAGTAAAAAATAAATCACTTTTTAACTCGCTAACATACCAAGGTAATATTTCCCTCACTCTAGGCCAAAAAAGAAAATTAATCTGGAATTTATAAGTTAGATTACGGTAATTGCAACAAATCTTACATTGGACAGACTGGAAGAGCTTTTAAAGATCGTATAAAATAACACAAGAAATGTTTTGAAAACAAAAATGATCAGTCTACTTATGGTAATAACTTAATTTCTAACTCACACAACTTTAATGATAACTTTATATAATACATACTGAAGCTAAAGGTATTAAATTGAACTTACTAGAAACTATGGAAATAAATAAATTAAATAAATCAGGATTAATTTTAAATGACCAAACAGAGTTGAACAATTCTCCTCTACTAAACATTTAAACTTTTCACCCCCACCCTTATAATTTAGTATTTAAGTCGACATGTAATTAGCTTAAGTTTAGATTACTTCACCACCTGAAGAAGATATTGTATGTCGAAATAATATTATTGTGGTATCAATAAAAACTTTCTGTAACTCATCTGTGTTTTATTAAATATAAGCACAGCTCTGTATGGATGCGAAACGTGGATGATGGGGGCGACGGAAAATTTGGAAACGTTTGAAAATATCGTCGATAGCAAAAGTTAGAAATGATGAGGTATTAGAAAAAGTATAACACAAGGAGCTATGGAAGGCAATAAAACAAAAGATTGGATAGTAGGGACCTCTTACACATAAACGGCTTGTTGGAGACACAAGAAGTATTCCATTTTATTAACTAATAAGTACTAAGAAGCTAAAACCTGGCTGCTTTAAACGGGTAGCTAAAATAGGAGTTTCTACAGCTGTCTTCTGGGAACACCTTGTATGTAAAAGTTTCACTAATGGTACAATTAGCGTGGGAATTTAATGTGAACATAGTGTACTATAAATTAAGATAAACAAGTATCTAAATTTTCGTCAGACATTATACGGCATCCAAGTATGGGAATTTCGAAAGTCTAATAGATAATAATCATAAATCCTGCAGAAATTTCAAATATTTTTTTTCACCATATAGCTAGTTAAACAACTTAGGACGGAAGAAATGGTAGAGACATAAAATAAAGAATAGCGCAGGGTCGACTCGTTTTTAGCAGAAAGAAATCATTTCTGGGCTCGCGATCGGCTAATGTAGAAATTCGAAAAGAACGCTAAAAGTATATATGAAGTTAGAAACACTTGAGATGTGGTGTAGATAGAGAAGGTTCTAACCTAAGAAGAGAACTAAAAATTGTTTTAATAATCGATAAGGAGTTTCGCAGGGTACTTGGTGAAATTTAAAATTAATAAAATATTATTATTCTCAAAGATTATGAGTGTTTAACATTGGAATTGATATTTATAAAGGTGGTTGGTTATGGGTAGTTATAATATTGCTTTTATGATGGGGAAAACCCATCACCAAGGTAAATTCATCACAAACGAACAACTAGATTTTAAGGTCTTTTCCCATCATAAAAGCAATATTATAACTACCCATAACCAACCACCTTTATAAATATCAATTCCAATATTACTCAGAGTCTTTGAGAATGGCGTAAAAGTCGATACAGTTGTCAGACAAATAATAATAAAATGTTTGAAACTTTACCAAATGTTCGTTTTTTTTTTTAATTTTAAAATTATTTAATTTCAAAAATTGTTTTCTTTTCCGAAAGTATAATCAACAAAAAAGCGAGTATTACGTTTGATATTGTTTTGAGAATTTCACCATATAAATGAAGTATATAAATTACTTCATTTTTGACCGAATAATAATAATTAATTAAATCATTAGTTTAAGAGCTTCGATAAAAATAATTGCCACACAAAAAGGTCTCATCATCCAAAACAATTAACTACTTTTTCTGATGATATTACCTTTCGTTATTATTATAAATAGAACAGAGAAGCATTTTATTTTTAGATCAACCACTTCACATATGTATGAATCTAAAGTAGAATGTATGATCAGGTTCAATGTTACGTAAATTTACATTTCAATGCCTCAAAAATATACAAGCGTGAAAAGAAAAATATTCGACTTTCTTTACAATTTTTGCAATATCAAAATTATTCTTGTTGCATAGTTCTTTTAGGAGTTAGAAGCATTCAAAATTTTGTGTTGTTTTACATTAAAATTGAGTAACAATCAATGAACAAAAATCAAGGTTCCGAACGTACTCACGATAGGGTCCCATAGTTTTTTTTCCAGATTCGACCTAATTGCTCAAAAATTGAAGCAGTAAACTTAAATATAAAAAAGAACCTTCGTGAATTTTATTTACACTAGCTGCTAATGACGAGTAGTCCCTTCTAGTGCAAAACCGGAGGGTAGGGTGGAAAGACCTCTTCAGATACCAGATGAGACTAATCAAATGGAAGACAGATGAAAAGTGAATGAAGAACTGTGGAATATTACTGCCCCAGCATTTTCCTAAAGGAACCAATGATCTGACCTCGGTCGATCAATGTGGTTTTCTTAAATAAATCTATTCATCGAAATCTGCCACCACGATTTTTTACAAATATTTAAATATAATTTTCTCTGAATGTATTACATATATTCTTTTAGAGATTAGAAAGATGGTTTTGAAAATTTGTGACTGAAGGGTTAAAATCAAAAATGTGATCCTTTTGAGTTGCTGATTTTGTTAATTTTTTGTCTAAAAGCATCCCATTTAATGGGGTAAGTGAATTTTATTTACGAGTTGGTACTTTTCACTTTGGGGGCGGATCCAAAAAATTATATATCCAAAAATATCACCATTTTTGTATCCAAGGGTGTCAATTTACATGATTATACGAAACTTCATCTTAATAGATATGTAAATGAAGGAACGGGGGGCGTACAGACAGAGCTATGGAACCCTAAAAAATATTCATAAATAATTCCCAATTAGCTACGTTCTATTTCTCTAGTATTTTACGTAGGTACCTGAAGATATTATTAAGATTATGCAGGTACAAAGTTATATAAGAATAAAGTACTATAAGTCAACCATAATCTGATAAGAAAACATAAGGACACGTAAAAGACGATATATTGGGAAAAAAGCCCGGAAATTTTTGGGTTCCTAAAAAACTAATTAAAAGACGCTTAAAGCACAGCATTTCATAAACTATAAATTCTAAACTTCTGAAACAATTTCCTTGAAAATGTTAAAGCCATGTATCTTACAGTTAAGTTTCTTTAGCTAGGCTAAAAGCTTTTATTTTAAGACCAGCGGACTTATACGAATAGAATTGTCTGTTTGAAAAAATGTAAATAGAATTGTACGAAAAATAACGATATAATTCTAAAATGATATATATGCCTTTCACGTCGTAATCTTGATAATGATTATGATCTCAGAATTCAATCAGATATGAAGTTTACAAACTATTTGAAGGGATTTAAAATAATATCCTCTTCTAATAAAGCAAGATAATTAATTCTTTATTAAATAGTATGTACACAACTACTTTTTTGGGTAAATATTAATCACTTTTAGTTAACTAATTAATCTACAATTTATACCTATACATGCAAAGAAAATTCTGTAAGATTAAATTAAGCAGGTAGCAGACCCTAAGGGTTATCTGAAAAATTCCTGTTTTTGATTATAATATGTCACTATATGAAGGGCTAGTCATATTTCACAAGATTTCCTACCATTCTATATTATTTCCCTTTTCTTGTGGACTTTCATAGCACTCTATGGTCCATTTTTTCCAATAACTTCTCATTTCTAAGCTTTTCTACTCACGATATTTTCTACATAGCTCAACAGTTCTAAAATACCTCATTATATTTTATTTTATTATTCTTTAAAACTAGAACATCTTACACTTCTAACTACCTGCAAATAGCTATCTAATCTAGGTCTTCCTTTGTCACTTTTTACTCCTATTTCTGTTTCTAGGATATCTCTAAGTAACTTTTCTTGTTTCAAAAGGTATCCTACCATGCTATTTCTCCTATATCGTGTCCTTTGTTCTCCTATTATTTCTACTACCTCCTCATTTCTAACCTCTTCTTTTTTGTTGTTTGATATTTCAGTTTTTTATGGATTGGTTTGGTTGAGATGATATTACCAATTATGAAATATTTAGAAACACTATATAAACTATTCTTGATTTCCTGACCGTTTATTTTAAATTTATAATTTATTTTTAAGTTTATTAAAAAAGAAACGAAACTATTTACACACTTTGATAATATTTTTAAACTTGGTGGTGAAATTTGAAATTAGAGGAGCGAAGCCTACGTTTGATTAAATTGATTGGTGATGACTTGTAATTTTTAATAACTCATGGAATTCGGTAATACTTGTACTCGTGTTATTTTTGATACTCGGATTTTGATTTTTAAAGATCTAAATTGTTAAGATATAAAGGAGAAAAGGTGTGGTTCAGATAGTTGATAGGAAAATTGATTGGTTAAGTTAGATTTGTGGGGGTTGAAGGAGGGTTTGTTTTTGCTAGTGCTTTAAATAAGAATAGGATAGTAAAGATAGAAAAGGATGTAACACTAGCAGATGTTCTAGAAAAAATTTAACTGTCGTCGAAGGTAAGCATTTTGTATAATATAGTAATAAATAAGAAATTTCTTAACAATAGTAGCAGATATTTTAATGAAGTTTAACAAAAGTAAATTATTGGTCGTAAAAAATAAAAGAATTTTTTTTAAAAGGCGTGACGAACGCAACACTATCCGTCACAGGGCTGCATTCAAAACATATATTTTTAATAATTTTTTGGAGTTTACAAATTAACCCTTCGTGAGCACAGAAGTGATATATTTTTGACCTTACATTATCCATTATTTGATGTATCTACCGCTTTTACTATCAAAAATTGGCGACTTCTAATTTTTTTTTATTCCATATACTTCAGTCGATAGTGTTTACACTTTACTTTAGGATGTCTCCAACTCTTCCTTGTTATATGTTAATATTGACTGCTATATTATCCTTAAAAATAAGTACGCTAATCTTTTACCCTCTAGGATATCTATCCTGAAAACTGCCCTGTCTTTAATAATATAAATCGCATCTTTGATATATAGATTAAAAATTAGGGGTAACAATGTTCATTCCTGTCTAATTCCCTTCCTAATATTTACTTCCCAATGTTGCTACTCAAATTCGTATTATATGTATAACTTCTCCATCCCTGTTGATGAAGCGTATTCTTCCGGGCTGTTTTGTAGTGGTCCATGGAATTTTTCTTTTCCACTGATGATGCCGTCAGCAAAGCACGACGAAACGTCTGGAAAAGAAAAATTCCATGGACCACGGCAAAACAGACTGAATACACTGCATCAACATACGCCGGCCGTGAAAGCCTGAGAACTACAGTCCTCCAACCCTCAAAAGCTTTTCCTGGATCAGTAAATCCTATGTAAGCGCTCTTTCCCTTTTCTATCGTTTTTTAAAAGCCTCTTGCATTTCCTCAATATTTCTTCTAACCCCCAATTAGTCTTTATATCTAATATTTCTTTCGCCATTCTGTCCAACTTTATCTGCACGATTATAATTAAAATAAACAGAAGTCAAGTGTTTATTATTAACTTTTTTCGAGGGGTAAGACGTTATCCATATAAAATATGACATTCCTAAGGTAAAGCTGAGATGTAATAATCCATCTATCCGTCCATCTCTGGGCAAGCAATCAACCGGGGGGCATGGTATCAAGCTGACCATGCCAACAACTAAACAGCTTGTGTTTTTGGTGAGAGCCAGTTCATCGTCCTTTATGGAATACCTCACTCACATCATATGATGACGACGCTGCTTGTGAACACATTACAAACCTGTTCTTTCTTCAACTCCTCCTTGCGCACTTACTTATATGTTATATCTGTGTATATGTACGTACTGTACCTACCATATACAATTAAATGTTATCGTCTGTCATCATCATTATCATTATCATCGTCATCGTTCTCATCATCACACAGACATACATACTGAGAGTCGTGTCCGGCAAAACTTTTACAGATTAGAATCGTTGTACGGGAAGTTGCGCTTTTCCGATACCTCGCGATCTTTGCCCCATGGATCCCGGGATTTCTTTACGTAGTTTAGTTATGGTTATATGTACAGGGTGTCAACTGAATTTTTTGTAATATTTAATTTGAGACTTTGCGCACTTTTATTCGTTCTTATTAAAAAATAATAAAATACTTGGTATACGTTCCACAATTTTTATTAAATACTGACAATATTTTTCGATGATATATTTTTTTATATATGTACAGGGTGTCAACTGAATTTTTTGTAATATTTAATTTGAGACTTTGCGCACTTTTATTCGTTCTTATTAAAAATTAACAACATACTTGGTATACGTTCCACAATTTTTATTAAATACTGACAATATTGTTTCGGTGATATTTTTTGTATATATGTACAGGGTGTCAACTGAATTTTTTGTAATATTTAATTTGAGACTGCGCACTTTTATTCGTTCTTATTAAAAAATAATAAAATACTTGGTATACGTTCCACAATTTTTATTAAATACTGACAATATTGTCTCGCTGATATTGTTTGTATATATGTACAGGGTATCAACTGAATTTTTTATAATTTTTAATTTGAGACTTTGCGCACTTTTATTCGTTCTACTTAAAAATTAACAACATACTTGGTATACGTTCCACAATTTTTATTAACTACTGACAATATTGTTTCGCTGATATTTTTTGTATATATGTACAGGGTGTCAACTGAATTTTTTGTAATATTTAATTTGAGACTTTGCGCACTTTTATTCGTTCTTATTAAAAAATAATAAAATACTTGGTATACGTTCCACAATTTTTATTAAATACTGACAATATTGTTTCGACGATATTTTTTTTTATATATGTACAGGGTGTCAACTGAATTTTTTGTAATATTTAATTTGAGACTTTGCGCACTTTTATTCGTTCTTATTAAAAAATAATAAAATACTTGGTATACGTTCCACAATTTTTATTAAATACTGACAATACTGTTTCGGTGATATTTTTTGTAAAGAAAACACTTTTTTGAAACTTTCAGTTAATTTTTAATGAACTTCTTAACATGTTTCGACCTAGAAGGCCATCTTCAGAAGAAGGATTAATTAATACTTGATTAATTAATTAATTTCAAAAAGAGTTTTCTTTACAAAAAATATCAGTGTGATTGTGTTACATACAGAAGAGGTCAACTCTATCGATTTCCGGGAATTTTTTACGTAGTTTAGTTATGGTCATATGTACAGGGTGTCATCGGACAGATTAGTTTGTGGTGTTCTGATCTGTGAAAGCCGGTTTTATAAAATTCTAAATTTAAATTATTATTATTTTCAAAAGAAAAAGAAAAGTTTTGTGGATGTTCCTGTTTACTTTAAATGTTCAGAGAAAAAAAGATTTATATAATGTATAAAAAGAAGCTTTTCGAAGCAAGAAGTTCAGAAATCATCAAGTAACCAAATAACAAGAACAACTATTCCAAATCAAGAGTACCTATTCCAAAATTTATTGCATTTATTTTCAACTTATTTTTTTATTGGAAGTACACTTTTGTAAAAAATTGGGTATTGATACAGAGCCACATTTAATATAAATAAATTTCATACTACTTTGGAGATGTTCCAGCTGTAAAAAGAAAATTAGAAAAGACTGCTGTGCCACTTTGTAATTTTCTATACGGTGAACATGTAAAGCATACCAATGAAACAAAACTGAGAAACTGTTAAAACAAACAATTAAAATAATTCTTGCAATAGAAACGAAGAAATGTGTACAGACGAGAAAGAGGAAGAAGGAAATGTTGTAGATTCATGTCCTATAAATACAGACGATTGAGAACTAATGTGTGTTCGCTCTTTAGCGCGAGCACCCATCCAACATTCGAAATGGGTCACCATGACAATTCCTACACCCCCCTTCCCCAATCCCCCCAAGCCCCAGCAAGCAATCCACTTCCCGTTCCCAACTACCCCCAGGGATGAAAAACCTTCTGGTTGCACTCCCTTCTCGAGGAGGGGTTTAAGTCGGTAAGAATCCGACACTACCCCTACTTTCGGGGGCGTCTATGAAGATGTCCCTGCCTCGAGAATAAAAATTAAATAAAAAAAAAACTAATGTGTGATTCAAGTAGAAATTATTTTTGTGAAGACAATTACATACATATTTATTTAATTTATCATTTGAACTTTTATGATTTTTTTTTTAAAAAAGTGTAATTTTATGGACGCAATCTTTATAAATGGCGCTATTTTGTTTGATCATAATTGTATTAAATGAATTTTAGTACTTATTTTGTATAATAATAATGCGATAATATCTACGGTGCTAGCGTAGGTAAGTTTTTATAGCAAAAGGGGAGCTATTTCGTCCGAAGATAGAATATTTTGGAATTAGCTGATTCATTATATTGTGAAATTGATTAAAACGTCTAATCAAAGAACTAAATTAACTAACTTTCAATATCTACGATATGTTAATAATGAATTTTTAAGCAAGAGTAATGAATTTTTAAGCAAGAATAATGAATTTTTGACACGTTGGGCATTTTTAAATGTCAAGATTCGATCATAGTGGTCATAGATAAAATGTAGCAATTTAGCTGTGGTTAAATACCAACCGGCGGAATCTTACCATGATAAAAAAAACTTTTGTGTTTCATTCCCACCAGCTACTCATGTTGGAGGGCGGGCAGTCCCTCCGACCTACACTGTAGTGCAAAGCCGGAGGGTAGGGCGTAAGGCCCTTTTCAGCCTCCTTGCAGGAATTGTGGGAATGGGTGGGTGGTGTGATTAGGGAGTGAAAGATGAGACGGACGAAATGAAGACAGAAGAGAAGTAAAAGATTATCTGTGGAATATTACTGCCCCATCATTTGCCTAAGTGATCCAAGGAAACCACGAAAAGTTGGACCAGAGCAGCCGAACGCGGGTTCGAACCGGTGACTTCCCGAATGCTAAGCAATGATCTAGAGCACATGATTAAAATTTAACTAAACATTCCTTATTAATTTGGTGTCTGTGTCCTTCATGTAATATAAGCTAAGTTATAGATATCTTCGTAAGGTATTATCAAACATATGAAATACTACAATTAACTAGCCACTATATAATAATGCTAATTAACGAATGGAACTAATTAACACGCCTATTTTCGAGCCGTACAGTAAATACTGGCGGCAAAATGTAAGAGAAACAAAAACAAAAAGGACGTGCGACAAGCAGTTGTCTCTTTCTAGAATTCTAACCTCCTATAATAATATTTACACTTGTCATTACAGAACTACAGAAAAGAGACATGTATACGCTGCACATTTGCTTCATCTCTTTCTAGAGAATGGTCAATTTTGCGAATTTATTGTTCAGCCTATTATTTATATCTATTTATGGTTAAATTAGGTTACGGCATTGAGGAATGCTATGGTTAAAATATAGGTGCATCGAGAACGGTACCCATTCGACTAAACTTGAACGGGTTCAACTAGTATTTAAATAATATATTATAAGAATCAATTAAAACACGTGTAGGTGCTCACAGATCTTGATTATTTCCTTTTGTCAATGTACTTGATCTTCTTTTTGCTACTATTTACATATAAATAAGGAACTGTTCAGGTTGTCTTACATATCAAAAAGCTCGAGTAATTAATGATCGGTGGATCAAGGAACTCGGCAGTTAATTTGTTATCCCAACACATCGCTTACTGCAATTACAGAACGAAGGAAACCAGTTGGTTACAAATCAATTAGAACCGAGTCGTGGGAAATATGCTCTTTTCCATTATATAGTAGAATACACATTAACAGTTTAAAATTTATTACGCTACATTATCGAATTGCAATAGGGAATATATAAAACGTTAAAATGTTTCAATTAACATCAATGGGTAAAGTTTACTAGAAATTTATTAAATTACTAGTAGGTTCGTTTGCTTATTAAGTGAATTACTTGCAGAATAGAGGGTAAAAAGAGATTCTGATGTAATGCTTTTAAAAGCAGTGTCTGCTTCTTAGTATATTACATTTGAGGGCACTGAGTTAATGTGACCATTACAAGCTATAGTATAAAAGAACCTGAAGAAAACCAATGCAATTCACTTTACAATTACAGTTACAAATTAATTGAAACAAAAGCGATGAATGTAATTTTATCGCATTTGAAATTTATTACACTGTCTTAACGAACTGTAGTATGTAATCAATATAACGTCAAAATATACGTGCGAAGTTTACTAGAAATTTATTGAATTGCGACTACGCTTAAGTAATTCTGATATAATCATTTTAAAACCAGTAGCGGCTCGTCGGTCCGTTACATAAAGGGGCACTGTATTAATGTGACCAATATAAGCTAAAGTATATGTAATTGTTTTGATACATGAAAGGGCATAATAGTAACGGAATAAAATCAGCAAACAAATACATACAAGGTGTGACTATTTGCAACGCAATTTTATTGAATTTAATATATTTTTTCAAAGGAGAAAAATAGTTTTAACAAATACCTATATAAATAGAAATAAAAATTAATATTAAAAAATGATTTAAAACCGATATTTCGCATCTTCTAGTCGTATTTTAAATACATTATCAATATATAGATTACAATGTGTTACGTATCTATGGTGCTAGCGTAGGTAGGATTGTAAAGGAGATCGATGCAGTTGAGACAGCTGTTAAAATGTCTAATAAAAGAATGGAAAGGATTTTGACATTAGGTTATCAAAAGGAAGAATACCATGGATAAGTGCTATGCAGATTCAAGTTAGTCACTATAATAGGGCGGTTTGATAACTCCGTGAATTTTTGAATTTTCCGCGCAGTAACTGTAATGGCAACACTGTTTGCGTTAAGTGCCATCTATAGGTAGACTACTATAAAATTTTGAGTAAGCTGTGACGTTTAGTTTATGTTTGACAGCCATTGAAAGCAGCAAACCACGTTAATTTCCACAACAATGCAAAAAAGTGAATTTCGTGTGCTGATTAAGCATTACTTTTTGCGCAAAAACGCAAAAAATCTGTTAAAGAAACCAAGGATAGGCTTGATAAATACTATGGGGCTTCTGCACTGTCGATTTCAATGGTTAAAAAGTGATTTACTGACGCCGAGCGTTCAGATCTCCCAAAAGAAGTCGTTAGGCCAGATATCGTTGACAAAATCCATGGAATGATATTAGAATCGAAGGTTGAATGTGCGTTAGTTGTGAGTTGGCTGAAGCTGTAGGCATCTCAAATGAACGAGTGCATCACATTTTGCATGAATATTTGCACATGAAAAAGCTGTCGGAAGTACGGGCGATAGGTGCTGCTATAGCTCAAGATCGATCATAAACGCTACGGTGTGACAAGTTCATAGGAGTGTTTGGAGATGCACAGCAGCAATCCAAATGAGTTTCTGCGCCGTTTCCTTAGCGTAGGTGAGACATGGATCCATCACGGTGTAATTCATATTGATTACCTTGGAAAAGGTATAACGATCAACGACAAATATTATTCAGAGCTGCTGGACAGATTTGATGCTGTATCGAACCAGAAACAAACGACCGCATTTAGTCAAGAAAAAAGTGTTGGTCCATCAGGACATTGCACGGGTGCATACGTGTATAGTCACCATGGAAAAATTTCATCCATTTCCACCTTATTCTCCGGATTTAGCCCCCTGTTTCCAAACCTGAAGAAATGGCTGGGTGGTAAAGTAAAAGATTTGGGTCGAATGAAGAGGTCATGATGGAAACAAACGCTTATTTTAAAGGACTTGAGAAATCGAATAAAAAAAATAGAAACGCGATGGACTAAATGTATCGAGTTAAAAGGAGATTATATAAAAAATAAAATGATTTTTTGCCGAAAAAACGATGTTTTTCATTAAAAGTCACGGACTTATTAAACCACCCTCATATAATAATGTTCTACGTACCTATGATGTTAGCATGGTAAAATGATTTTGTAGAGCTATCTCATCTGATGATACAAAATTATGGAATTACATGTTCATTAAAACGTATAATTAAATGATGTAACCAACTAACACGTCTACTTTCGATATCCAGGAAGTTATCGTTTCAAATAAGTCGTACCTCTGGATATGTACAACCATATGTATATGTATACAACAACGAACTGTTCAAGCAGATTATTTCTTATATTGTTTCGGATGGTGCAGTTAGTACGTACGTAAGTACATAAAGTTATTGGAGAAACGTTCTCTTTCTCCGGCGAGTTCTGTAATTTACCGTGTGAGAGTTTGCTAGCTAGTCGACTCAGATTTCACTTCCGCATATTATTTAATGCTCTACTGTACAATAAGTAGTTAGTTATCCATATCGAGATGGTGATCTTTACAAAGACACAGAGTGTTTGTATACGGAGTGGAGAATTTATGAACGTTCATACAAACATTTACTTATTAAATGTAGACATCCCCTAATGTGTTAACAAACATTTAGGAAGCTTACCTAATACGTTTCATATTATTCGAGCACTATTTCCGAAGTAGAGGTGAAGACCAGTAAGTTTAGAATTTTTTTTTTTTGAGCCCTACCCTAACTCAACGTAGTTGTCCCAAATATAGAATATGTGGATTTGTGTCATAATATACAAACACGTTTCGAAAATATATTCTATATTGGGTTTCTCTGTATGTTGTTAAAATATCTTCAGTTGTATTTAGTTGTATTAGGATCTGAAAAACCGAGCGCAACAATAATGTAAGTTGATATTAATCTAACAAACATAAATTGAACAATGTATCACTCACTTGAATATATAAATAACAAATGTTCACTTACTCAATTAATAGATATCAATCACTATGATGATCACTCCCTAGATATCCCTTTTATTTTTCAGCACTTATCAAAATATAAAAAGAAATATGTGTGAGCACTCAAGCATACCTTTACTTAGCTTTTATTATGCATCTAACTGTAAATAAGTCCTTCTTGCACTATAAATAAATATGAAAGAAATACATTGACCGCAGCCAATCATTACTGTAATCGTCTACTTTACATTTATGATGCTGTAATCCTACTCTTAGGAAAGGGCAAGCACCCTGCTCCCGCACTATCTCTGCAAAACAGATTTCTCTGCCCAAAAACTGGACTGAGGTCATTAATGAGTTAGATAACTGTACAGCCGCAGCCTACAGTCTTCATTGCACCGCAGCGCCCTAAAACCTCAGCCCCTAATATTAATAATGACTGTGTCACCGCAGCTAACAGTCTAGGTAGCGTCCCTGTATATATTTTCATTAATTACTTTTGAATCAATATAATCAGTTAAATAATTATTAAAAATGAAAATGCTTGAAGTAGTCAGTGAACAACTCACCCGAATCCAATAATTTCATATATTTGGAATAATACACTTAAACAATAAAAATGTAATAACGGCACACCCGAAAAGCTCAATTGTCACACACATAATAATAATTTAATGAACGAAATTGTCCTATTGGGAATACCCGACTAAATATAGTTCTGTTGTTATTGTAAAGAAATTCACGTTCGAACTCGTGTCGATCGAAACATGTTTTTATTTATAATATATACAAACAGATATATAATATTACATATAATAAAATATGAACCTTACAGTTGATAATTTTGTCGTCTTGTTAGTACCTAAAATTTAATTCTGATATGTTAAAAGGTAATAAACAATTTCCAGATTAATATGAAAGTGTACTAATTTTTATTAAAGTTCTTCTTTCGAAATGATTTTTTCTAAGGTATTTTATAAATATTTCAACCTATAAATGTGGGAGAAGGTGTTCAAAATTAATACAAGTCTTGTTGCAATTCAGAAATGTTCTTTAGGTGAAAAAAAATGGTATGTTTGTAACTTTGTGTACCTATATATGTATATGCTTAATGTTTATGTATAGCACATATATACAGGTAGTTATTATACACCCACTGTTTGACTTTCGAAAGCATAATTTACATTCTATTATTGTTCCATTCACGTTTAACTATCATCCTGATTTTATGTTGAATCGGTAAATCTCCCATATAAGAAACTAATTCAATATAAATCAATTTATACGACTATATAAAACATTTTCCATTTACACCATGCATTTTACGTACAAGTACTATTCGATAAATTCTCGAAATTGAGGATAATAATAATAACCACAAGGAAAAAACTGCTGGATGTTTAACGAATGAAATGGCAAATATAAATTAAACAGTACAATACCATTGTTGGAAGGAATAAATGGGTGATGAAAATAGCGTTTGTTTTATGTTGAATGAATGAATAATTAAATTATATCAACGGATGTACTACTGTACCACTTTATATAAGACTCGAAAGGACCAAATTTTTTTTGTGGTCAAGAATGGACCTTTTATTGTTGTTACTGAGTCCCCAAAAGAAAGAGCGGAACTTTTATTGTTGAGTCCCGAAAAGCCAAAATGGAACGGACTTATATTTTTACAAACGAGTATGTATTGAATGTTATAATAAAAATTGTTATGTCTAGGATTGTCGATAGTCAATATCGATATTTACAAAAAGTGTTATTATAAGACATTTGAGGCATTAGATGGATGGATTTATTTAGTCTATGAGCATATCGAGATGTGATTTATAACTGTTAACACTAGTTTAAATTAATATATATATATATATATATATATATGGCAATAGTCTTTTGAGTTGAAACAGCGTTGATAGTCAATAAGGAAAAGGAGACATAGGATGGAGATATTAGAAGCAGAAACTGGTGTAAAGAGAAGCGGAGGATAATTACATTAGATTACAATTCTAGTTTCCAGGAAGTGTAAAGAATGGCTTAGGATAGGGGGGAGCCAATTATTGGACTAACGACCCTAATAATGATATATGCACCTCAAAGTGCAGGAAAAATATTAGAATTTAGAAATTCCAAACTAGAATTTTATTTAGGCTCAATAAAGAAACATTAAGGCAAATCAAAATATGGATAGCCTAATGAATACATTATGAAGTAAAAGTAGAGGCGTATTATTATATTATTAAGCGTATCTTCGGAGTTTTTAATGCAAATCGTATGCCTATAACTAAGGCTGTTTTATTAAATATACACAATAATAAAAATATATACAATTGTGCGAAATACATCGACTTCAGAAAGATGATGTAAATTTCGAAAGAGAATTTCATTTTATGTATTTCTTCGTACTTAACTTAAAAAAAATGTTATTAGATTATATATGCCTACGTACTAATGTAGTATTGTTTTATATAATATATGTGTAAAGTAAAATTTTATGAAAAAAAAAATCATATTGTTTCAAGAGGCCTACCCCAATTTTCAGCATTTGGGCCTAAGGAGAAAGCCACATTAGGCCCGCATAATCCAATATACATATCCCATAGTTCCTAATTACAACCTAATATTCATTTAATGAGGTCTTCCCAATTAGGCACGAATAGGGATGCTACGTTATATTTGCAATTAGAACCTAAAGTGGTATGCGGTATGCCTAATGCCAACCTCTCGAATACCGAACTCTAAATTCTAATCGGGTTATTGTTCTGTACAAAAAGGTAAAATTTAACCCTTCAGGTGTAAGATTTAATTGGAAGGCCATTTTAAAATTGCTTTACTTAACAATGTACACCTGATAAAATAAAAAATGCAATTTGTCATTTGATCGTATTTATTCTGTTTAAATCAAAATTGAGAATTGAGCGATCATGTTTCAAATTAACTTAATTAGTGAGTACTTCCGGTATAACAGGAAGTGAAACATTCTTAAATAGCAATATATTGGCCGGCAATTAAAAAAAATGATGATAAGCAACATCGACATGTTTAGTGAAGCGTTTTGGCTTGTATTTTAAAGTATGCAATGATAGTCTTCCTTATTCGTTTCTGAAGAAAAGAGAAAATGTTTTTGCCTTATGTGGAGCAAACGAATTTCCAATTCAGACTGTTTCCAATAGTGTGTGTGTGTGTACTTGTATGACCCCAGTAGCCCGTTCGATCAACTTTGCCAATCATTTATAATTCAGAATTTCAACTACAACAGCTTGTGGAAAAACGTTGATATAATGACAGAGAATATCGCCATAATATATACACTTCTTTCGACGCCTTTTTAACAACACACAACTACATGATAAAATAACAGATCGGCATTCAATTAACATACCAGACAAATGCTAAAAACAAATCTAAAAAATGGTTACTAAACATCTACGTACTTCTAGTCTGTAGCACAATCATTATAGTGTGTCCGATACTTCAATATAAAATTTAGTTATTTTTTATAAGCAAAAAAGATTAAATATTCGGACCCTTTCCGAACATTGTGTCTAAGTTTGTGATAATTGTTTACCTGGGTAAGCAATTCAAATAAGTACCTAGTCTTTCGTATAACTGTTAAGAATAAATTTAGTACAGTAATTCTATTGTTACCTGTAATTATAAATACCATACATATATTTGTGTCCAATTCATTAATTCAACTATTCAATTTGAATCGTTTTGTGTAAAATTATTTCCTTTTGTAAATATTGCAGATATTATGTTCAAATCCATTTGTATTCTGTTTCTATAACATTATTACTTGTACCTTTCTGTAATCCGATTAAATAGTTAAAACCAAGAATGATACGAAACAATGACTATAATATAATGGAGATTCACACTAAATGAATGGTTAAGTTAAACCTCGAAGTCTTGGCAGCGAGAAAAAAGACTGTCATTTAGATAAGGCCCTTTAACCCGAATCCTAATTCTAATATGAATTCCGGTCGTGAAAGACTATGTTCTTATAGAATTAATAACTTTTATAACAAAAATGTTTTAACTGTAACTCAAAAAACACAATACTTGTTGGAGTTTTTACAGGACTGGACTCAGGCTTCGCGTCAAATCAGGATTCATACTAGCAAAAACACGGACAAAAAGCTAGTTTTAGTTATAAAGAGAGTCAAGAACGGAAATGTAAAGTACTTCTTACAAACTATTTGTATGTAAATAAAAAACGGTGCTCGAATCGCTGAAGATTAAAAGGTGTTGGAGCGAATCTTGAGCATGGATTCATGTTCAGGATGCAAATAAAAAAAAGACATAAGATGACATATGTGTCGTTTAAGAAATACGCACCAATAAGTAAATTCTTCATTTTTCTCAAGGTTCTTCAGCGATTTGTTGAAGACTGAAGGGCGATGTAATAATTGGAAGGATTCCCGGAACTTTCTAACTAAGACCATCATTTGTTTTTTGTTGTTCGTTAGAGTTCTACCTCACGGCCAAGAATCGGTGTTTTTTTTAACAATTTTCTTTGTAATTTATAAGTATATTGCAATCCGTGGCACTTTTTATCTCATAATAGCTATAAATAAGACTTGTAACAAATCACTTTCTTTATCAAGATAGATACGTGTATCTAATTTCTATTTTAAATTCACTAAATTATATACTAAGACTCCGTCATTAAGCCTGTATCCTTACTGATTATATTGTTTTTATAAGAAAACTACTTTGACGTACCCTGTATTTTGTATTAGCATGTTATTGCCTTTTTGTATTTGTATATGTACAATAAATTGGTACCTACATTGCGGAACTTGATGCGGTTTGAGGTTTGTGAACCTTAGCTAAATATGCATCTGCATTTGTTTTACTTTTAACTGTGTGAACACGCGGAATACTTGAAAGAAGCAGAAAAATTTAATTTTGATTTTGTACTAAACTAACTATTTAGTGAACTGGCGATATCCTTCTTCGGGTGTACAGGCCGTCGTCGGTTGGAATTGCTTCCTAACGTTTCGCTAGCACGAGTGGCGAGCTTCTTCAGAGGTCTATCCATTTTCGCTGTTGGTTGTAGCGAAAATGGATAGACCTCTGAAGAAGCTCGCCACTCGTGCTAGCGAAACGTTAGGAAGCAATTCCAACCGACGACGGCCTGTACACCCGAAGAAGGACAACATCAGTTCGTCAACTGGCCGCGAAAGCCTTAATCAATTTAACTAACTATTTAGTACTTAATATACAGCAACAGGTTGGATAAAACTTTATATAAATAATAAAAAAATTGTGTATGCGTGGGCCAAAAAGTACTCAATATGCTAATTGTGACTAAACTATAATCAAAATCGTAGTTTTCGACATTTAAAAAAAAATTGAATATGAGTATTTTGAGTAACAAACAAACACTAGGTTACGTTTCACGAAAAAAATTATTTATTTTTCTCTACAATATTGTTTCAACCCTTGCGGGTCATTCTCAAGAGCTATGTTGTTACTGTAACAATGAATGACCCGCAAGGGTTGAAACAATATTGTAGAGAAAAATAAATAATTTTTTTCGTGAAACGTAACCTAGTGTTTGTTTGTTACTCAAAATATCCATAAGTATCGCGTGGGTACCAATTTAATTATTTTGAAAAAATTATGTGTAGTGGAAAACCATCCCAAGATTTTACAACAAATTTTCGTAATTGTGCCAGAACTATAAAGGGAGTTAAAAACATATAGAAATATTTATAATATTTTATTTTCATGTTCCCGTCATCAGATTTCATTGTTATTGTTTCACAAATACCCCCTAACATTGCCTTTAACTCGAAAAGTTTTCATTTTTTTTTTCTATTCTTAAACGTGTTAAAATTAAGGCCTGAAATTTGCGAAAATTATAAGTGATATTGCACTTTAATTTACCATACAGGTACCTATCTCAAATTAACCGCAATTAAGCATAAAATTTTACGATTTATCGTATCTAAGTTTACTTGATGGAAACTCATTTTAACAAATAAATGAAACACAAAGTTTAATTTTCACAATATATTAAAACACTTGACATATGTTTTAGTTTAATTTTATTTATTATAATACTTCCGGAGAAGCCTAAGTTAGGCGAAACATATGTCAAGTGTTTTAATATATTGTGAAAATTAAATTTTGTGTTTCATTTATTTGTTAAAATTAAAATGTATGTTTCTTTTTATTTTAGTAGGGGATCAAAGTGATACCTCAAAGGTAAACTTTTTTGAACTCGATATAAATTAAGTTGTGAATGTCCATCTATTTGTGGTTTTTTCTTCAATTGTTTTAGATATTTTGTTTGAAAGAAATAGAAATTTACTTCTTGGACTCAGTTTTTGAAAAACAGAATTATATCCCATTAGTTTTTTCGAGTAGGTGATAATTTAATTAAATGCATTAGTGTACATAATATTTATAATTACATAAGCGATTATATCCATAAAAATTAATGGCAGAAGGTAGCAGCAATTTTCCTGCAATAACGAAACTCATCAACCTCATTAACCATTAATATAAATTATTTTTTTCAGGAAGAAGGAAATTTTCGTCTTTACTATTACTTATTGGTCACTTTCATGAGCTCGTAATGAATAACATATTCATTTACAAACATAAATGATTTATTTATTATATGTTCAAGGATTACTTATAACCTACCTGATTTTACAGGAAAGGTTTTGCATTAAAAATGTCATATTTCCGTTCTAAAAACTAAAATAGTTTTTTTTTTTTTGGTACAAATTATAATATGCAGGTAGGTACATAGATACTTAATTGCAGTGTTTTGTATTTGATTTTCGTATTTTTCCTGAAATTTGTAATTAAAGAGAGTGCATGAAAGTACCTTGTTTAACAGTAATAGAAGTAGGTGACGTTCCTGGGGGTGAGATCAACAAGGGTGCCGTAGAGCTAGGCGTGCTCGAACCGGGTAAAGAAATATGAAGTGGTGCGAGCTGCTGCTGCTGTTGTTGTTGTGTCGTAGGAGGCGGTGGAGAACTAGCCGAGGTCGAACCTACTGAACCTGGGTCGCTAAAACCCTGCGTACTGCTATCCTCGGGGGTGTCAAAAAAACTCAAATTAAACTCGGATCCGGCGTCGAACGTGACCTGGGGCGCGATTTTTTCCGGTGAAGGTGCACTTCCTAATTTACCGCTTAGAGATTGATCGATTTTGAATACGTCCATTGTGTCATTCACTCAAATTGTGGCGGCCAAGTCGTCCCATAGCCGCCCGGTGGTGGTTTTAGGCGCGGCCGCCACCCCCTGGTTGCGCACCCTCGCCCTCAAACCTCGTCGCGACCGTGCTCGAGGTCGAGGTACACCGACGATGATAATAACAAAAACACACCGACCCGGAAACCACACACGTGTCCGAAACGTCGAAGAGCATCATAACAACCTCCAATACAACATCGACATCGAGGGTAAAAAGTCACTTTACACTGTTTCGGTGGTGGTAACGAACGTCTTCTTCGACGTGTTATTGTGTAATCGGAAAATGTGCGTGCGTTTGTGTGTGTAAGCACCGCTGGATACGCGAGAGCCAGCAGCTGGTTCTCAGGTAAGAGAGCCACCGTGAAACGGCGGCGTGTTCGAAGAGTACACGAGAGAGTGTGGTGGTGGTGGTGAGACGCGGGGAGATGCGAAGGAAGAAGGGAGCTTGTGGTGGCCACGTTACCGGCACCGGTTCGATGACCGCGGTGGCAGCAGTCGACGACTACGTCGATGTCGTGCAGCAGCACCAGCTCTCCACGCTGTGTATTATGAAGACAGTGGCGGCGGCCATTCTTAGGAATTACTTTTGTCCGGACACCGCAACATATCAAACGTATCATCCCTTAAACTAAATCGGATATAATAATATAAAACACTAGTAAAATGTTTGCACTAAATATATTGAGAAACTCGACAATTGTTTCGGGCATTGCCCATTATCAAGAGCATAAATACTAAAGAATAATGTCTTACAAACAGTGTATATATAGGTACATCTATAATTGACTGAGTAGGAGAGGGGATGTTGTTTGTCCTAACTCTAATTGATTATTAACAATATTTATTTGGTTGTGGAGGCTTTTCTTAATCTCTAAATTTTCGAAAATAGATAATTTCTTACTTTTAGATATATTAGTGTGTAAAATTTTTGTATTTTTGACGTCTATATTGTGTTTATACAAAGTACAATGTTCTGAAATTCCAGTATGCAAATTATTTTTATTAATACTATTTAAATGTTCTTTTATCCTAGTTGAAAAAGCTCTACCAGTTTGTCTAATATATATTGCGTCAAATCGGATATAATTTTACATCAAATCGATTGTACAAAATTCTCTAAAAACCAGGAGGATCCTGTCGCAAATACACCCGTCGCTCTTAAACAAAATCAAAGACTCTACACCAGATTGACCGTCAAAAATTGTCAGAATTGCCCAAATTATTGGAAGCATATTTCAAATCTATTTCTTATAAATTCGTTCTGCCCAAACATGTTACCTTCTTTTAACAAAATTAGATGATATTATACACCTAATCAACTATCAAAAATCACAGAACTGTTCATACCAGAGGTAATTTTAAGTTTTCATTTCAAGAATTACATTTTTCTTGACACAACTTACTTTAAACGTTTCTTCCTTCACCAAACATATTGTACATCAAATCAGAATCGCCAAAACTGTTCAAATCATAAGCATAGCAGTCAATTTACAAAATTACTAAAGGAGCACACAATAGACCAGCAGCGGCAGATGCAGCAATTAGACAATCACCAGGTCTAGGATAGCAATATTCAATATTTTATAATAAAATCTTTATTTAATTTAAATTTCGCTACAATGGACCAATGGATAAAGAATTACAGTACAGTAAGTTGTTGTGTTAAGATCTTTTATGATACATTTTGATCGAGAATCTAAAATTTAACAATCACCTAAATACGAGTTCAAAGAAACAGCCACAATTGTTTTTAAAGCATTGAATATCACGGAATTAAAAATAAACTAAATCGTCAATTAGTTTATCTTTTCCAAGCAATTACTGTTGGTAAAACTATGAAGAAACATTAGTTTGCATTGTAATTCAATTTCTGAAATCAATTACATGATATGGTTAAAATTACTGTAAACTGTAACAAAATCTATTTTTTTAAAATTGCGGTTGAATCCTTCTAAATGCAAGAGTCACGTTTTTCCTTTAATACTATTAACTGATCGATGGACACCTGAAAAGGGAAATCCATTTTCTTGTTTGCGTTGAAGATTAAGTTGCGAAAATCTTAAAATTGTACTGTTTTGAAACGAAACTAGATCACTCTATAAAGAGTTACAATTAACGCGATTTCGAAGATTGTAAACCACATTTTGTAATAGCAATATCCCTTAGTATCTTCAGGGCTTAAAAAGACAAAAGATTTATTCTTTAGAACAGTTTTGAGTTTCTTAAAGTTAATTCGTGTAAAATAAGTACGGAAGTGTTTTCGATAGAAGAGCAACGTCACTGAAGTTGAGGTTGTTAAGAAAGAGAGAAGATGAAAACGAGCAAGAAGACAAGTGCGAGTTGAATGTAGCGAAAGCAGAGATCGCGATAAACATGCAAATTTTGTTATATCAGCGCGCACCGTGGACCTTTTGTATTCTGTACTTTACCTAATACCTTCTTGTCGGTACAGTCATCAAGGACAAAAAAACATACAACTGCTACAATTTAAATTCCTTCTGTCAACAAAGAGTCACGAACTTTATATACTGCAAGATTGATGACATGGACTTTTAGCCAAAAAAGTTGAAACATATCGTTTCTTAAAAATAATTATAGTTATCATTACTTTCTAAAAAATTTCCAAACAAGTATCGAATACTTTATCTTCTTCATTTTTTGTAATTTTAGGAGGAGCAAAAACTGGTTAAGTGCAAATTCAACAAGAACTATACATTCTACAATCTCCAGTATATTTTTTCGTCAGATATCCTTCTAAAAGTCTTTTTCGTTTCCATAAACTAGTGTAAACATTCTATAACGAATCGCAATAAGAAGCCGAGCATTTTCGTATAATAAAAAAGACCTCAAAATGTTTTTTGTTTATATAATTGCTACTGAAACAAATTAGACTATGGGCCTAGTATGCAATTTCTCCCCACATCACTTTTTTTCTCCCCTTTTTTCCGAATTTATTAAAGGAAATTTTTCCGTTGATGGAGTTTTTCTTTTACTATCCACGTTCAACGTTCAAATGTGGCACACTCATTCGTTAGAGAAGAACGATCGTTTCGTTACAAAGTGTTAATAAGGTAAACTAACGAGTTTCAAGTAATGCCCATGTTGTACGGATTTTTTTGTTATAATCAGTTTCGTTATACTTTGTATATAAGAATCGATAAGGATGTTTCGCAGGGTACTTGGTGAAACATTATTTAAATAAATTTAAAATTAAAAAAAAAAACGAACACTTGTTAAAGTTTCACAAATTTTATTATTATTTGTCTGACAGCTGTTTCGGCTTTTACGTCATTTTCAAAGACTGAGTGCTTAACATTGGAACTGATATTTATAAAGGTGGTTGGTTATGGGTAGTTATAATATTGCTTTTACGATGGGAAAAACCTTAAAATCTAGTTGTTCGTTTGTGATAAATTTACCTTGGTGATAGGATTTTTTCCCATCATAAAAGCAATATTATAACTACCCATAACCAACCACCTTTATAATATCTATTTCAATGTTAAGCACACACAGTCTTTGAAAATGACGTAAAGGTCGAAACAGCTGCCAGACAAATAATAAAATTTGTGAAACTTTACCAAGTGTTCGTTTTTTTAATTTTAAATTTATTTGTATATAAGAATTTAAAAAATATATAGTTTTGAACTTCTTATGCCCACCTGATGTATTACAGGGGCGAGAAACTTAATCTACCCTTTGCAAAATATTCTTATAAATAATTTTGAGCTATAACTACTGGAAAATATGGGGACAAATTTAATTTATCATTTCAGGTTTAAATGTAAGACGATTTTTGGAAAATGTAGTGGCGATATGAAACAGACAGACATACAGGCGAACAAATCATTTAAGTATTTCAGAATACAAAATCGAAGGAACAAGAAATTCTAATAATTAATAATCGAGATACTGCAACATTTTCAAAATAAAATAGTAAGTTAAAGAAAACACTCGGTAGTTTCACAATATTTATTCACATTGAGTCCTTGACGACAGTAGTTTCGGTTGTTCCACCATTCTCAAAAGAGTACCAATGTATACTAGCTATCAATAACTACATCTAGGTTTTAAATACTAGGGTTTAAGCTAGCTCTTAAATGTGGGGATAAATGGAATTCTGTGTGGTTATTTGTTACTAATTTGTTATTAAACAGTGCTTTATTAATTTCGATCATTTCTAGTAGATTTAACAATCTGCCCTTATGTGTGTTGTGAATTAATTTGATATTATCTTAAACTAAATACAATAAGTGTAAATAAAATATATTTAAGTACTTTGTTAGTCAATAACAAAGAAAAAAACTGAACTACTAAAAAAGAGTGGGGTTTACCAAATATCTTGTAAAAATTGCCCAGCTATTTATATAGGACAGACTGGTAGTGCTCTAAGAGTTAGGATGAAAGAACATCTTAAATCAATTTCAAAACAAAAATATTTGTAGCGGCTTCGCAGAACATTGTATTGTAAACAATCAAACGTTAGACCAAGATAATATCAAATTAATTCACAACACACATAAGGGAGATTGTTAAATCTACTAGAAATAGTCGAAATTAATAAAGCACTATTTAATAACAAATTAGTAACAAATGACCAAACAGAATTCCATTTATCCCCACTTTTAAGAGCTAGCATAAACCCTAGTATTTAAAACCTAGATGTAGTAATTGATAGTATACATTTGTACTCTATTGAGGATGGTGTAACAACCGAAACGACTGTCGTCAAGGACTCAATTTGTATAAATATTGTGAAACTACCAAGTGTTTTCTTTACCTTACTATTTTATTCTAATAATTCATTACCGATGGAAAGGTATTAATCAATAAACCATTATAACACCAATCAAACACAACTTTGATAATTGAAGGAATAAAAATCACATTTAAATGTTTCAAAATATTTTATTGTAAACTCTACAATATTGTTTCGACATAACAATGTCTTTTTCAAGAATAACAGATTTACTTTAATGTAATTTCCGTAAATTGACTTGTTTTCAACTTAACAATTGTTTCGGGCATACTGTGGCTTTTCATCAGATGTTCACATAAAATTTAAAAATATGTAACTAAAAATACGAAATTCAAAGAGTGACTCGTAGTGTGCACAATAAAAGATTATAAATAAAATACCTTATAACACTAGAAAACAAATTTTATTGGTAACAACAAATGTACATTTTGACTACGTTCATTTTCTGAATGCCGTATTTTAGGATACGGTGGAGCATTCTTATTTCGCATCCTACGAATTATAGACTGATGTCTTATGAAGGCTCATTCTAAACCGCAATGTTCTATTTTAGACGGTTTAGATTTAATGATTTTTTTTCGAACCTCTGAAAAATGGAAAACTATAAAGAACTTCCAAGTCAAATATCTTGCTTTCGAAATAATGATTTAATCTTTTTTTGTCAGTTTTGGTTTCTACGACCCTATATTAGTATAGAAACAACCTTTCAGTAAAATCATGAAGCAAAAATTATTTTGTAAATTTGTGAAATTTCCACCTATCTATCAACCAACTATCGTATCAAAAAATTTAATAAAAACTTTTCGTCCCCGATTTTGCTGATAACTTGTGGGGTAATACAATTCAAAAATGACAAAAAAGAATAGGTCGTTTATGTCAAAAACGAGATTTTTGATTTCGAAGTTTTTTATCGAGAAAAATATTTATAAAATGTAAACCGTCTAAAATACAGAATTGCAGTTTGGAGTAAAATTTCAAGATATTAATCTATAATTCCTAAAACGTGTAATATGAAACGTTGGCGAGTTTTAAATATACGGTATTCAGAAAATAAGTAAAAAAGGATCAAAAAACCGTTACACAGGGGCATACAGATAATCCTTTGTAGGAAAAAAGTATTCTAAAGGTATTATCATCTACATATACTTTGCAACGCAAAAGATTGGAACGACCAGTCTTTCGATTTATAAATGACCTTCTATGATATGTTAGCAGATTATGTATAAGATGTAAGTCTCAGTCCATTATGTTATAAATAAAAATGTTATTTTATCCATCTGGATATTTTCCACTGTTTTATTTGAAAATTTTTGAATAATTTTGGATTTTTTTTAAATAAATAATGGAAAACATCCAATGTATCGAAAGAGGATAAAAAATGGAATAGAATGACATAATAAAATATGCTAGGTGCCGTTTGAAAAAAATTAAATTATTATTAATTATTCGCGTTTGAAGTTCTTAAACTTTGGATTTTTTTCTGAACGCCCTGTACAAATTATGAAGCTTAGTTTTGGCATGACGTTACCCTAATGACTTGGCTATAAGTAGTAAAAATTTCAACATTCTAAGTCATTTTTTATGGAAGTTATGATTTTTTATAGTTTGGGTTGCGGTGCAATCTTTTTTCCAATAAATCAAATTATTTCAGAAACTGTTCATCGTAGGCATATAGGCATACAAGTTGGTTATCAAAGTCACCTTAAAATTTTATATTTCATACGGATTCATCTCATCGTAAAAAAATATACCATTCCATTTAAAATAAGAAAGTTGACATCAACTTCCGGTATAACCGGAAGTGCCTGACAGTTAAAATTATTTTAGTTAAATAGATCATCCTTGATAACCCCTATTCCCAGATTTTCAAACCTGTAACATGTTTAATCTACCACTCAGTTTGAATGACCCTGTATAACTTTTTGAAAACGCTAGGAATTTATCAGGAGAATCTTACTAGTTCCAAATCAGGAAATCCTGGCCAGGAAAACATAATCAGTTCCACATCAGGCATCAGGCACTCCTGACTGGTTCCTCAGTATTCATCTGCATTACATGCCATCCTAATCGGACACGCTAGGCATGCTTGACCAGGTCCTGATATTATTCAGACAAATTTTTCTAGTTCTAGGTAACTTATACTACCATAATATATAAGATTATTTTAGGTCAAAACCGCATACCTGCATCAATTTGTTTTGATGTTTTACCAGTTCCTGAAACGTTTAGTTTCGTTTCGCGTTTGTTTCTGGTTTGCGTAGATCGGTCATAGAGTTTCTTTTCTGACATCATCTTTGCTCCTTGACAATTGAATTTAGCGAACGGAAATAAGAGCCATTGTCGTAGAGGGTACGCTATTGTTGAAGGGTTAAAGTGTACCATTAATTTCGACTTATTCAATGCAAGTTATAGTTGGAATCGCAGGGGGGTCGACCAAACACAAAAACCGTACCGTTCAAAACGTTCATTACCTTTTTTTATAAGAATAAAAAGTAGGTATTTACAAAAGAATAATAAGACAAAGCACGTAACATTCATAAAATCTGTTTTACTATTGGATGGAACGTTTTATTTTTAGCATTATTTAATAACCAGTAGGTTAGAGAATTCTTCCTTATATGACATCACGAAGCGATTTACTAGTTTTAATTCCCGTTGTTGTATGGATTTGTTAAAAAGAAAAAATAACAATGAAACTAGATAAAATGCATTGTTTAGCACAGCAATTATGTAATATAAAGGACGGCATTTTATATTTCAACAAATAAATGAAACACAAAGTTTAATTTCCACAATATATTAAAACACTTGACATATGTTTCGCCTAACTTAGGCTTCTTCGGAAGTATAATAAACTTAAACTAATACAGATCGGCCTTATATTTACACAGATATACATCTTAAGATATTAAGACGGAAAAGGGTAATAGATCAGGTGTTTATAGACTATACTGCGACTCTTGTGATAAATTATACATAGGTCAGATCGGCCGTACTTGAAAAAAACGAATCAGCGAACATATAAAATTTTTTGAAACAAACAACTTTGACTCAAATTATGCTAAACAAGTATATACTCGTATTCATCCCGAGGGTAGCTATTTTAAGAATTTTTATGTAGACCCCTTTTGTAAAGGTCCTGAGTCAAGTCTAGAATCCAACTTTTAAATTCCGACAACCCCCTTTGGATTCTTTTTGCAATGATTTTATTTTGTCTGAAATGTATGAACGAAACACGTTCTATAACTATATTAAAGATCAAATTGACAGCATCAAGAATTTCTGAGATAAACAGCTAATTTGATGGACTAACACCGGAGGATTTCTCATTATCTTTTTGGTAGTACGAAACATTGGAAAATCGTGAATGGTAATCGCTAAGAAATGATATAATTCGAAGTGGAAAGAGAAAAAAAGATGTTCAATAAAAGAAAAGTTAAAACATGCATTGTTACGTTAACAACGTGGAGAGAAATACAGAAAAATGAAACATTCTAGAATGGAAGAGAAAGAGAGAGAGACAGAGATAATCAGCTAATTTAATAGACTGATACCGAAGGATTTCTCATTATCTTTCTGGTGGTACGAATCATTGGAAAATCGTGAATGGCAATCGCTAAGAAATGATATAATTCGAAATGGAAAGAGAAAAAAAGATGTTCAATAAAAGAAAAGTTAAAACATGCATAGTTACATTAACAACGTGGAAAGAAATACAGAAAAATGAAACATTATAGAATGGAAGAATAAACTTACGTATTATCCGTCAGTACTAGCAAAAATAGAAATATTATGAACGTTGATGGAAAAATTGATGGATTTGTAGAAGATTCCAAACACATATTTATTTTACATGTATTTGCAATTGATACATAAAGCTCAAAAAGTTGTTTTGACATGAAAGACAGTTTGTTTCATGAATAACCTTTTTATGGCTCCAACAGCAGCCGTGGCGCGACTGGACACACACCGCGGGGCCAAAAATCTTCACTTCTATTGGTCGATATCTTGCGGTGCTCCATTTCTTCGGTAAAGGTAGCAGAGCGACCAAAAGAACAGGTTCAGAATCTCATTATATATTACATTATGGGGTCGCAATATTCGGGTGCTTCGAGTTATTGGATGCTGGATCCTCTCTCTTTCTCGCGAACCAGAGCTAAAGAGGACGAAGTTGTGTACGTTCCAAATGTATGTACTACGAGTATACATGTAGAAAGAGCAAGCAATGGTTTAGTGGTAGTGTGTTTGGATGGTGAGTGTGCAGCTCTGGGAAATAGAACCGGTTCTTCTTCTGCTGTAGTAAAGTATGAGTAAAGTTCATTCACACCCGTTGCCGCGAGATGCGATCAGTTGGAAAAAGGTGCGTTCGCCTAATAAATGTAATAATTATCCGTTTCTCTAACGCCACAAACAAATGGACAAATATCAGGATGCCAGTGGATAAGTGTTTAGCACTGTCAAGCTTATGCGTCGAACATACAAGCTGAATCTAACATCTAGTCATTTACCCCCCCCCCCCCAAACATCTCCTTCTAAAGTCTTTACAAAATTATCATCAGTAATAGCTGCTGTACAAAAATAAACTTGAATGGCTTAAAAGATAAATTCAACAACAGGTAATGTGGACTAATGATAAAAAGACAAAATCTGCAAGATTTCATGACCTAGAACGAGATCAGGATTAGAAAATTTGATTAAGAACAGGGCCAGTTGCCAGTTTTGCTGGATGATCGAAAAGAAATGATTTTTTCGTAACATTGAACTGATTTCTTCAAAAACATTTGATACATGCTAAATACGTAATAGAAATAAATAGTCCAATTCTAAAATGATCGAATTTACTTTTTTAATTACTTGCACTATTGAAAGTGTCTGCATATATGCAAATTCGATAAAGAAATCAATGAAATTTCGCCATAAATGTCTAGCAAAATTACGGTTAGCTTGTAAAAAAACAAAAGATTAAAACTAAGACCAAGAATAGGATGGGTTCTTAACTTTCGACCAAAAATAATACAAAATGCAATAGCGCAATTATTTTTTTAAATGTTATGTAAAATGGTAAGTTATGTTGGACTTATTCTTGATTAAAAAAAAAATCAACGTGAAATGTGTAAATGGTAAAACTGTATGTTTTGTTAATAAGGTCAAGAATGAATTGTTTGAAATTAAATTGAATTGAAATTTGGTAAAATAAAAGTAAAAGTAAGTAAAATAAACTCAAAACAGACTCACCCCTATTAACCATACAAAAACATTAACAAACGGACACCTGTTTCGCCCATTTCTCGTGTTGATAACGCCAACATATGAAGTGGGCGAAACACGTGTACCTTCGTTAATGAATTTGTGTGGTTAATAGGGGCGAGTCTTTTTTTATTTTATATATATTTTTATATTACTAAATGTAAATCTCAATTAGACAGGTCAACGCGGAACAGGAAATTAAGACCAGAGATGTCATTCCCGAGGTAGTTTAGTCCGAGTCTGACCTTAGAAATTCTTCAGCATGTCATTATAAATTTCAATGCGCCAGGGCCAGATCCGAATTCGCCGTTAAAAAACGCAAAAGTGATTACTTTTCTTTATAATTTTCTTTCAGTACTACAGAGTAGTGGTCGGGAAATTGAAAGATCCCTTCAAAAAGGAGGGTACTCCAATGGGGGGTTAAAAAAACCATGATGATCATTTTCGATGTATTTTTTGAGAGCAAATTCGAATTTTTCTCCAGAATTTCCGGAGCACATTCAAATTCAGAGATATCCTTTTCTGAAAAAAAATAACCCAAATTAGTGGTATTTTGAGATTAATATAAAAATCTTCATGTGTCGAGGTAACTTAAACAACTTTGGAAATGATTACTCTATTAGTTGTTTGGTCTTTAATTTAGGCCAAAACTTGTATTTTTGGATTCTTTAAGCTAGGACATCTTTAAATTCTGACGTACTGGTGCATTTCTGAGGCCAGATTTGGACTGCCTGATTGTTGTTTTCATTTTCAATCCCCGCTTTCGTTGATCTGAGTTGTTAATTAGTTACAATTCAATTAATTTAGTTATATAGCTCTCATGGAACCTTACTTCTATTCTCTTCGAATCTTCAGGGATGTATTAGTCGAAGAAAAGATTATTATTATAATGATTTATGAACTTCCTGACCGAAAGCATAATTACAAAAAAACAAAACAATTAAAATCATTACTTTTTTACAATGGTTACGACCAATTTTTTATACATCCTGTATATCATATTAACAAAACACGGTCTTTGGCCTTTACAAGTGATTCATAACAAATGTCTATTCGTAATTAAGTACGGTTTATTTTTTTTCCTGAGGCATATTTGCAAAAGAAGCAAAAAATTGAACATTTACTTATTTTCATACGAGACCCGTCAATTACCTGTATAATAATGATCACTCCAAATACGAACATGTATTAAATATTACTTCCGCGAAATGAACGCGTGCATATCAAAATTTTTGACCAATGAAATTGCGAATTTTGTGATCTTCTGTCCGGGCGGGCTGCCGCGGCGAGTCGAATTTTCGAAAACGCCCGTGGCGACACGAACGGTTTGATCTTCGGGAGCGGCACATTTTCATTTTCGTTACGTATTAGCAACAGGCATCGGTTTCGAACAAGACGTAAAACAGCCAGGAGGAAGAAGAAAAGAGCCGTCCAATATGTTGGAGAAGAAGACAAGACGAGGAGAAATAACCGAGTAGGACGTTAACCTCGCGCGAGTGCCAGAGCATTTAACAAAAAAGTTAAGATGCCGCGGTGCTGTAAAATATATACAAGCGAATCGGCCGTATTGGCCACACGAAATACGAATACCGCATCTCCAACTGTAATAACCGAAGAAAATTTCACTTTTTTTCCGTATGAAATAACAAATAGATGCATAGAAGAGTAAAATAAAAGGAAAAGTGAACAACAAACTAGATGGTAAATAATACTCGTTCTTTGGATTTTAGAAACAAATGAGATTGTGTTAAGTTATTAGTTATGATGTCACAATAATCACAGAAAGATTTGTTCCAGAAATATAAAGGGCCAAAGGGTCAACCTCAACTCAGAAGATAAAACACTATCGAATTCTTACAATTTTTCGATTTGTTGTCGAAATTTAAAGATATACGAGGGTAAATCAAATATAAACGGTAACTTGACTATTTAACTTAGTGCGTAATTCCGATTCAGTGGATTCGATGCTCCAGTGTTGTTTGGTTTATGAGGAGGAGGAAACCCGCTTAGGTAGCAGCTGCGCTCGGTTCTGTCCACAGTACAGCCATGACTGAACGCAAGGTACCTTCGTCTGCTTCATCTGTACAACGTATCATCATAAAGTTTTTAACCAATGAAGGCGGTTAGGTTAAACCATCAGAAATTTTCACTCGTTTGAAGGCGCAGTTCGGGGATGCTATAATGCTACACCGTCTCAAAATCGAGTGTATACGTGGGTCGTGGGTCAGAGAATTTAGGGATGGGCGAGAACGTGAGAACGTTTCGAAAATGAAAGTCATGATCGACGCCCAAGAACAAGTCTCACAAATGACAACGTCTTGCTGCATCAATGCTGTTCGAGAGCTTTTTGAAGGTGATCACCATCAGCTAGTTAACTATTGAACAACAGTGTTCAATCCATCATCACTGATGAACTTGCTTTTAGAAAACTTAGTGCTCTAGTGCTCGCCGAGTTTCAAGGTTGTTGTTGATTTCAACCGAAAATCAAAAACAGGTCAGGTCAGAGATCAGTGAAACACTTCTGAATCGATTTTGATAAGTAGGGTAGTTTTTCCTTGGGTATATCGTCACTTGTGATGAGACGTGGGTCCACCACTACACTCAATCAATACCGAATCAAAAATGGCGAGTAAGGAGTGGCGAAGAAAGGATGAAGGCTACCCTGTCAAAGCCAAAACCCGTCTCTCAGCCGGAAAAGTGCTTGCGACTGTTGTCTTTGACTCAATGGGAGTTTTACTTATTGATTTTCTTCACGATTAACAAACAGGTATTCACTTTTCCGTGGATTACTATTCTGATTTGTTACAGTCGAAAAAGATCGCGTATTGAAGCAAACGACGGGTTATATTCATTAGAGATATTATCTTCTTTCATGACAACGCCAGGCCACACATTGCAGTTTTGACAAGGAATAGTTTGGAGGAAATGGGTTGGGAAACCCTTGAGCATCCTCCTTATAGTCCTTACTTGTCACCCTGTGATTAGTTTTTGTTCGCGCTCTTGAAAGAATCACTCGGAGGCAAAAGATTTGAAAGCAATGAAGAAGTAGAGGAGTATGTGCACAATTGGCTGACAACTCGCTCTCAAACTTTTTATCAAGAAGGAATAATTCATGCTTCCAAATCGGTGACAAAAGTGTGTAGAACATGTAGGTGACTACATTGAAAAATGTTAAACGTTTAGTTTGTGTGTACCATTAATTAATATTTTTATTTTACAAATTACAGTTTATATTTGATTTACCCTCGTAGATAGTGATAGAATACATAAAACTGAAAAATAATGAAGAAATGAAGTCAAGATCGAAAAACGATCCAACTTGTTAATGTATGTATAAATGCCTTGTGATTTTTCAAGTTTCTGTTGCTTACTTATGACACTTAGCTTCTGGTCTGGTATCAGGAGTTTTAAACCCATCGTGTGTTGATTAATTATTAGCCTTAATTATGACGCAAATTATTAAAATCAAAAATTATTTATTATACTATATTAATTTTGCACCCCCATTATTTCGAAAACTGTCCATTTTTAGGGATTGTGCCCATGAAAAGTTTAGTATGAACCACCTTTTCCCAGAGTTTCAACCGCCTTTTCCATTGGTTCCGTGCGGGGTCCTCTGGAACTAATGAACCCATTCTAAAAATCCTTTGACAATAGAAAGCTATATTATCTCTAATTAAAATATAATTTCTTTAAAAAAATATTGAATGGAAGTACTCAAAATGACTTTAAATAAATGACCTTTCCATAAGATTTATATATAGAGCCGAAAGGTCTGATGGCTTCGAAGATATGTTAACGTTTGATGGCTTGAATTTTAGAGAGGTCATCATAGATTCTATCTCGTTCTAGTTGCTTGCTTATTTTAGGTGGATGAAAACAGATTACCAGTCCAAAAGTTTTAGAAACACCTCACCTTCTTAGTTCGCGTATTTTTGCATATACGAAAGTTTTTTTATTCTGTAATTTGTTGTTACTCCTATTCTAACTTGTTTGTTTGACGCCCCCATCAAAGATTCATGTAGTTTTATTTCCGATGTCTGTAGCCAAAGCCGCGCAAGCAATGCAAGAAGCATCTCAACGCAACGGTGAAATCCCCTGCCAGCGAATCACCACATCACATAACATAAGGAAGCGCATATAATTAACAATCAGTCTGTTGTGAGAGTGAGTGCACGTAGTAGGAGAGTAAGTAGTATGAGTGCATGTGTAAGCGGCGAGTAATTATAAACGTGAGAAAAACAAAAGCCGCTTCCTATCCTCCGATCCAACCGAAGGATGAGACGGCGATGTCTTAGCAGGCATATGAAAGGCTCGTTGAGAACTCCACTGTGTACATAACATACAGGGTCATTCAAACTGAGTGGTACATTAGACGTTTTAGGGAAACTAAGCATGTTACAGATTTGAAAATTTGAGAGTAGGGGTTATCAAGGATGACTTATTTAAATAAATACAGATTTGAAAATTTGAGAGTAGGGGTTATCAAGGATGACTTATTTAAATAAATACAGATTTGAAAATTTGAGAGTAGGGGTTATCAAGGATGACTTATTTAAATAAATACAGATTTGAAAATTTGAGAGTAGGGGTTATCAAGGATGACTTATTTAAATAAATACAGATTTGAAAATTTGAGAGTAGGGGTTACCAAGGATGACTTATTTAAATAAATACAGATTTGAAAATTTGAGAGTAGGGGTTATCAAGGATGACTTATTTAAATAAATACAGATTTGAAAATTTGTGAGTAGGGGTTATCAAGGATGACTTATTTAAATAAATACAGATTTGAAAATTTGAGAGTAGGGGTTATCAAGGATGACTTATTTAAATAAATACAGATTTGAAAATTTGAGAGTAGGGGTTATCAAGGATGACTTATTTAAATAAATACAGATTTGAAAATTTGAGAGTAGGGGTTATCAAGGATGACTTATTTAAATAAATACAGATTTGAAAATTTGAGAGTAGGGGTTATCAAGGATGACTTATTTAAATAAATACAGATTTGAAAATTTGAGAGTAGGGGTTATCAAGGATGACTTATTTAAATAAATACAGATTTGAAAATTTGAGAGTAGGGGTTATCAAGGATGACTTATTTAAATAAATACAGATTTGAAAATTTGAGAGTAGGGGTTATCAAGGATGACTTATTTAAATAAATACAGATTTGAAAATTTGAGAGTAGGGGTTATCAAGGATGACTTATTTAAATAAATACAGATTTGAAAATTTGAGAGTAGGGGTTATCAAGGATGACTTATTTAAATAAATACAGATTTGAAAATTTGAGAGTAGGGGTTATCAAGGATGACTTATTTAAATAAATACAGATTTGAAAATTTGAGAGTAGGGGTTACCAAGGATGACTTATTTAAATAAATACAGATTTGAAAATTTGAGAGTAGGGGTTATCAAGGATGACTTATTTAAATAAATACAGATTTGAAAATTTGAGAGTAGGGGTTATCAAGGATGACTTATTTAAATAAATACAGATTTGAAAATTTGAGAGTAGGGGTTATCAAGGATGACTTATTTAAATAAATACAGATTTGAAAATTTGAGAGTAGGGGTTATCAAGGATGACTTATTTAAATAAATACAGATTTGAAAATTTGAGAGTAGGGGTTATCAAGGATGACTTATTTAAATAAATACAGATTTGAAAATTTGAGAGTAGGGGTTATCAAGGATGACTTATTTAAATAAATACAGATTTGAAAATTTGAGAGTAGGGGTTATCAAGGATGACTTATTTAAATAAATACAGATTTGAAAATTTGAGAGTAGGGGTTATCAAGGATGACTTATTTAAATAAATACAGATTTGAAAATTTGAGAGTAGGGGTTATCAAGGATGACTTATTTAAATAAATACAGATTTGAAAATTTGAGAGTAGGGGTTATCAAGGATGACTTATTTAAATAAATACAGATTTGAAAATTTGAGAGTAGGGGTTATCAAGGATGACTTATTTAAATAAATACAGATTTGAAAATTTGAGAGTAGGGGTTATCAAGGATGACTTATTTAAATAAATACAGATTTGAAAATTTGAGAGTAGGGGTTATCAAGGATGACTTATTTAAATAAAGAAAGACTCGTTCTAATTACCACTAACTAAATTTTCTGGGGCCCAGTCTCGCGTTGATAATGCCCAAGTGTGAAGTGGTAGAAACACGTGTCCGCTCATATAAAATTTAGTTAGTGATGATTAGGGTGAGTCTTTCTTTATTTAATTATTCTTTTACCACAGCTTCCTATTTTCTACTATGATCTATTTAACAAAAATAGTTTCAATTGTCGAGCACTTCCGGTTATACCGGAAGTTAATGCCAAGTTTCTCTTTTTAAATGGAATGGTGTATTTTTTACGATGAATTCGTAATGAAAAATAACATTTTAAGGTGACATTGATAACCAACTTCTATGTCTACGATTAATAGTTTCTGAGATAATTTAATTTATTGGAAAAAATGATTGCACCGCAACCCAAAGTATAAAAAATCATAACTTCCATAAAAAATGACTTAGAATGTTGAAGTTTTTACTACATATAGCCAAATCATTAGGGTAACGTCATGCCAAAACTAAGCTTCATAATTTGTACAGGGCGTTCAGAAAAAAATCCAAAGTTTAAAAACTTCAAACACGATTAACTTCATTTTTTCAAATGGCACCTAGTATATTTTATTTTGCCATTCGATTCCTTTTTTTATCCTCTTAAAGACAAAAAATTCAACAAAAATACGCAATATGTATGATTTATTCACCCCTTTATTCCTTTAATCCCCTCTCTTTGCTGTTATTAACAAAAATTTGAACCAGTTATTTTTGTTATATGTTCTGTAATTCCTTTTTGTTTATACTTTTTAATTAGAAAAAACCAAAAGTTACATTAATATTAATAAAAACATATTGTAGACAAGAAGAATTTTTTAAAGTTATGTATTAAGTTCGAAAAGTTTTAATATCTATTAATATTAACAGGAGACATTTGTTGTAATATAAATAAAAATCAGTTCTACACTTAATTAATGATATTAAACAATTTCCCGTGTCAGCTCAGATAGTTCATTGCAACAAAAAATGTCACTAAATGACATGAACTATTAAGGATATCATGTGTAACAAATTAACTGATGTAATATATGTTTAATGTTCATACATTTCTCTTCATTAATGGGACCTGAATAAAAAGCTGCTTAGTTGTGTGCTTATACTCCAATTAATGCTGATTAAAATAGTAAGTGAAAGCATCTGATAATACGCTTCTTATAATCATCAACGTAAAAGCAAAAGTAATTTCAATAGAACACCAAATGTAGTTACATTTTTAGGAGACTGCACGTGGACCAATTGCTTCATATTACAACTGGAATCTACCAAACACTCTCCAACACAATATATATTAGGCAGCTTACAAGTTAGTTATGATTATGACCTTAGAGTATAAATATATACATATAAATAAAATTGGAGTCTCTGTTGGTAATATTAAAATCACCACTTTTTACTGAATGCATATGGATGTGTAAACGGTACATGTACCAAAATAACATTTTTTTAAATTTTTGTCTGTCTGGCTATTTTTATTTAATTATTATTATTAATAAATAGTTATTAATTTCTAAAATAAAAGTAGCCTAAGTCACTTCGTATTACATTAGCTATCCGCCAGTGAAAGTTCCATCAAAATCGGTCCAGCCGTTTCAGAGATTAGCTGGAACAAACAGACAGACAGGCGCCTCCCGCCAATTAATATCACAAAGGCTGCCCATCGCGCGGACTCAGAACGTGCGAGCGGACTATTGCTAATGGTTGTGTCTCAACGACTTCGTTTATAATTTTAAAAATAACTTTTCTGTTAAATTCCACGCGGACGAAGTCGCGGGCACAGCTAGAATATAAATATATATTCTAAGGCAGCGTACTTGAGATAGCACGCACAGCTGGACATCCTCTCTCTCTTTAACGCGATCGCATTGGATCTCTCTCTAACAATCAGGCCGCGTGAGAGTGAGAAATGATGTCCGAATACACTTCCTACCTCAACACGCTGTTATAGTATTGTTAACAACTGTCAATATCGCGTAATCAAATACAACTGTCACTATCAGACTATTTATATTCACTAATTAATTCTCAAACCACACTACAATTAACAATTTACAACTCTTTCGCCTATTATTTCACGTCTCCGCTTTTCGGCTTCTGCCGACTGGTTGTTAGAACTGTCCCGCCGATTTCACGGAAGCTTATTTATAGTCATTTCATTTGTTCTGGAAGCTTCTAGAATCGACGTTTCTCGAAATTTATAGTAGTTTATTTGTTCTGGAAGCATCTAGACTGACGTTTCTCGAAGTTTCTAGTCCTTCCTTTGATATCGGCAACCCACATTACAGATGTGTGTCGTAAATTGCCTGTACATACGGAACAGTATTGTAAAATCGCCCCCCTCCCCATGTTTTTATGCTCTAAGGTTATGACACGTTCACTCTACTTGACGTATAATTCTTGGGCGTAACTTACAGACCATATGTTGATGACGTAAACGCAATGTTTCGATAATTTTACAGTACCTATTATTATGCAGCAACTTCATAATATACAAAGTATGTTTTAAGGTTGCATATCTAAACTAGAAAGGAAAACGGATCCTTTACAAAATCACTCATTTGTCGACATTCACACTTATTTTTCTCAGAAATTTTTAATACGAAAAAGGAAATTAGACATACTAAAGAAGCCTAAAATCTCTAAAAGGAAGAAGTTCTTGACTTTATTGTGTGGTAATTACTTAAGATTGATTGGTTTTTCTTACAACCCATATATAAAATCTAACTTTACAATGACAAAAAAAAATTGTTATCATTACAAGGTCGCTAGTCCAAAAATATTTCATTGAAAATTTTAAAAGCAGCAGAGTAGGTATATGGATTCAATATTCAAAATTCATGCTTTTTTAAAGCATTTTCTTATTCTAAAATTTTTCATAAAGTTAAAGGAATAGATGGGTGGCCAATTTACATCTTCCTAAGTATACCGATTGATAAATTGCACAAGCAATAATCTATACCAATGTTCTGATGATCACTCATCAACAAGTTTTCCTATATTCTATAAATAGTCATTTACATGACCCGATCACTTTGGAATTAGTATAGAATGTACAATATTTGAAATCCAAACTTAAATAAATATTAATGTATTTTTGTAACAGCAAATCGATTTTTCTGCGTGAAATATTCGAATAAATATAAAATGAGGATCATTAAGCAAATTTAATTTCATTTGAAGATTAACTCTAATAATAATGTCTTTATTTGGTCGGCGATATCGCGAGTTTGCTATGCTTATTGCGAAACGAATTGTGCATAGTTAATAAGGTAGACTGTCGTTTTCTTGAAATACAAAAAACAGTTGTTAAGAAGCAATTTCCTCATCTCTTATAGAAGGAGGTCGGTAACCTGTAGTTTACCTGGTGCTTCAGAAGCTAAATGTATAAAAAGATACATCTTCTCCATTAGGCAAAGCTAGATATGCAGGTTTCCTACATGCGTATCTATCTATGTACAACACCACGGTTGCATTCAAATAATAAACGACTAGTAGGTATGCCAGTGCAAACAAATCGCATGGTGGTTTTTGTTTTTTGAATTCCCTAACAATTGACAGCTTATTTAATTTATGTTCTTTGTATATACTGCTATATACAACTTTTGATATTGTTTTGTTGCTTACGACACAATTTCGTTGAAACATTATCATGATCCCAGATTTACAGTTACGACATCTGTGATCGGAGTTACGATAGTACGAAGACGCTCGGGGAACTACAGAAACAGACGCTTTAGACTTATGGAATATGATATTTAGTAGTGGTGGTATATGGCGGCATAATAAAGAAATTCAATAGTATAGAAATTTAATAAAAAAAAAAAAATTAATAATGAACTGTTTCAATTCAAAATACTTTCAACTCTAAAAGAAAAAAATATCTATATAATTATATCTATTTAGTTGAAGGAAAAAACACTTGGTATACGTTTCATAAATATTATTTAAAATAATCTTAACAATTTTTTCGACTGTGACGTCGCTTTCAAAAGGATGAGTAAACGGTAATTACTAAGGGTTGAAGGTAGTTTGTCCTATTTATAATAGAGATTTTAATACGGGGGAAATCCCAAATTCCAGTTGGTCATTACATATTTGTTGATTCAGGTACTGGGCTCTGCTTATCGCTAATATTTCTAGTTTGTTTAGCCGTTGGCTTTTGTTGACATTGTATAATAATTTTACATTTTGTGAATCTAAGGAATGCTTGTTCACTATACAATGTTCAGCAATTCCTGTACATTTTTTGTTGTTTTCAATAGATTTTACATGCTCGTCTATACGATATTTTAAGGCTCGACCAGTCTGACCAATATAAAACACATTACAGTTTTTACATTTTACTTCATATACACCATTTTTTTGGGATACATCTATTTTTTCTTTACTGTTAATAAAAGAGAACCTAAATTGTTTTTATTTACACATATTGAATTTAGATTGTATTTCCTTAGTCTACGGCAAATTTGTGTGCTTACATTAGGTATATAATTAATTAAATTGTATGTCAAGGTATTTTTGGTTTCTGGGACTGCGTAGAACTTATTTAATATTAATTTCTTTTGTTTTTTGGAAATTATTTTGTCGATTAAGTTTGCATCGTATCCATTATTTTCAGCTAATAACTTTAAAAATTGAACTTCTTTATTAAACTGAGGTTTTTCAATAGGTAAAGTGATTAATCTATGTACGAAAGAGTGAAATGAACTTAATTTAACCTTATGGGATTGTCTAGATTTAGCGTGAGTGATGACAAAGTAGGTTTTCTGTATATATCGAATTTTATACAATTGCTACTTCTAGTTAAAGTTAAATCTAAGGAATTTAGGGATACTTTATTTTCTATTTCTAAGGTGAATTTAATTGTGGGATAGAAGGAATTTAATAAGTTCAATAGAAGACTTAGTTGTCTTTGGGTGCGTCTCCAGACACAGAAAATATCATCTACATATCTGACGTAATAGTGAATTTGTTTTATTAACTGATTATCTAAACTGAATAACTTTTTTTCAAAGTGAGACATAAAAATTTCACTCAGTAACGGTGATAGAGGGGAGCCCATAGGGAGGCCGTCTAATTGTATGTATATGTTATATCTCGATTTTATTAACTTGAGATTAACATAAATTTATTATACCGAACTAATCTTTGTAATTTTTGTAGAGATAGTCTCGGGCTAATTGGTCGATACGTTGCAATATGTAAATATTAATAAAAACACCCTTAAATGCAACTATCGTCTTGGAGAGTGTTTCTTTGTTTAGTTGCAATTCAACTTATTTAAGTTAATACCATTAACTTCTGAATAAAACAACCAAACTGAAGATAATAAGTTTATTACTTAAGAGTCGAAGCACATCTGAGGGATGAATGCCCCTGTACCAATATTTATATCTAACATATATATTTAAAGAATGTGACACCCCCTCAGCATACATCTATTGGGGTAAGTAAATGCCCTGGTTGGTCTTACAACTGTTTAATCTCCAAGTAGACATTTGAGTAGGTCATAAATTTGTCACCTTATGATGTTAGTTTTAAAATGCGAATCCTAATGCTGTCGAGATGATCTGTTTTATATCTTTAGGAGATAAGTGCGTAAGAACGGTATCACGTAATGTTGTTTCTAGTTTATGAAATACTTATCTGTAAAATATTTATATCTAACATATACACTATTATCAAACTTAAAATAACTTTGATTAATACAAATTTGCAGTAAATTGAATAAATCGTCTTTTTCTATTGTATTTAAGTCATTATTATTATTGATAAGTTCTTTACATATACCTAATAATTCATTCAAAGGAATTGATGGGAATAAATTAACTACATCAAACGAGACTAATATAGCATTCGTAGGTATATTAAGGTTTTGAATATTTTTAACAAATTGTATAGAATTGGTAATTGCAAAATTTGAATTTAGTTTTAATAGGTTGGTGAAAATGAGATTGAGTTTTTTACATAATTTATATGCTGGGGCATTCACACAGGATACTATGGGTCTCATGGGAAAATATTTTTTGTGTATATTAGGTAAAGAATATAATATAGGTGGATTAGGATTCATAACAGTTAACTTATAAGCGTCCGATTCTGGTATTATGGAATTATTTTTGAATATACTTTTGACCTCTTTTTGAAACTTAGTTGTTGGGTCCAAGTTTACTTTTTGGAAATTCTTGTTGTTGATTATAGAAAGAGTTTCATTGATGTAATCATTTTTATTTACGATAGATAGATAAAATACACTGATGCTGCAGAACGCAAAGGAGGCGGAACCAGGAGCACCAGAAAACATTAAAAAAAAAACAAAATTGTTTTGAATGATCGAAAAGTGAAATTGGGTGAGTCAGTTGACATCGTAAAGATATCAAAATAACGTGTTGGCTTTATATTGCATAAGCATTAGACTATGAGAAAGCTCTGTTCAAAATTCTGTTTGCTCACTGTTGACTAAATTCAAGAACGTGTTGATGATTCTGAGCAGTGTTTGGGCATGTTTAAACGTAAACGTAACATAAATCGGAATTTTTGCGTCGATATGTGAGAACAGACGAAACATGGATCCATCAGTTCATTCTGGAATTAAAACGACCGTCATTTGAGTGGACAGCAACTGGTGAACCTCGTCCAAAGCGTTCGAAAGCACAACAACAACTGCCTGGAAAGGTTATGATCTCGGTATTTTGGGATGTGCGTGGTGTAATATTCATCGACTATTTTGAGAAGGGAAGTACCATCAACAGTGAATTGTAGTAATTATACAGCATTATTGTAACGTATGAAGGCCGCAAAATTGAAATTGTAAAGAAACGACGGCATATGGAAAAGAAAAAAAATTTCTTCATTAAGACAACGCACCGTGTCACAAGACATTTGTCATCAAAACAATGGCAAAACTACATGAATTGAACTTCGAATTGCTCCCACATCCACCGTATTCTCCAGATTTGGCTCACAGCGACTACTGGCTCGCCGGCATGAAATTTCTCTCGAATGAAGAGGTTATATTTTGAGGCAAAAGATAAATACCACAAAAGTGGTATTGAAATGTTAGAGCGGCGCTGGAATGATTGTGTTGCTCTTGATGGAGATTACGTTGTTGAATAAAGCCAATTTTGAATAAAAAAAGTGTTTTCTTTGTTAGGTCCGAGACTTTTCAGCCCATTTGTTAGATTACGGCACTCAGGGAACGCCATGGTTAAAATGTAAGTGTCGTGCACCATCTAAAGCGTTACCCATCCGTCCAAAAATCATTTGCAAACGACCAGTTTCATGAAACCGATTGCATGAATTTGGAAAAATAGTTTTAGTAACGTCGTCGTTCGATGAAGTCGTGTATTAGAGGTATTACCTCTGTCCCATTTATTGAAATAAAAAAGATCTAATTTATTTATGGAAACAACCTTACCTGTATTTGATGCTGTAGTCCCGGAAACTGGACTCGAAGCTGCCGAAGGACTCACTGGATTTGAGTTTGGTTCTTGTTTTACACTGAAACAAAACAAGAAATCTAGAATTCCTAAACCGACGCAACTAATAAACTAATGATTTATTTTAGCTATTGTAGATAACACATATTCAGAAAATTTTATGGTAGATATAGTCCTTTTGCTTCTACTATTTCTATTTATTATTAAATAAAATACCGTAATATTATTTAAATAAGATATACCGAATTTTGAAATATTCGTACCCACATAGGTAACGGTTTTTAAGGTTCTTTTGTTTGTTTGGGGAAAAATGCATCGGTTTATAATTTTTTCGGTTGTGTTCTATTTTTTTGTTCTCTTGTATCAAATTGTACCAAAAATGTTATATTTTTGATGTGTTTATTAGTTTTCCATTGTTTTATTTATTTATATATTTTGAGGAAGCTACCACATCATTTACCATGTTTTTAGACCATTTTGGTAAGGAAAATTGAGTAATTTTCAAAGGATATTACTATCATGTGAAAGAAAAATAAGAAAAAAGAAAACAGGAAGTAAATCTAATTGGCCGTTTGCAAGGTAATAATATTATGCGCTTTAGATCGATCGTAGAGTACAGGTACGGCCACGACGACGACGACGCCGTCGTCGCCTCCACCGTTGAGTCGTTACCTGGTTAGAGTGGCATCTTGTAGAGGCGCCGTGGGGCTGGGAGCAGAGCTGGTGGCTTCCATGGCTGCTCCAGGGGCCTAAGCCGGTACCAACCTCGATCTGCATCATCAGCCACCACAATCGATTCCCATCACTAACTACGCTTAACGCCGCCACTGTCTACTTTCAACTGTTATTCTTATCACCGCCGTTCGTGATCGTCATAACTACGATATTATAATATTTACGCGTTTTAAAAGCGCGCCACTGCACTAAACTAATGGGGGATCCACGTAGAACTAACTGCTGTCACCTTCTTACCCCGCTTTCAGCTAAGGGTTGTTCAATTCGCATCATTCGATAATATTCGTGCGCCAAAGGGCCTAATGCGCATGTCACCATACAGCGTTATATTAATTTTTCCAATGCAATGATCCTCTCCAACACAACATTGTGCTTGAACGGGAAAACTAGAGGAAACTTCAAATAATTATCCTATGCCCACGCTATACCTATATACACAGTTTTCGTTGCATTTTTCTTTACTTTCAGCAAATGTTTAACGAGGCTGCTTCTGCCTGTACAATTGTCTGGCACTTTTTAATGCTTAACCGTTAATAAAATTGAGTATATATTTCGTTGTTCTATTGTTCCTTTTCATAATACTGTAGGTAGCAATATGTTCATTTTTGAAATCGTTTACCATAAGAGAGTGACTTGATTTCACATGGTGGAATTCCATTTTTATAAACAAATAAAAATAAAATTAACTAAAAAAAGTTTCAACAAATTTACTTAAGAAATTCTCTAATACAACTGTTTCGAGAGGTCTGTCACTCTTAATGAGTAAACAATGAGTCACTCTTAAATTTAAAAAATATATTTAAAAAAAATTGTTAAACTTATTTTGGTTAATTTTATTTGTAAAAATATTTCATCAAGAATACACCACAATAAACTTATGAAACAAAGAAAATCATTACATAGCCATCGAACGTGTTTATTTATTTAAATAAGCAAATTTGAGTGCAACAATTGTTTCTCCCCACAGGGGCATTATCAGTTTATATAGTTTTTGTAGAAAATCTCATATAGAGGTAGACCTCATAATCAATAGGGGAGAGAGACGTGGTTTGTGAAAAATATTTTATAACGGATAAAATAACAATATGTTTTTATAGCCTATACATTAAATTGATTTTAAAAATTTGCAATCATTTTTTGTAGAATTTGTTTTACTTTGGATTATATTAAAAAACATATTACGCAAAAACACAGTTCAATTTAGATCTTTATGTGGTAGAAGAATTATTCAATTAGGGGGCACCTTTTTGCTGCAAATAAAAGTAATACATGTCAGTAGTAATTGCTAATGGTAATTTTATTATTAATAATTTTTAATTACTTTACAATTATACATCACCAACAAAGGATTCAAAACCAAAAACTAAATCCAAAACGAAGTTGTGTTATTTTTTTCTGACTAGCTTTTACTATAGCTAATTTTTCGTAATTGAGAGTGAGTTTAGATGTCAGAAAAAATACGTTTCTTTCATAATATTTATATTTTCTAGATCACCTTATTTAGATATTTATAGTATGATAAAAACAGTTTGACAAATAAACATTTTTCAATTTGGCTTTCAAATTAAAAGGAACATTTTTTTTGTATTAAGAAGTAAATTTGAAATTTAATGTATATAATACATTTGTTAATTATTTATCCAAAAGTGGACTAATAGTTCCTCAATGTAATAATAAAAAAAATTATATTTCCTAAAAATTAACTTTTTAGGTCAACGTTTTTCATTTCTCCTTCAATATTATCTGCAAAAACTGAATTTATTATTCTATTCAAAAAAGAAGGAATTAAAATCCTTATTCGTCTAAATATTAAGATCAAAGATCTCAAATTTTGAACGCGTCCTACCAAGTAGGCACAACGAACCCTAAGCCATATTCCACGACCGGTTTCGACCTATCGGGTCTCATCAGGTGGGCGCTGGCAGAAAGACCTTTACAGGCTACATTATAAATATAAATATAGAATCAACAGAAACAACTACTCCGAGGGCTAATACCGGTCGTGGGATATGGCTATAGGTTCGTTGTGCCTACTTACTAGGACGCGTTCCAAATGTGAGATCTTTGATCTTAATATTTAGACGAATAAGGATTTTAATTCCTTTTTTTTGAATATGTTACATCTTCGTCTAAGAATCTATCGGAATCAACAGTGTAATTCAATGCCGGTAGGGGTATTAGCCCTCGGAGTAGTTGTTTCTGTTATATTTATATTTATATTTTTAAATTTATTATTGTTTTTTATTTACCGAATTGTAAAAAATAGGACATAAGACAACTGTAGCTATACCTAATAAGGGAAGAACATTTAATATTTCAAGAAATAGAGTATGTTAATATAAAAAAGAAAATTATCGACTATGGTAAAAAAGTCCCACGAAAATTAAAGTACATTTTTTGAAATTCTTCGAAAACTAGTACGTTTTTATGTTATTACTTTAATTATTTCTGAATAACGTCACTAAACCATTCTAGAGACTATTAAGACTCAAACGTTTTATTTATAAACACTTCGAACAGTTATAATATTGAGAAATAATTAAGTAATATGAAATACCCTGACAATTCCAGAAATAAAGAATTCCCTAGTATCTTAGAGCTTCAAATTTCTCTTACCAGTAACCACCATAGAATAGCTCTCCACAAGAGTCATGAATATATCAATCTACAAATAATACAAGGCACTTTGACTCTACTGTTTCGTTACACTGTATCTTCTTCGGATGTTATATTTGAACTAATACAATTACAAATTTATAGTGCATATGCTAACAGTTCTGGGAGGGAGTGAAGATTGAAATAAATTTAACAAGGGTGAATTATTGACCTCTAATTGTTCATTATTAAGACTATTTTTGTTTTTGTTAATTTCTCATCTTTCTCTCTCTAATCACACCACCCACCCATTCTCACGATTCCGGCACTACAGTATAGGTCGGAGGGACTACCCGCCCGAGTAGCTAGTGGGAATGAAACACAAAAAGTTATTTTTTTCATGTAAAAATAAAATTATTAAGATATATTTGAACGTTTTTTATTAATTTCGAAACGGTAAGTACTTACTAAAAAAATATGCCTCGTATTACAATTTCTACTTCACGAAATTTAATAAATTCTACATTGTATGTTTAAATATGTACATAACTTGTAATTATTAATGTTATTGGAGCACATTTTTTTATAGTTTAATATTATTTACAATTAAGATATTGATAGTACAAAGATATCAAGATTTGTTGAGGAAAGACTAAAATAAATCACGAAAATATCAAGACAAGATTCGAATTCTCATTATTTCGCGATAACAAGACAATTTTTCGAGAAATACCGTATTATCTCCTCTTATGGCAGCCCTACCCTGGAATTTAATACCACATACTTTTAGATACTTTTATTCTCACGAAATCGTTGAGCATTTTAAAGAAATTTAATTATTCTTCAGTTATTTTTTTCGTTGAGCATAAGCATACAAGAGGATTATTATTAAACATTCATGCTACCTACATATGTACTTATTTCTCACAGGTATCTTTTATTTCGAACAGGTTGGGGAATGGACCACCAACTGCCATCTTTGTAATTTGCTGGTGTTGCGAATTACTTCGACTGGGGTTGGAGTACTTTGCATCAAGATGAAATGGAACGGGTTTTTTTTAATCGACCATTTCGGTTTGACCGTTTACAAGCCTACGTTGCTGCGTAATTTGATGCTTGACCCCTTATTTTATATCTAAAGAGAAATAAGTACCTACATAAGTTCGAAACAGGAGGGTGGTTAGTAGAACCGGATTTTTGCACCGATTTTATTCCATTTCTCACTATGTATACAATACTCTTTTGAAAAATAAAATAAACAATGTCAAACAAAAAGAAAAATTAATATAATTGTATAGTTACATATATAGTCTATTGGGATCGTCCTTATATTGACAATTTCTGAATTTTTATGTTCCCAGGGGCTCATATGATTCGAAACAAATTAAAAATATGAATTTCTTATCTGAATTACTGGGTTTTTCGGTATTAAATATAATTAATTTTTATATATTCAAAAAAGAAGGAATTAAAATCCTTATTCGTCTAAATATTAAGATCAAAGATCTCACATTTGGAACGCGTCCTATCAAGTAGACACAACGAACCGAAAGCCATATCCCACGACCGGTTTCGAACTATCGGGTCTCATCAGGTAGGCGCTGGCAGAAAGGCCTTTACAGGCTACATTATAAATATAAATATAAATATGGAATCAGGTATTAGCCCCCGGAGTAGTTGTTTCTGTTGATTCCATGTTTATATTTATATTTATATTTATAATTAATTTTTTTTTCCATTAAAAGTAACTGTTCAAAATATTTGAAACTTGGTAGACTTCCACATTATAATAGTGGTTATTTCTAACGATTTTTACAGAAATTTAGTTTTAAAGTTTCCTTTCACCGAAACAAAAACAACTCATCTTCTTCCAGCTGAAAAATTATTAATAAAATATTCTTTATTCGTATATTATCATTAAATTACAAAAATTTAACGGTCTACAATCATTTAAGGTATTGAAACCAAAAGTCTGTTACAACTGACAATTACAAGCGAATGTTTAGTTAGTTTACGACATACAGTGGCCTAGCATAGTGAATATGCTGTTCACATTATGCGGAGTTTCCGTTATGCGATGTTCACACTACCGAACTGTATTTGAACATATGTAATTGAATACATATGACTCGTAATATATACGTAAAATGTCCCCTAAAAAAAAACAAAGTGTTTTATTCTTCAAGAGAAATTGCTTGTGATTTAAATGTCGCAACCCAGTGGGCAGAAGATAATGATGTTGACATCATCCACTTAGTGATCATAAAAAGATTAATTGTAAGATAGATAACAATCCATTCTACAAAAAATAAAAACTTCTCAGGAACAAATAAAAACTTCTGACTTCTTTGGTAAGAAATGACTTTTCATTACTGTTTTATGTATAACAGGCGGGCTGAACAGTTCGTAGGCTGACCCATAGATGGCGCTACTACTATCAACCCCATATGTTTTTTAGTTAGCCCTAACCATCAAAAGACGCATGTATAAATTAGACAGCTGTTGCACTATTAGTATCTGAGTTATAGCATTTTTAGTGAAAGAATTTTTGTTACTTTGAAAAAATGGATAAAAAGGAATTTCGTGTGTTAATAAAGCATTGCTCTTTGTTGAAAAAAAATACTGTTAAAACCAAGGCTTGGCTTGATAAACATTATTCGGACTTTGCACCAGGAAAATCAACTGTAGAAAAGTGGTTTGCTAAATTTAAACGAAGCGAAATAAATAATAAATCCGAATTTTTGCGTTGATATGTGACGATGGATGAAACATGGCTCCATCATTTCACACCGGAGTCCAATCGACAGTCAGCGGACTGCACGTGATGAACCAACTCCAAAGCGTGGAAAGACGCAAAAGTTGGCTGAGAATGTTATGGCATTAGTATTCTGGGATTTGGGATGTTCGTGGTATCATATTCATTGACTACCTTAAAAAGGGGAAAACCATAAACAGCGACTATTACGTAGCGTTATTGGAGCGTCTAAAAGACGAAATCGTGGAAAAGCGGCCTCATTTGAAGAAAAAACAAAGTACTGTTTCATCAAGACAATGCACCATGTCACAAATCAATCAAATCGATGGCAAAATTCCATGAATTTGGCTTCGAATTGTTTCCGCATCCACCGTACCCTCACGATCTGGCCCCCAGCGACTGTTTTCTGTTCTCAGGTCTCAAGAGGATGCTCGCTGGACAGAAATTTCGCGCCGATGAAGAGGTAATCGCCGAAACTGAAGCCTATTTTGAGGCTAAAGACAAATCGTACTTTAAAAATGGTATCGAAAAATTGTATGACCGCTATAATCGTTTTATCGCCCTAGAGGGGAACTATATTGAATAATAAAATCAAATTCTATCAAAAAAAAATTTGTTTTCTATGCTAGCCTACAAACTTTTCAGCCCGCCTGTTAAAAATGTAATCTTGATCGGTATTCTATCGAAGCTGCCAAACGTTCATCGCGATTTCGAACTCTTTGGTTCTCATCAGTGCGTCATAGAGCGCAGGCAGAACACCATCCAACCTACTTGCTACCTTTAAACAACGTTCGATTAATAAATACAGATAGCATAATAAACGCCATCTGTAGAAATTTGCTAGTTATTGCGGGATTCAGTAATGCTCAATAAGGACCTTTTATAATAAAGATATCGATTTGTTAAACTAAATTCGCGGTATTGCTAACTACGTGGTAGGCACGTAACCAAATAGAACTGACATAAATATAAGCTCTTGGTCAGTATTGAATCCCACAAGTAGCAAATATCTAGAGATGGTTTTCTCTACGCTGTCTGAATTTATTTAATGTTTTATGTATGTGTTGCTGTCATTAATGAGTATGCGATAGTATTTTATTTTTGTATGTATTTTATTTTGTTAATTATAAACGTTTATTATATATTAAATTCTAGCTGTGTCCGCGACTTCGTCCGCGTAGAATCTAATAACAAAGTTATTTAAAAAATTTTAAAGGAAGTTGTTGAGACACAACCGTTAGCAAGAGTCCGCTCGCGCGTTCTGAACCCGCGCAGCAGACAGCCTTAGTGATATTATGTTGCGGGAGGCGCCTTTATAATTTTTGTCTGTCTGTCTGTTTGTTCCGGCTAATCTCTAAAACGGCTGAACCGATTTTGACGGGACTTTCACTGGCAGATAGTTATTGTAATAAGAAGTAACTTAGGCTACATTTATTTTAGAAATGAATTATTATTATTACTAAAGTTATTAATTTCTAAAGTAAAAGTAGCCTAACTTACTCCTTATTACATTAGCTATCTGCCAGAGAAAATCCCGTAAAAATCGGTCCAGCCATTTCAGAGATTACCCGGAACAAACAGACAGACAAACAAATTTTTAAAAAAAGTTTATTTTGGTGTATGTACCGTGTATACATCCATATGCATTTAGTAAAAAGTTGTTATTTTAATATTACAAAAAGAACTCCAATTTTATTTTTTATTCGTTAACGTAAACAAATCAATAATTCTTTTTTCGGTCCTTACTATTGAGTATAATACTTTCTTAGCTCATAATAGGTGAAAAATAGCCATTATCTCTTCAAGGTAATAGGGCGTGAGCAGACAGTTTCAAAATACGCAAAAGACTACCTTTTTGTTACATGAAATTAGAAGACTAAATTTCCTATAAGTTTGTGAAGTTGTGGATTTTATCGCAATATTTCACGTTCTCATCAACAGATATAAGAGTTACGGGGATAACAAAAGGTTTAAAATGGTTTATATTAGTGAATTAACGCACGGCTACTTGCTACGCCCTATTTTTCTGGGCTTGTATGCTTTAGATATTTAGGATTACCCCTTTTATTGGTGGGAAATTTAAAAAACCTATTTCATATTTTCGTATTTTTTTTATTAATGTGCATGAACTGTAAGTGAGGTATCAACATTTCTGTTTATGTAAATTAGCAGGCATAATATACTGGAGTATACGTGATGACGGAAGAATTTGCAATTTGAAACTAAGTAAAAGGTATGTTAATCGTGACTCGTGAGTTAGCATGAAACGAAAGTAAAATGGAATGATGAGTTTTAGAATGGACAATTATTTACGCAATTGCGTGTCATGTAACAACTTGCATTAGGATACAATCCTTAGGACCAATTTTAAACTAACTCTTAATCATATTCCAATTTTTTTCAATTTTATAGACAGGGCCCACAATTTTTTTTATAATAGACATTTGTAACGAATATTATTCTGATAATAAATAAATATTTTGAATCTATTTTTCACGCACAGCGAATTCAAAACTTTTATTATAATCTTTATAGAAACCCAACACATACAGAAGAATTTATAAAAACTTGTTTTATTTTAAATAAAATTATTCTAGTTTAGACAACCAAACATACATGTGTGCTTACTGCGATTATATAACTATACATGATGCACCAGTGTCAACGGCGTATCAAAAAGATTTAGATGGACTAACATAAAATATTTGGAGGGTCAGATAAACTCAAATTAATATTGTGAATATAGCTAGTTTTTTTTTTTAACTAGTAAAATCAATATGTACCTTCTGTTGCAGATTATGGATAAAATGTCCATTTTCCTATAAACTTAAAAGACAGTTGTTAGTTTTTAATAACTGTGGAAATTTCTTCAAAACTAATTTGAAAAATAAACAAAAGAAAATCTATATCGCTTATTTAATTGTGTTAAGAGTTGTTTCATATTTTTTTTGAAAGTCAGAGAAACCATAAAAATTACTAATTGTTATTAATATTTATCAGCAATTTTAAATATCATCGTTAGATTCATACTCCGAATTAGGTTGAACGATAAAATAGAGAAAGTTTAAAGGGAGCCTTTTGAAACTGTTTTTACGTACACCACTGGAAATATTTTGGTAGGTTATATTAAATAACAAGAGAGGGGGTGTTAAAAGTATGACACAAGTATGACATATGTCTACATGTGTAATGTGTTACACTGCAAATAAAAAACTTTGTTTTTTTAACAAATACTTTATATTTGTGTTCAAATGCTGATAAAGAATGTTGATGAGAACTCTATATTAATAAGATTAGGAAAAGAAAAATGATTTGTATTTAATTTGTGGAGGTTCTGTGTTACGAATCAGTGAACGCCCAATTTGTTTATTTTTAGAAACTCAATAAGTTAAAAAGAAATTACCAAAAATGGAAGATATATTTCAGTGGTGCAGAGAAGGAAATGCAATGCAGATAAGGGTATGGCTTGACGACACCGAACATGATTTAAATCAGGGGTAAGCATATGCATAAATTTTATTACACCAGATGTAGGTTAAGTTGTCAATGTCGTTTCCTAATTTGGATATTTTTAGAAATTATCAAACTCCTACATAATTCGTTTATGAAAAATGTAGGTTATAAATAACATTCCTAGCCTACGATTTAATTATTAACATTGTTTTTATATTTTAAAACAAAAAATAAAAAGGTTGTAAGCATGGGTGGTCTGCCCTCACAGCTATAAGACTAGTCTCTTAAAATCTTTCTTCACTGTTATTGTTGCCCAATTTTTCCGTTCATACTTTTTAAGTCTATTCATAATATGTATTTTTTTATTAAAGTTCAATTAGATAGAAAAATAAATAAAACCACTGTCTTTGCTCTGCTACTATTTTTATTATTCAGACTTACAAAGTCACTATCAACAGTGAATGTTGATAATGACAGTGCAAAGACGGTGGTTTTATTTATTTTTCTAATACAGACTGTCAGAAAGTAGAAATCAGAACAATAGAGTTATTAAAAAGTAAAGTGCAATTGTTCACAATTAAAAAATTACACATATGAAGAATAATTCTTTTACTATATACCATTGTAATTTCGAGTCTGGTATTTGGAGTTAGAGAGTGTCAGTAATTTGTAGAAAAAATTAGGAGACTTTGCTTTAGGGGTAGTTTTCTCATTATTATTATATTATTTATTAAATTGAGTTCTGTTTAGGAATTAATAATATTTTTTGTCGTAACTAAAGAGATGATCACGGATTCAGCCCTCTACACTGGGCTGCAAAGGAAGGCAACCATAAAATTGTGGAGATGCTTTTACTAAGAGGTGCCAGGGTAAACGCTACAAATCGGGGTGATGACACGCCACTTCACTTGGCTGCAGCACATGGACACAGAAATATTGTTTTAATGGTAAATTCTTTTTACTTTTACACCCTATTTAGTTTTTACTGATAACGCCAAAGGAAAATCTAATGAACTTAGTATTACACTAATTAATTCTTTCTGTTAATTTAACAGTTTAAATTTTGCTCTAGTTGCTTCGTCAGAAAGCAGATCTTAATTTTGCAAATGAACATGGAAATACTCCCCTTCATTACGCCTGTTTTTATGGTTACAATGAAATAGCAGAAGATTTGGTTCATCATGGTGCCTTAATATCAATTGCTAACAAAGATGGTGATACACCATTGGATAAAGCTAAAGGAAATTTGGCTAAGGCTCTCCACGATATTGCCGTGGAAGCAGGACAGGACCTGAAAAAAATCACATTCAAAGATCAGAGTTGGATTGGATTAAAAACACGTTCACGAGATGCCACCCTCTCCAGGCACAAAGGAATCAATATTAATGATTTACAATTATCAGGAAAAATTGCATCGACACCAAGTGGAGACACTTACAAGGGAATTTGGCAAAAGAACGAAATAGTTGCAAAAATATTAGCAGTAAGAAACTGTACGTCTAGAATTTCTCGCGATTTTAACGAAGAATTTCCAAAATTGAGAATCTTTTCACATCCTAACATTTTGCCAGTGATTGGGTGTTGTAATTCGCCGCCTGATCTCGTGGTTATCAATCAATACATGCACAGAGGCTCTCTTAACACAGTCCTTCACGAAGGAAGTGGGGTTGTTGTGGACACTGCCCTGGCATTACGTTTTGCATTAGACGTTGCACGTGGAATGTCATTTTTGCACAGTTTGGAAAGGACAATTCCAGAATATTATCTTAACAGTCGTCACGTTATGATAGATGAAGATTTAACGGCAAGAATTAACATGGCAGATGCGAAATTTTCGTTCCAAGAGAAAGGAAGGATATATTATCCTGCCTGGATGTCTCCAGAAGCTTTGCAAAAGAAAATATCAGACAGGAATTGGGAATCTTCAGACATGTGGAGTTTTGCTATATTGCTATGGGAATTGGCAACAAGAGAAGTGCCTTTTGCCGATCAATCGGCCATGGAAGTGGGAATGAAAATTGCTCTTGAAGGTCTACGTGTTACCATGAAACCAGGCATTTCCGCTCATCTCCAGAAGCTGATCAGGATATGTATGAACGAAGATCCGGGCAAAAGACCTACGTTTGATATGGTCATACCAATTCTCGAAAAGATGAAACGTTAATATTAATTTTGTGTTCATATTTTACAGCTTTAATCATAGTATTACTACAGTGTGTATATTTTTAATATTTTAATGTTAACAGAATGTGGTGCCTTCTAAATTGCCTTATATTGGTCGAATTTTAGGAGATATGCATGACTAATTCTTTTTTGTATGTACTTCACATATTGTGCATTTTTTACTAAGTTCAATGTAATAAAACGTTTTTAATACTTTACTACTGTATTTATATAAATTCGAATAAATAAATATTTTCATTTACTTGACATATTCCGTTTTATTTTTGCTTGCCTATTCAATATAAGAAATATAAATTGATTAGAAGGCTGTAGCATGAATGAACCACCCCAGAAGCTATATCTCTCATTTTTTTATATCCTTAATAGTTTAAGATTTATAGAACTGTTAATTATTAAAAAATAAATTACAATACAGTATCTTTTAGAAAGGTACTAAACACCTTAATCACCAAAAATGTCTCAGTAGTACAAGATAATCAGTACTGGGGTATTCAAAAAATTACTCTTTAGTTTTATACCATAACAAGATTTATTCTACCAGTCATCTAAGTTCTTGTACATATAGTTTTAGTCTAATTTAGTTCTTGCCACAAGCATTCAAATTCTTCACTAAAACGTTTTATAATCGAGTATGTATTAGTAAAAATTATTTGATCCCAGTTTGATGAAAACCCCTGTAACGTAAGATTTGTACTTCCAAAAAAGAGCTTACCCGAGAGTGCATCAGTTTCATCAATTAAACAAAACTTATGGTGCATCATACTATCATCAAGAGGTTGCATTTTCACTGGAATACCTGTAATTAACATTTAATAAAGAGAACCAGGACAGTAATAATAATAAGCCAAAAATTAGGTAAAGGAAGTGTTTGGCAATAAAGTTAATAAATGGATACAAAACACATACCTTTACTTTTCAAAGATGTTATTTTTGATGCTGGATTTCGAGCCATCTCACTGTCTGCTATTACACGAACGTTTATTGCACTATTATGAGCTTCCACTAGTGTTTCGTACACACTATCTAATGTTAACATGTACATGCATAAACTAATGTTTTTTTTAGCTGATTTAAGAAATTCCAAAATTTCATTCAAATACATCATTGAACAGCCCGGGCTACAGATATAGTTACTCATTAAATGCTTTCGGCAGGCACTGTTTTTTATGTTGATAAAAATACACTTAATGTAACCAGTGTCTTTTAGCTGATTTTGTTTACGCCTATTTTTTAAGTATAACAGAACAATTATGGGTGTAACACTGACTGAGATCACTAAAGACGCGGATAATTTGCTAAACATTTTTATTAAAAACCCGCAACACGTTAAACAATTAAAATTTTAGAAGAAAATTTGAAAATCACCTATTCATGCTTTGTTAAATAACCGAACATAACCTTTTAATTGACAGCACGTTAAACGACAACCTTGGCTTCCGTCGTCTTTATAACATGAAGTTATTCGCTTATGGCTAAATGTACATACAGAGTGTTGTAAAATTGAGTTCCACTTTTGTCTTTATTAAAAAAGTTACAACATACAAGAAAAGAACTTAATAGGTATATAGTGTATAAACTATGGCTTAATAACTATTAATTACAATAGATACATTTCTACTTTCCAATTTAATAGTTATTGTCAAAATTATTTGAAGTATATAAATGCTTATATATAATTAGATGTATATTTATATATAACATGTATTTGTAACACAGGTAAAACCAAAATGAAGTAATTAAATATGAAATAAATGTATACATGTAAAGCATTGGTACCTTATAAGTATAATTACAAAGCACTTGAACGTTTGTAGTTGATATAAGGGAGGAAAACTATTAAATTAACAAATGTTTTGTAATTATGCTGAAAAAAAAATTATAAGACAAAAATATTGTAAACCAATTTTTTATAGAACTTTCTGTATAACTTTTAATATTAGAACACTAGAAATTGGTCATTATACATCCAGTACAATATAATATATATACACATATTGGTACAATTTTGCTAACGCACATCGTGTCATACTTTGGTTCCATAGTATATTGCAATTACTTACACTTAAATAAGGGGTTGTTGTATATTACGTCACGCCGCGAGTATAGGTCTTGCGGAAGGGGGGTAGCGTGATGAAGTTTGACAATGGCGGAGTCTCGAAGGGGGGGCGTTAAATTTGCGTAGATAGCGCTAGTAAACGCCGTTACTATTATCAAGCTAAATTTTATGTGTTTTATAGTGTTTTGTTTATAAGAAATCCCAAATACTTATTATTAAGCTAGTTAGTATTCGTTCTTGAGATAATTTGCGATTAATTTTATGGTTTAAAATTGTCGTTTTCAAATGACCATTACTAAATAAATAAAAAATAAAAGTGTTTTCTAAAGATTGACTATTTAATTTTAAAAAACATTGTCCTGTATAATATGAGCTCAAATTATTAGAATATGTTGTCAAAAATGGAGGAAGGGTTTAAGACCTGTGTGACAAGGGTGGAGGGTGTTCAAAAAGTGGAATAAACACCGTGACGTAATATGTGAACGGCCCCTAAGTATTTATTAATTATTATAAGAAGCATTTATATACAAAGATGACAGGATTATTAATTTGAAAACGGATAAAACGATGTATAATTTTTATATAAAAAGTTATAATCAGGTTTATTTAGGTGATCGACGAAGTGTAATTTATGATTAAAAACTAAAAATTTCAAATTAAGAATTGATTTTAGCTGACAGTAAATGGATTGATTGTATTATCACCCTGTATATTAGAAACTTGTTTTTTACTCTTAAGGAGGGGGAGTTATACTGTTAAAAATGGCAAATAATTAACTGTTCGAGACATGATACAAAATAGACGTTAAATAATAACAATCATAGGAAAAATAAAAAAGTTACCCTATTCTAGAACCACCAAAACAGAATGCTAAAAAAATATTTTTCATCTGTTTCTTAACATTTAGTGTCCATTATGTTTTATGGCTAATTTTTAATAGCTTCACGAAATCAAATTTTGCAAATGTGTCTCGTAATACTTTTTTCAGAAAACTATTTTTTTTAACAATGTAACTCATGATCCTCTTTAATAGAAGAAAATTTTTAAAAATTATAATTATTTTATATATATTTTTTAATTTTTATTCCACATTGATGGCAAATTAACTGTTATACAAAAAAATTTTTTTTTTAAGAACTTCCATACATTGTTTTTAAGAAATAGTTCCCATCCAAAATACTACAAATTTTGTTATAATCGGATTATTAATTAAAAATAATCCTGGGAAATATTTTTATTAAAGAAGATGTTTATTGGTCGTCGCATCAATTAATATAAACCTTTTCTTCTAAACTATTGTACCTTACGAACGTTTTTTTTTTAATTTTAAAGTTTTTAAACGTTTTTGTAATTGCTCTGTATATATATTTTTTATTTGAGACGGTCCTTATTTATAAAATTAAATTACACTTATGTATAATAATATTAACAGACAGTATATTTTATTTTTGGCTTAGAAAATAATATCTAACAATAAATAATAGTTAGGTAGTTATCAAATTTGTGCTGACGGTTTGGCATCGAAATTGTATCCTTTTTACTCTATTTTTGAATTTAATTTTAATACTGTACGTTTTTGTAAGTACTTATATAAAATGTTTCACTATTCTACGGTTTTATATTCATGTAATGACATGTAAATGATAAGATTAATTGAATATTGTAGAATAGTCTTGCTTTATCTATGATTTATAGATAGTAAACATTAATAATGAATGACTGTTATCATTAAAATTTATATGGTGATATATGTCGGCAAAAAAATACAAAAAATATGATATATAACGATGAGTTATTATTAAGGCAAAATGTAGCTAACAAAACGATATGTTTATGGTCCTTCATAGAATCAGAAAATTTGAATTACTATTTATTTATTTTTTTTACTTATTTCATATTTTTTACCAACACTGAAGTAAATTACGTTACAACAATATGTGAGTAGATGACGATGGGGTATATTTAGTATAAAAACTATATATATATATATATATATGTATATTTATTTTGGAATTAGATGCAAATGAAATAGTTTCTGTCTTGCGTCCATTCCTTCAGACTTACCTTTAGACTTACTATTAGATAATAGATTACAATATTTATTTCTCTTAGTAAAAGTAGGTTTGAATAATTGTTGTTTAAAATGAAGCTACAGGATATGAAGGTTTTCGCAATTTTTGAATTTCGAGTCTTCTTTTCCAAAAATCCACGTAAACATTTGACGGGCTTTCATGCTCGCTCTCACAACTCCCCGACTTTTGTACCATTGCTGTCCATGATCCTTGTCTTCAACATGAAAACTTTTCAAACGAATTTGGGTTAAAATTCCCACTAACAGTTCGTCAACATTGTGATTTATACCAACTGATACTTCAATGAATTTCGCTCGATACGTACAGGCCAAACATTTACCATCTAGAAACAGGATTTATTATTGTAAATGAGTTTAAGTCAGCAGTTGTTTTTTATTGTGGAACTTTTTTAAAACCTGCATTTTGTTTAAACTTTAGAGCATAAGAACATGGAGACAACATTTAATACTATAGCAGAAATAACAAACATTTGTTATTCGCCTTTCTCGCTCTAGCCGTATCTCCCTCTACCGATCAGGATGCGTTCAGGCAGCGTTAGAACGAGAAAGTCGGACCACAATTATTACCTATTTCAGGATCACTTCTATTGTGTTAAATGTTGCTGTTTCGACATACAACGCAAATGGTTATTTAATAATGTTCTTTTCTGTGTTACGATCAATTATAACAAATAAGGAGCCACTCATGTTTTACGTAACGCAGTTTGGGGTAGTGGAGTCCTGTTAAACTTTAATATGCGTTACAGGGGTGAAAGGGGCGGAGGTTGGTTAGTGATTTTCTGGTATTTTGTGCAACACAATTACATTTTTAGGTAAAAATGGCCACTTCGGTGTTGTGACTCGTTACAAGGTGAAGGGTGCCAAAATATTCAGAAATTGCGTTACGTAATCCTTGAATGACCCCTAGTATGAATTATCCAATACAATAAGTAAATAAGTACATACAATTTGATAGCTCATTATATTAACCCTCAAGCTGACGAGCAACAGGTCGATATTTGTGCGTGAGTGGAATGACATGTTAAAGGATTAGAGATTGTAAGGATAAGGGGATATACTGGGCGGTGTATGGGTTCTTATAATCCACAACATACTTTTAGAATTAGGGGTGATTGTGTTTTTAGTCGATATTTGTATACCTAAACGTAGCACAAGAATAGAAAGAAAATAATTCTTTATTGACAGACATATAGATGTTTTAATTAACGTTGTTATCCTATGTAGCTATCCCTAAAAAAACAAACAATCAAATACACGCCAACCGTTTACCAGTTAAGGCTTAAAAAATTAATATAGCGTACCCAAAATGGTTACTTACCTTCAAGATTTTTATCGAATTTATTTTTTATAAACTACGTTTGCTATAACCTTCTTGTAATTAAATTAAAAATACTAATAAGTAAGGCTACATTTAGGACTTTTACCGTAAAATTTTCATCGATACAAATTATAGGACACGGGACGTTCTAAAAGCGATAAGTATTTCCTTATTAGTTGAGGCACTTCAGTTTTGAAATTACATGTTATGAAAGTTAGGATTGAACGACAAATGTTTCATTACACGATACCTTCATTATTAAAATACAGTTGTATTGTATACCGTGTATAACGAAGAATTGTAGCGGTAGTAATTAAATTCGATTGATACTTATTAAGAAGTGTTTTGTTAATTTCAAATATTTCGTGTAGAGTTAAAAACAAATGATCCTTAAACATTTTTGTTGTATATTCAAAAAAGAAGGAATTAAAATCCTTATTTGTCTAAATATTAGGATCAAAGATCTCACATTTGGAACGCGTCCTACCAAGTAGGCACAACGAACCGAAAGCCATATCCCATGACCGGTTTCGACCTATCGGGTCTCATCAAGTGGGCGCTGGCAGAAAGGCTTTTACAGCCTATATTATAAATATAAATATAAATATGGAATCAACAGAGACATCTACTCCGAGATCTAATACTCCTACCGGCATTGAATTAGATATGGGATATGGCTTTCGGTTCGTTGTGCCTACTTGGTAGGACGCGTTCGAAATATGGGATCTGTGATCCTTAAAATATAGACGAAAAAGGATTTTTATGCCTTCTTTCTTTTTTGAATATGTTATATCTTCGTCTAAGAATCCATCGGAATCAACAGTGTAATTCAATGCCGGTAGGGGTATTAGCCCTCGGAGTAGTTGTTTCTTTTGATTCCATATTTATATTTTTGTTGTATTTTAAGAGACCCATCTAAAGACACGTCACAAGTGAAAAACGAATTTTCAGTAGATGTACTTTTCATAATACGATAAATGTGATCATTTCTGCATATTGGTAATCAATCTACACCTTTAGTTGTCTTCGGGCCGCTTATAAAGTTTATCGTGAATGGGTTTCATTTTCGCGCAAGGGGTTTCTCACAATGAAATTTACTTATTTTTAACTAATGGTATAGCGCTTAAACTGATTCTGGACCGTCGGACAGTATTGTCTACAATTCTGATGTTTTATAATATTTTTATTTAGAAACAACAAGATATATACATATATTTTAAGGGTGTTTTTACGTTAATTTTTTCAACCCCATTAGCCAATGTTTTAGCATCGTATCTTAAGAACGACGCAAACAGAGTTTGTTATCCATTTAACTCACATGAAAAACAGATATTTTCACTCAAACTTAAACAGCTCTTCAAGAATTATTTGAATTCTCATGGCCGAAATCTGTAGAGACTTTTTCCTACAAAACACATCCTTGGTGCTTAATTGATTAATTCAGTATTTTCAAAGCTATGTTCGTTAAAATATTATCATAAAAATTGCACTTTGTTCAATTAATTTTCAAGAAAATTAGTTCTGTTCTAAAGCATACAATTGCTCTATAAAATTTCAGTTTTATACCAGGAGAAAAGAGGACATAACTGATCACTGGAAGATGAATTTTTAGATTATTTATAGTTTGGTGTAAAGATTAAAACAGTCCTAGAGATTTTTAGTGAAGAACGGAAATAAATTGCAGTAGATTATCTTTTATAAAATTTTGATTCATGTATTAACGAACAGCGGCGATCGCCAAGACCAGGGATGCTACTTATGATCCCACTTTCAAACTAGCAACGTAATCGCTACCGTTCAGTCACGTTATTAACTTTACACTTCTGTTTCATGATAAAATCAACCCTCCAAAAGAAGCATTGCTTCAAAGAAATAGTACCTGCTACCTGTAATTTTCGTGTAAATAGTTTTTAACTACATCAATGTAATATTAATTATTAAATTAATTTGTACCCCTTACAGTTTATTTCATACAATGAGGGAAAAATTTGTTACAGCTGTTACTACCTCGCCGCGATACGAACCCGGGATATTTGACTTTACGCGCCAATGATTTTGCCACTAAGCTACGAGAAGTGACAACAGTAACAACGACGAACGTACTTACTAAGTCACAGAACGTTGGAATCAATGTCTATTGTTATTAATGATTAATAATGAAATATTTGAAGACTTTTTTAGTAGGGGTTCGTGTATATTTAATTGAATAGGCACTGATATGTTTAAACTCCATAATCAAAGTTCGAAATAAAACACAAGTGTTTAAGAGTTTAACAAAAAACTTTTAATATATTACGACGAATCGTTCCACCTTACAAAGGCTTCATCAGGTGATGAAATCTACAAAAATAAGAAAATTACAGTAATATATACAATTATACAATTGGAGAGTGGGGGGAAAAATATTTAATAGGGGAGAATTGTTGATGTCTAACTGGTCATTAAGAATAAGTTTAGAATGGTTATATTTATTAATTTCGAAAGATTCGAGAAGATTTAATTTATAACCTTTATTTTGTTTGTGTATTATATATAAAATTAAATCTTCTCGAATCTTTCGAAATTAATAAATAAAACCATTCTAAACTTATTCTTAATGACCAGCTAGATATCAATAATTCTCCCCTATTAAATATTTCCCCCCCACTCTTCGATTGTATAATTGTATATATTACTGTAATTTTCTTATATTTGTACATTTCATCACCTGGTGAAGCCTTTGTAAGGTGAAACGATTCGTCGTGATATATTAAAAGTTTTTTGTTAAACTCTTAAACACTTGTGTTTTATTTCGAATTTTAATAATTAGTATTACATTGCTTTTTTTAAACTTACCCCTACTAAAAAAGTCTTCAAATATTTCATTATTAATCATAAATAGTTTTTAGTAATGACAATTGGAAAATATAGATATCTGATCTTTTAGTGTTCCGTTTTTCCTTTTGAAGGATATAATTCTAAAAATTGATTACCCCTTTCTGTATGTAATTAAATTTAACTTGTGGGTACATACCGAAACAATCTAATTTGGTACATATTTAAATTTATTTGATAATATAAACAGATGGAAAAAAAATCGATCTAATTTTTAATGAAGTTCATTTGTATTTTTGGACTTTAAGGCAAACGTATAATATGCATATGAAAATGAATCCATGTAAGGATTAATATTCGATGAAACAATTCTAATTTTGGTTCTACTTCATATATGATCCTTGAAAAATTAATTAAACGATGTTATTGATTTATCTGTTCATATGCAAAACTGGTTACTATATTTAGAATATATCTATAGATAGGTAGTTAGGTACTCACAAACAATATAAAAACAGAAATACTCGGAAAAACATTACGAGAACGTAATATATTAATAACATACCAGGAAAACATGACAGAGAGCTGACAGATTTACAAAAAAATAGCGGACAGGGGCGAGTTCTGTACTTTATCAAAGGTGTTGTCAAGTAAAATTGGTTATAACTTGAGCCGGGTAAATTATCCGATTAATATTTTATTTTCATTTTTTAATCAATCAATCTATTATTCGCAAATAATTCCAACGGTTAGAAATTGATTCTTACTCTAATGAAAGGGGGGTAATATTGTAATATTTTGTTTTTGAGGTAACAACTACTTTTTTTTGTATTATGAAAATGTTTATTATTGTGATCTTATGCTTCATCCAAATAAAAAATCAAAATACGAATGTTCCTATTATTATAGAATAACTTTATGTTTGGTTTCAAATAAAATATTTTAGGTCAAGCTGATCCAGAAGATGAAGATATATTATCTTCAAGTTATTATTACTTTAATAATTAACAATTTATTTAATCAATTATTCCGATTAATTTAAATAATAGATTATTTTTTAACAATCGATAATTTATTGGTCAATTTATTAATCGCCTAGGTATAATTGCTAATTTACTAGTGACTTTCTTCAAAGAAATTTAAAACTGCAACGAATAAAATTAAACGTGTTTCTAATAAGAATATTTAAATATTATAAAATTTTCATTATCGACTTAAGTACGGGCATCATATGTAATAGTTTTAGTTATAAGTAAGCTTTCCTGTATAAAGATTTTGTAAACTTCAACCTGCTGATTAAATAGCATAATAATTCTATTTTGCCATCAGTCTTCGGAAATCAAGAAGAATAAAAATTTCAATGGTTTTTAATGTTTTTACTTTTCTACTGCATATATATACAGGGTATATATATATATATATATCTTTATTGCTGTAGTTTTGATCTAAATTAATTATTGTGGATGCTTTATTGCAACAATTCAAAATTGTGGGTCTGGAAGACGGCATACACTTCCTGACACTTAAGAACAATTGATTGTTCAATTGTTTCGAAATCACAGCACAGTGCTTTCGTTAAGATTATACGTATGTAGTGCAAAAAAGCAAAATCTTCACAAATTGTAAATTTTCTCAAAAAGTATAAACAAAGATATACGATAGTCCCATATCGATAGACGCCAAATTCAATGAGGAATTCGAATATGCAGTCAAAAATGGGTCATTCTATTTAAAAAAAAAGACTTATGCCCCTTTGAAGTTGACTAACTTTGACCACAAAATTTGAACACCCTGTACATTTTACTTAAAAACCACAATTTTTTTTGATAATGTGGATAGTTATAAATAATTATTACCAGCTATAAAGCAAAATCTCAAAAAGTAATTGAATTACGGTTATTTAAATGTTAACGTGAAAATGTCAAAAATTTTGAAAAAATTAAATAACTCAAAATCCATCAATATTTTCGGGGTAGTGCCTCCTATAAAATATGCATGAATTGAAATTTTCTATCGGAAAATGTATGTCATTCCATTTAAAATAAGAAAGTTAACATCTACTTCCGATATAACTGGATGTAAATCGAACTTGAAAATATTTTTAACAGAAGCAGCATAAACAATAACCAAATGAACCTAAGTTTCAGAATTGAATTCATTCTATTAATTCATATACTTCTAATAGCCCATCAACTTGAAAAACCCTGTATATCGGCGTAGACAAATACTGAAGATAATGTGGGGGAATTGATATCCTTCTCGATGAGGTTTAAAATAAAAAATGGAAAATAATTTACGAAAGTGTAAGCAGAACTCATTCATTTGATACCCCACTCGATGTTGGTAACCTCCCATTAAATTTTGACTTCTATTTTAAACTTATTTTGTAGTTAAAAGTAAAATATTTTAAGTATTTTTTTATCTTCAATATACTAGTAGTTGCTGAAGTCTCACCATTAGGATTATTGAAGACTTTTATTAAAAAAATGTCAACTAAGGTAACAAGCACATTAAATAAAAATTGTATTTGTTTTGATATTTTAAATACCTTGAGTTGATACGGCTCTACTTCTAGCTAGGTCTATTTTGTTTCCCACCAAAATGGCGGGTCTTGACCTTAGAAGATCCGCATCCTGCAACCTGGTCAGTTCAGCTTCGGCTTTTAGAAAACTTGCTTTATCCACCACCGAATACACAACCACGAATGCATCCGGTGGGTGTGATCTATCAATTTCCTGAAATAAAAATGGATGGGTAAGGTTACATAGTACATTTTTTCATTAAAAGCTGAAAATGATTTTTATTTAATTACACATGTATATTTCAGTATTAAAAACCTATATGGTATATTTTTGTTGCCCAATTTGTGTTACCTAATAAAAGTTTTTGTTCGGCAAAAAATCAATGTTATAAAATACCTTGACCAATTGTCAGGAGAACAGTTTTTCGCAAATTTTACTAACCATTTTTCAACATCCACAATCCTCGATTCAAGATCAAATGGCTTCTAATTTTTAGTATAAGTTTAAATATATAAATAAAATCATCTAAGTGTTTTTTCTTCAAAACTACCATTACATAATAAGAATTAACGAAGAAAGTGAAATAGTAATAAAGTATGCCATTGTCATTGTCTTCCTGAGTGTATTGAATACATGAAGTCTTGAGCAGGATAAGAAAGTGAATACGGGAGGTTTTTTGTTAGTAATGCCCGAGTCAATTGTGGCCGCGACAGTTGTTTGTTGTTAAAGCGACGAATAAATATAGAAAACGTAACAACTAAAAGCTCAAGACAGTCGCATTTATAATACAAATGTTCATTCTTTTGTATTGTAAGAAAGACCCTACACAACAAATAAAAAACCTACATAATATATAGTTGAGACATTATATGCAATGTTAAACAAGAAGTTCGACGAAAAAGATAAACTTTTAATATCAATTGAATAAAATACAAATAACTACAGATAAATAAGCTAAATTTGTATTAATAATAAATTTTCCACTAATCCCACAATATAACAGTTATTGTACACACTGGCTGTCGTCTTTGTGAAAAGCTGGTGGTTTTAATGGCTTTTACCTTCATTATTTTATTGAATAAGATAAATAATCAAATCGTTCACAATTGTAGGTATATTAGGGCAGCCTATTGCTCCCGACATTTTCATTTTCCATGTGAAACTTGATAAAATTAGTATCACGTGGTTTGTTGGGTTGTCCATTTGGCGAATTTTGTTTATTTCTCTTGCAGCGACGATCGATTCGCCTTTTGGCATTATTAAGCTGATTGATCTGATGTTGTTTGGTGGTGTGAATTTATACTATTCTGAACGATGAGTTTGGGGGGGGGGTGAATATGTCGTCTGATGTGTCATTTATTTGTACGTTGATGATGGCGTTTTTTATTTTACCATTGTATCTGGAATACTATCTAAAATATATCTGCAATCATTAGAAGAACAAATACTAAACAACATTAGGCAGAAATACAAAATAACAGCATGGGTCCGATTTGTTAACGATATATTATGTATAACAGAAGGAAATACACACGATACGAAATTACCTGTTCAAATTGTCCGGTTGTATACATTGGAAAATCCAGAAAAGATGTTTTGACCAGATTTAATGAACATGTCAACTGTGTAGAACACGCTTCGAGTTTAGCCAATCATCTCATTGATAATAGTCATACGATAAACAAAAATAATTTGAAGATATTATATAATTTAAAAGGCGAACTCATTGTAGAGTGGTTTGAAACTTTGGAAATTAAAAAGGAAATAAAATTAAATAAAATAATCACAAACGACCAAGTAGACTTTACAAATAACCCTCTATTAAGCTCTGGTATTGTACCCCCTCTATGTAACCATCCGCTATGAATGTCAATGTCCAACAGTTTGTTATTTAGTATAATTATTTACTCCTAAGGATGCCCTTATAAGACGAAATACGTATAGAGTTAATAAATTTTTAGTGAATGTATTTCAAGTTGTGTTTGATTTCTAATTCTAATATGTTTCCAACTATCACTTTTTGTCTCAGAAGGTGTTCTACTATACTATATCACCTATATCCCCTGTTCCTTATTCACTTCCCTAGCGCCCTTTATTCTATTACTCTTTCTAATTTCTGCTCATTTTTAACCTTTTATATCCGTGGTATTTTCAACAACCGCCTATGACACCACATCTGAAACGCTTCTAACTTTTTCTTTTTCTAAGCACAGAAGTGATTTCTTTTTGTTTCTGTCCTGACTTATCTTACTTCTTACAGATATCAAAAATCGGCGATTTTTTCAAGTTTTTTGTTTCTAATGTTTTTTAAAAATCCTAAACATGTAAAAAAAAATCCATACATATTTTTCAACACGTCACTCTTTAAAAACCTTTGAAAAACTTTTGTGTAAGTGGCAAAGTTGAGAAAATCCAAAATTCTTAATGTAGAAGGTAATGACGTGGTCAGAAACAAAAGTTCTTATACACATTTTTTAGATCTTTTTAAGCTTTTAAGTGACCCTCAGAAACTTTTCGAGCAATTGGAAAGACTTTGTCTAGCAATGTTCTTAGGCATTATTTATTACTATGACTTTGTTTTAAAATTATACAAGTTCTGTTAGTTGATACGATTTGTGGTTTTTTATAATTTTGTTTTGTATGTATATATCCCTTATAGTATAGAAATATAACGACAGTATAGCAGCGTGGTTGAAATAGGAAATATACCTGTACCTTCTTTGTCTCCCAAATACGACCTGATTTGTAAAGAGAGATATGGCTGGGCAAGAGAGATTCAAGCAGGCGGTGTTACGTCCATACATATCTAGAAGTTTTTAGCCTACTCATGTAGTATTTGTATATATGTCTAGATCATTGTTTAGAATTCGGGAGGTCACTGGTTCGAACCCGCGTTCGGCTGCTCTGGTCCAAGTTTTTCTGTGGTTTCCTACTGGGGCAGTAATATTCCACAGATAATCTATCACTTCTCTTCTGTCTTCATTTCGTCCGTCTCATCTTTCTTCTTCCTAACCATACCACTCACCCATTGATTCCTGAAAGGAGGCTGAAGAGGGCCTTACACCCTACCCTTCGGCTTTGCACTACAGTGTAGGTCGGAGGGACTGCCAGCACGAGTAGCTGGTGGGAATGAAACTTTGAAAAATTTGTAGTTGGTGAATTTCGGCGGTTGAATTTTTTATGGGAATATCCACTGAGAAGATCCTATTATTTTTTCAATAAATTGCCAGATGGAAAGCCGTAAATCAGTTAACGTCCATTTTATGAAAATGATCGATTGATTTACAGTTTGAATTATTGTTGAAAATATACAGCTTAAAACGTTTTGAATTGGCTGTTTGTGCGGTTTCTTGGATATTCACCCAAAGTTTACATCAGCGACGTAATGAATGGTATATAAAGCTTTAAATGACATCACGAGAGCCTTTAATGTCGACGGAAGCATGTTGTTATGAAGGGTGAAAGTGAAATATGAGCACTAAAGTCCTTAATATCTGTAAGTGTTGGTTTGGAAAAAGACAAACGCGGGGAGCCCGGATAAAGCCCTCCTTTTTCGCATTATATCCTAACCATTAAAAGGTACTTTATTTTATTAAATCATAACCTCAATAATTCTGATCCTCAAATTTCACTATTCTCGTTATACTTATGATTTATTAGGATACGTTATCAATTTCTAATCGTTAGGTTGTTAAAGATGACCGGAAATAAAACTTTTATGTTTATCGTTACTTCAACTTCATAAACTCCAAACTGGTAGTCAACTTTGATGCCATTGTTACCATTAAATAAAAGTTATGCGCAGAAGTTTCCGTACTCAGTCGAATGTCACACAGTGCTTAAAATTTAAAAAATTAGATTTCTTTTTTCATTTGTTTAAAAATAGATTCGGGTTTATTTACGAAACACGGCAGCGTTATTCAAAATTTCATTATATTTATTGTTTTATTTCACGGAACCACAAGGATGTGGTCGTGATCAAGTTCTAGTTATTGAAAATGCAAATAAGCACTATCTACGGTCCTATAAAAAGCCAAGGTAAATCATTATCGAATCATGTGCTAGATTGGTAGGAAACCTTCTGAGACATCAGGATTAGTTAGTATAAATATATTAGAAGCATAAATGGGGCTAAAAAGGGGCAGAGGAATTCCTAGATTATTGCTATTCGCAAATAACATATCAAGGTAATATTTCCCTCACTCTAGGCAAACATATTGCAAAATTTACAGACTCCTTCGTATCATTCAAAACGGATAATTCTTTAGGTGAATTTATTAAAAACAACAAAGATCCCACCAAAAAAGAAAATAAATCTGGAATTTATAAGTTAGATTGCGGTAGTTGCAACTAATCTTACATTGGACAGACTGGAAGAGCTTTTAAAGATCGTATAATAGAACACAGGAAATGTTTTGAAAACAAAAATGATCAGTCTACTCATACTAATCACTTAATATCTAACTCACACAACTTTAATGATAACTTTGAGATACTACATACTGAAGTTAAAGGTATTAAATTGAATTTACTAGAAAATATGGAAATAAATAAATTAAATAAATTAGGATTAATTTTAAATGACCAAACAGATTTGAACAATTCTCCTCTACTAAACATTTAAACTTTTCACCCCACTCTTATAATTTAGTATTTAAGTCGACTTGTAATTAGTTTAAGTTTACATTACTTCACCACCTGAAGAAGACATTGTATGTCGAAATAATATTATTGTGGTATCAATAAAAACATTCTGTAACTCATCTATGTTTTATTAAATGTGATTAGGGAGTTACAATATTTGAAGGCTTCATCGATTCTATTTTTCATCAATTTTAAGTCTTAGTAATATTATTAATATTCCAATAGCCTATATGCAACGGCATATTTCTTATGTATAACATACAAATACATAATTCATGATCGGTCGCTTACGTAATAACATAGATTATGTCATTTCTTTCAAAGGTTGAGCAAAACAGATGTATATATTTTATTCAAAAAAGAAGGAATTAAAATTCTTATTCGTCTAAATTTTAAGATCAAAGATCTCACATTTTGAACGCGTCCTACCAAGTAGGCACAACGAACCGAAATCCACATCCCACGACCGGTTTCGACTTATCGGGTCTCATCAGGTAGGCGCTGGCATAAAGGCCTTTACAGGCTATATTATAAATATAAATATAAATATGGAATCAAGGATTTTAATTCTTTCTTTTTTGAATATGTTATATTTTCGTCTAGGAGTCCATCGGAATCAACAGTGTAATTCAACGCCGGTAGGGGTGTTAACTTTAGAAGTAGTTGTTTCTGTTGATTCCATATTTATATTTATATGTATATATTTTAAATCATTCTGAAAGTATTCTTTGATGCCCCTCCTGTGAATGCCTTAGACGTTTATTTTACATCAATACATAAATGTTTCTTTAGTGTTTTATAAAGGGACATGCATACATATATATATACATTGTACATTATACACAGAAAAAAGATTTAATACATACCTTAGGGTTTGATACGTTCTGAAGCACGAGATCAGACTCTTCTCCATTGAGCATAATCGATACTGTCTGTTGTCCTAAGGCATCTGTAACAAATTTATTAGAAGTTAGAAGGATATCGATTTTAATGAACATTGTACCGATTATAAAACATTTATTAAGTTTGCTAGATGAGCGAATTTAAAATTTTTTATTTGAGAAATCAAAAAAAAGAACAGTAGATGTTTCAACAAGATTTTTTATTATTCACTAGACAATTGTTTGAACTAACAAGTCATTTTCAAGAGTACATTGGCAATACTAAAGTTACATTATAACGAGATTCTATTTAAATACCTATTCTAAAAGCAAAAACCTTATTAAAAAATTTCCCATAATTATTACAAGTTTAATAAGAAACAAACAATTCTGTGTGATTATTAACGATGTTTTTGTTTAGTTTAGTTTCTAGGCATTCTTAATTTCAAGAAATTCCAATAAATTTAATTTCTTGTCCTTATGTTAAGTGTGTATTAACTTAATATTGACATTTATATTATGGCTTTTATTAAAACAATGTTCTGAGAGACCTGTATTGCATATTTTCTTCTTCATGTTATTTATATGTTCGTTTAAACGGGTGTCTAAAGGATGACCAGTTTGGCCTAAGTATATAGCATTACAATCGTTGCAATTTATTTGGTAGACGCCATTTTTTTGGCCGTTGCTTAATTTACGTTTATTATTTATTAGAAAAGTTCTTAAATTGTATTTATTGATCTCTATTGCATTAATATTGAATTTACTAAGTCTTTTTACTATTTTAGAACTAGATTGTTGTATATAATTAATAGAACAAAAGCTGACATTATTTTTATTATTAGAGGAATAACCACTGAATAAATATTGTAATAGTACGTTTCTGAGATTTTTATTCAAAAGATTGTTAACTAAAGTATCATTGCAACAGTTTTTCATTGCTATATATTTTATAATATTTAATTCTGTTTAATAGTTTTGCTCATCTAGAGGAATATTGATTAATCTATGTAATAGGCTATGAAATGTTAATAATTTGATTCTGAATGATTGGTTAGAGCAAACCGGAATAATGGTGTCAGCTGTTGTTTTCTGTAAATTTTGTATTTTAACTTATTATTATTACAAGAGATATTTAAGTCCAGGAAATTTAATAGGTCATTAGTTTCAATTTCTTTCGTAAATGATGAAAATTGTCCAACTGTCTTCTACTATCTCACCAAATACAAAATATATCATCTACATATCTGCAGTAGAAATGAATGTTTTTAGCTAGATGGTTATTAAACAATTTTTCTTTAAAATCATTCATGAATATATTAGCCAATATAGAATATTATGCTAAAACAACATTTATTTATGGTCGTCCAAATTAGTCGAAATTATTAAACATAACATTCATTTTCGGGACGACTGCAGCACTGTGGGGGTTTCCATAAATAATTTAAACTTTATTCACCCTGTATTTTTTTTTATACAGGGTGTACGTTTTCAACCTGATCCCTAGACTATCTTCGGACTGAATTGAAATATCGTTTTGAAATTTTGGTTGAATGAGTTTTCACAGAACGCCTACCATTTTAAAATATTTTAGAATTTCTGTCACTTCCGGTTATATCGGAAGTTGACTTCAACTTTGTTGTTTTAAACGGAACCCCCTTATTGTTTTTACATTTCTGTATTGCCCATCAGAAATAAGGATACATTTGATAATACAACTCTACCTTTATTCTAAACGGTTTTTGAGTTATTCCATTTTTTTTAAAATTATTCCGTTTGCCGCATTTACTTTTATCGCGGTAATCTTCAAAAGTAATTGATGGTATTTAATGATTTGTCGACATATCCTTAATATTAGATTTTTTTCTTTAGGGCACTTTAAAAGCCGCAGTTTATGAAACGTCAGTAGAAAATATTGAACATTTGCAAGAACGAATCACTACAGCAGTGGGAGAGATTCGTCCCAAACAAACCCTTAGTGCTGTCCTGGCTGTAGAAAAAAGAGTTTTAAAATGTTTAGAAGTTAATTGACAACAATTCGAACAATGTTGTAGAATAATTTTGTCATTGGTTAAATAAACTTATTTGTAAAAATAAAAAATTGTATTAAATCAGTTTTTTTAAATTTTCTCACAAGATATAAATTTTAGATGCATAGTGTCTTATACATTTTTATTGAGGATTAAGCGGTTGATGTAACTGTATAAAAAAATATGGGCTGCTATTTAAAAAAGAGTTTTTTTATATCTAGTTTATGATATTCAACACATGTTTTGATTCCATTTTTGACATTTCTTTTTCAAAAATTTTTGGACGAATTAATACCTTACTAAAACATTAAGAAATTCGAAAAATCATTAAATACCATCAATTACTTTTGAAGATAACCGCGATAAAAGTAAATGCGGCAAACGGAATAATTTTAAAATAAAAGAAATAGCTCAGAAATAGTTTAGAATAAAGGTAGAGTTGTATCATCAAATGTACCCTTATTTCTGATGGAGAATCCAGAAATGTAAATAAATAAGAGGGTTCCATTTAAAATAACAAAGTTGGAGTAACTTCCGAAATAACCGGAACTGATAAAAATTCGAAAATATATTAAAATGGTAGTCCTTCTGTGAAAACTCATTCAACAAAAATTTCAAAACGATATTCCAATTCAGTTCGAACATAGTCTAGGGGTCAGGTGGTTGAAAACGTACACCCTGTATGTCCATTAGTATATTTATTACGTAGAAGGTAGCTGAAACTCTTGCTTATTTTGTGCTTGTTTCGAATGATCGTAACGGTCCCTTTTTGTTAGGTTCACTTGACAAAACTTGTTACAGATAATGTGCTCAGGAAGTATCACCTGAAGCGTTTCCTGTTTAATCCTTTATACCGAGCAAAACCTATTTTTAGCTTAAAGTTTAATTTCGGAGAGAAATGGCTGGATGTTTAGGGAACGATGGGTATGTTGTTGGTAAAGCAGGTGCTTTATTTATAATAGAATAACTAACACAGGTGCAATCTTGAAGAAACATAATGAATAAAAAACACAAAGTCACTTTTGTTTCAACGTATATTTAAGAAAATTCTTGGAATTGTTTCAACCAATAGGTCATTATCAACGAGTAATATATAATACTGAAGATACAAAACAGTTACTTCCTTTATATGTATGTCTAGAGCTATGGTGACGTCATAAATTAGAAAGTAGTAAGGGGTGGGGTTTGAACATAATTCTATTTGATTGTTCACTTAAACATTTTTTTTAAATTCTTTTGAGCTTTTTTAATTTCTAGGTTTTCTAACATCCTAAGTATATTATTTTTATTTTCAGTATGTAAAATTTTGATATTACTTAAATTTAAGCTGTGGTTATTATTGGTACAATGTTCGGAAAAGCCGTTATTGTGTTTTTTATGCTAGCAATAAAAATTCGCATCACTGAACATAGATGCGAGTTTTTATTGCTATGGCAGATTTTCCCATGTATGTAGAATTACATTCATTACAATATAACTGATATACTCCACTTTTTAACATATTATCTATTTTTTGTTTTTTGTTAACAATGATTGAGCCTAAATTACGTTTATTAACTTCAATGGCATTCAACCGCTCGGTAGGCGACCTTATAAATCATCGACCAAATCGAAGAATCAAGTTGATATAATTTCTAGTTTTGGTAGTATATCGCCATCTATTGGTATCTGCTGCTAACTGAGGTATTCTCATATGTTAGACAAATGCCAAACTAAAGTATCTACCTTTCCAACTGAATTTACGACGCGGCTGGTACTTTCGAAATTTACTTGCAGAAAACTCATACTGTTATTAATTTGGTTTACTTGCCTATCATGTATATACATGTGTTGCTATTTATATTTTGAGTCTAATAATGAAAAGGTAGTAATTTATTATCGAAAATGTCTTTATTGAAGTATTCGATGTATTCTCGATGACGATTAATACAATTTAGCATGCGTTGGAATCAATTTTCGTAATACTTTTCCTACTACAATTGAGGTATCATCAGTTCGTTGTTTTTGAATGCATCAACGGCTGCTTCCGGCGCCGAAAAACGTTGGCCACGCAATTTATTCTTGATATGCGGGAATAAAACGAAGTCATTTGGTGACAAATCAGGACTGTACGGAGCATGACCCATCCATTCGACATTTTGACCAATCAAATACATAAATAGATGGTTGTTTCAGCCGATGTTTCACCCGATCCTTGTCATGATGGAGAGCGAGCTTTCGTTGACGCTTCTTTTTTCGTATTTGACCAAACACTTCTGGCAAACAAATGGTTGTCTACCATTCTGATCAGAATTCAATTTAACGGCACATTTCATGCCACATGTCCAGTTATTCCGAAGAAACAGGCAATCATTTGCTTCGAAGTGCATCGCGCATGAATTACTTTTGTCGGTTTGGCTCGTCTTGAAAAAGTCGTCAACTGTGTAGATGTTGTACACAGCCTTTGATGTTCATTTATTTAGCATTTTTGTGCACCAATTGATACGAGCTTCTTTTTGAGCTTCTGTCAAATTATGCGGGATCCAACGCGAATAAATCTTCTTCACAGCTAAATGTTCATGCAACATCTTATTGATGCTCGTATACTAATACCCAAGGATGACCAATCTAACGATAAGTCACATGACGATTTTGCAGTATCAGTTCGCGCACAACTGATTTTGGACAAACCTTCACGACTTTCTTCCCTGAGCGAACTGCGACTAAGATTAAGTTCTTAAGGCTTAAGGCTTCGTCGCCGAAAGTCGAATGAACTTGATCGATGCACTCCTGTCTCGATAATTCACGTCGAATATCGTAAAAAATTATCGCACGAAATTGTTCATGAGTTAATTCCATTTCTTCGCTGAGACAAAATTTTCAAGTTACTGTAGACAACACAAGTTGTGCTCAAATAACAAAACGTTCTAAAGAAGGTTATGGTTAAAAAGGTCAAACTTTTAATTGGAAACATAAGATGGCGCCTGTAAATACTTAGTATTGCCAAGGCTCAAAACATAAATAAAAAAATCTCAAGGCATTTGTCTAACAAATGAAATAGTTGAGTATATGGCTTTATCGGTGGTTTATCGGGAGCCTTTGGTGTAGTAATTTCGATAAATTACTGAGCAAAAACTTATACGGTTCTTATTAATAATGACGTAGATAAAATGCATCGTAAATTTAGTTTGGTAAGTAGATACATTTGTAAGGCATTGTCGAGCTATGAAAAACTACAATTAGTAGTAAAAATCTACAGATGGTACTAGCAGTCATTTGATGTTGAATAATATCTCATTTCGAGCTATTTTGAGCAAAAAATGTACGTAACAATTTAACGGTGTTTTCTCACGATAGTATATTTAACTTTTAAGTGTTTTTGTGCAAATTCGATTGAGTGAACAAAAATGCAACATGTAGCAGCTTTGATCTCGTAAAATCGGATAGATAATGGCAAGCGTTAGTTATGTATATATAGCGAATAAATAGTGGAGCATAGGCATAGTTACTACGTGCAATAACGTGAATGTTGTTGGTTTTCTTCTAATTTTAGTTCGCTGTTTACGAGAGCATGTAATTGATTTATTTTTCCAGTGACGAACTTGATTTAAATATTTAGACCATGCGAATTGAAATGAAAACGCCATTAAGAGCAGAATTAATTAAAGGGTTTCGTAACAAAGAAAAAATAATCGTTTTTTAAGTGAGATAGAGTAAAAGCATTTGCTAAAAAGTGATACTAGAACTTGTCAAATTGTTAAGTAAAACGTCTTTTAACTAATATGAAATAAGAGAATTTGTACTTTTTGAAATTTAACTGAGTGAAGGAATTTCGTGTACCTATGATATTTTTACCACCAAGGGTGTTCACAAAGCAGGTTCCTACAGATCGTGACTAGGGTTTCCGAAAGCCGGAAATTACTGAGGACAACATCAATATTAGTTAATAATGTAGTGACTTATATATAATAATTTATGGACATCCGTTATCTATTCCTTTTGATTGCTGTAAAGGTCAAAGAGGAAGATTTTTGAAGGACTAAAATTTAGGTAGGTACAGTGCCCGGCACCTAAGGGCATTCAAAAGCCATAAATCATCCGATGCGCACTAGCAAAGCTTAGCCCCTTTAGGGCGGGGATAATCGACCGGTAGGCAGAATGATAACTGCTCAGCAAGGTTCAGTAGCGTAGTGGCATATAGTTGCAAATTAACAAAGTAGAGAAGGGGTTGTTAGGGTAAGTTAATCAGTTGAATGAATTCACTTGTGTTCCATGTTCAGTACTTTTTCTATTAATGATACGCGCTGCTGAACTACAAGCTACAAGTTGACCCTTCGGTCTAGCTATATTCTTATTGGCTCTTTCATTTATTGATATGCTAAAAGTTTCCGCCTAGCTACCTGTCAATCTGCCCGTTGCTGAATCTCCTTAGGTGCCGGCCACTGTACCTATTCCACCTTTGATATTTTAACCCGTCCCAATAAATACATTTATTAGTAGCTAATATTTTTTGAGTGAAGTCTATTACCGGTACAAATTCTTTTGTTTCTGTGGCGACCTTACTCATAATCAATAATAAAATTACATAAAAAGATTATTCGGTGTTTTATTGCCCCAATGTCGCAGTCAATTCGATTAAAAAGCCATTTTTAATTCTTCCTATAGGCATTTCAAAAAAACACTGCTGGTGTAAAACAATGAGTAGTTATACTGTGAATGGTGTGTTGCTATACCCCAAACGTGTAGCTTAAGGGTGTTTCAATGGTTTGTATGAATTAATTAATGGTTATATTATTAGGAGGCACAAGAAAGAAAATATAATGACAACTTTCACTAGTTTATTTATCAACTCGACAAATTTGTTTCGGCCTAATAAGGTCATTTACAGAAGAAATACGGATGATTACTAAAATTAAGAACTACTCGCTGCTATTTAAGTAATTACATTTGTTTGATTGTTAACTAAGTTAAGGTTATTTAATATAACTTTCTTAATTTCATAATCCTCTAAGAGACAATTTTCTTGATTTGGGAATGTTTGAATGAAGAAGTTTGAAATTATTTACATCTATGGAATGACCTAAGTCAATATAATGTTTAGTTATCCCACTGGAATTACATTTTCTGTTTCTTATAGCCGCATCATGTTCTAAAATGTGTTTACCGATAGCCCTGCCTGATTGTTCAATGTATGTAGCGTCACAATTGTTACAAAAAACTTGATAGATACCCGATTTTTTAGACTGGGGAACACTAACTTTAAGATTACATATCATTAAACTAAGATTAGTGGAGTTAGTTTCGGTTATATTTTATTTTATTTTTTGTGCTTCGCAAAAATGCAGTTTCACAATATATGTACCACTTCTACCTTAAATTTCGTTATATTATTATTTTTAGTTTTTAATTAGATTGCACAAGTGGTAGTTTATATCAAAAACAATGTGCAGTTAGAGTTCTGAAAACCTGAGACTTTTCATAATGTAGGAACAAAAATAAAATACCAGGAAGATCTTTTGGCAAATCAAATTGGAAGGGGTTGAAAAACAAATGATTCGTTATTTATTTTTTACATGGACTAACGAAGTCTTGCTTTGGGTTGCGGGCCATATTGGCATAAAGAGAAAACGAGTTCGCAGCAGACTACCTTGCATAAGGGGATAACTAGCAACACCCACCACATTGGTCCAATTTGTGACAGATTCATCAAACAGGAAATTGCGATGTGGGCTGCTTCCGAACTACGTAGGGACTTGGTAACAACCAGGATGTAGGCATGCTTCTATATAAACCACAGAGACTGGGAAGGACAAATTCTTAGTTTCAGCAGGATAAATGCTAGGACTCACTTGGAAATCCCTACAGTCCACGGAGAACTTATATAGATCTCTTCTGGTGTGGTTTGGTGAGGTCGCTCTGATTTAACATTTATTAATTTTTGAAGCATAAATTTTCGCATTCCTGATTGATCTAGAAATGTGCAGAATTCTCAAAATCCAACAAATATAGATGGGAATCTCGCAAAAAAAAACTTTTTTGTGTTTCATTCCCACCAGCTACTAGTGCTAGTGGACGGACAGTTCCTCCAACCTACACTGTAGTGCAAAGCCAGAGGGTAGGGTGTAAGGCCCTCTTCAGCCTCCTTTCAGGAATCGTGGGAATGGGTGGGTGGTGTGGTTAGGGAAAGAAAAAGGAGACGGACGAAATGAAGACAGAAGAGAAGTGAAAGATTATCTGTGGAATATTACTGCCCCAGCATCAGCATTTGCCTAAATGATCCAAGGAAATCACAGAAAACTTGGACCAGATTGCTTGCTCAGAAGAAAGAATGAACTATAGGACTAAATTTAAAATTATGCAACGTCACCCAATCATAACCTAACATTTTAGAGATACGCGGAATATTAAAGAGAAAGAGAAATTAGTAAAAGATAAATAAAAAAATACAAATCATCCAATTTATCACTAAACATCATTTAAGTACTTTGTTATTCAACAGAATGAAATGTTCGTGCAAATTTTCAAAAGGGTCAGAAGGTTTGGGTTTTCGGAGCGCGAGATCTGCGGTCATATTGTATTCATTCATCCCTCTTCCCAATATAGCTGAATGTCAGCAACCCTAATGCCAAAGTAATGTTTGACAATATCCCTGGCCGTTAGGTAGCTGTCATTTAAACAGTTATGCTTTGAGAACCGCCTAGGCGGAACTGAGAGCATCGAATTATTCGTAATAGCTGCGACATTACATTGTGTTCAATTCGTTCCTTAGAATCGTACCTTTCACATGAGTAACACTAATTAAATTTAAAAAATTAATGAATGTAGAAATATTAAGAGAGTACATGTTGTTTTTAATTAAACCTATAAATTATAGAGAACCGTTGGTTATGTAAACATTTATATATTTAAAGGAAAATTCTTTTTTATACTCTTCCATAATATACCTCTAATAACTAAACGTATTGTTTTACTTTAATTTTCTTTGTTTCCCTAGTGGTTTTCATGATACTATTAACTTTAGTACCTGCATATATAAAATGTAATTGGTAAAAAAGCACTTAGGGTGAATGTAACTAAAGAATTTTCCACCCTGAAATAAAAAGCAAGACATAGGTATGCTATAATTTATTTTACTATAATAAATTTTTAATTAGAGTATCAACTATATAGAAACTACAGTTGTATTTTATGTTGGTATTACCCATGAATTTACCAGTTTCAGTTATTTTGTTCCACTTTGTTGTTTTTATTTCTAGTAAATTTTCAATTTATTGTACATATTTCACATAATTGGTACGACCAGCGGCGTAGTTAGGACGGTTTATGAATTTTATTTTTGAATATATGTGTACTTTCCATTTTTTAAACTATTGTAGGTTTCCGGGCTTTGTGGCCGTTGTCTATAGGCTAGATGTTTGCCTAACGTTTCGCCGACTTCTGCGGTCGACATCTTCAGAGGCGTTGTGGACGACGGATTAGAGTTCTGCTGTCGTGTGTGTCCACACAGCCGAAGAGAACTCTACGCGACAGAACTCTACTCCGCCGTTCACAACGCCTCTGAAGATGCCGACCGCAGAAGTCGGCGAAACGTTAGGCAACAATCCAGCCTATAGACCACGGCCACAAAGCCCGGAAACATACAATAGTTTAATAGACGCCGGCCGTGAAAGCCTACACAACTTTATTTTCCACTTTTTGTATATAGAAATAGCTTTGCCTCGCAATATTTTTAAATGCTAATACTCTTCCTCTAAAATATCTTGTATAATATAATATAATATACTTGTAACAATTAAAACGCCAAATGCTATCATTTGTTTCAAAACAGAATATATCGATTTCGAAACAGGGACCTACACGTCTTAATGGCATAAATTTGTTAGAATGAAACAGCCGATTTGAAAGTAAATACATTCGAAAATGTTTTAGAAACGTAAGATAGACTCGAAATTAAACTTTCCAAGGCGAGTTTTCTGTCTTACCTATGAGATATATCCATAAATCCTGCAATTTAAGCAACTGGGCCAATTCGTATCAATCGATGAAATTTATCATCTTCAATTATATTATTTATGTATGTTATAGGTTTTGGGATGATACAGTACGTAGCTACGCTATTGATTCTTAAACGTATTCGGAGTTCTTACTTGGTATTCTCGTTATTGAGGAAATGAAAATAAATAAAAAATGAAATAACCCAAAGCATTTCATTTTTGATCAGCATCTTTTCTATGGACTTTTTATCACGTGATCTGATTCGAAATCCATCAGCTTTCCCTTACTTGATCTACAAATAACACTAAATACCACCGTCGTCTCTCAAATGCGTGTAATTTAGAGTTATTAACATTTTCCCACAAATACCCTTATTGCACTTTTTCCTCTAATTTACATACCTGCACAAACAACACAATGTTCCAAAAAAATTAAATAATATTATACGAAATTTCCGGGCTAATAGGTCGTGGTCGGTAGGATTTAGTTCCTGACGTTTCGCCTGCAGCTGCGGCAGGCATTCTCAAAAGTTGGTCGCTGCTGTTCGTCTTGTCCGAAGTGGTCGTCGCTACTCGCTGTTGTTTTCATTTTTTTTGTTTAAATTTAACTCGAGGTGGGAAAACCTTACATAGGCACCCACTGAAGGGGGATAGTGTCAGATTCTTACTGACTAAAAACCCACCTCGAGTGGGGATTATCAACCAGAAGGTTTTAACATCCCCAGGGTAGATTTGGAGAGGTTGGGATAGGGAAGTGGATTGAGGAGAGGGCAGAGTTGTGGGGCGAAGGGCGTCGTCTTCGAGAGAACCCTAAACTGGAGGCGACATATACTGGCCTCAAGGCTGTGGGTGCATTCATCGCACTCAGGCCTTTCTTCCGAAATAACTCCTTCTTCCAACAAACTAAAATCCATGCGTTTAACGCAATCATCAGGAGCATTTGCTCCTACGCCATTCCCGTCTGGAGCTGCGCCCTTCCTCACCGCCTACAACTTCTCCAAGGCACCTACATGCGGATTCTCCGCATTAAACTACCCCTGGTTCGTCAGAAACATCCAAATTCTAAAAGAAACCGGTTTACCTTCTCTCCCCGACGCTGCAAATACATACGCGGCAAACCTTCGGGTCTCCGTGTCAGGCCACCCAGACCCCACCATCTCGACACTCTTCAACTACGCCCCAAAACCGAACGACCCCTTTAGAAAGCCTTGTCACCTTCTACCCTGAGCCGCCCTTATTCGCTCCGTCCTAGTTTCGCTTTTTAGCGCGAGTGCCCATCCTTCATATCAGAGTTGGGCCACCGTCTTTCGAACGCCCTCCCCTAACGCTCCTCTCTCCACAAACCACTTCCCTATCCCAACCTCTCCAAATCTACCCTGGGGATGTTAAAACCTTCTGGTTGATAATCCCCACTCGAGGTGGGTTTTTAGTCAGTAAGAAAGCGGTGAGAGCCAGAAAAGTAATGGCAACAGTTTTTTGATCGGCAATCTCCATAATCGACGCATGATTAATACGTAAAATTATTGTGATCTACTGGATGCAGCGAAATTGTCATTTTGAAGGAAAAGGAAGAAGCAATCGGTCAGAAGTGTTATTCTTTTGGCATGACAATGCCACAAGGCAAAAATTGGATACATTAGGCTGGGAAACGCTGGAAAATCCGCCATATAGCCATATAGCCTTGACCTGTCGCCTGTTTGGGACCCTGAAAGTAGCGCTTGGAGGCCAACGTTGCCACGAGAATGACGCAGTGGAAGCATTTCTGCTCAATTGGTTACAAGAACGTTCGAATTTCTACGATGATGGCATATGAAAATTCCCAATCCGATGGGAAAAATATACTTCTAGGGTGGAAGACTATGCAGAAAAATAGTATATAAATCGAAGTGTAATTAAATATAGTTCCCTTTTTTTACAAAACAAATTGCGTTTATATTTGATACTCCCTCGTATTTATTCAAATTTGTTGCTGTTAGTTGTACCTAACTAATTCATGTGTTTTTTGTTAAGTATAAAGTAATAAGCTATTTAGTAAATATCAAAGCACTAATTAATTCTGGAAAGTTAGAATTCAGCTAAAAACCCTTAGGAATGAAGACTTGAATGCAGGTTTTCCCTGAATAATGTTGAGATACACCGTACACTATATGTAGTTTCATAAACTTTATTAAAAGTAAATTTAAATTTTGCGTTACCTGAGAGACCAGTTTATTTCACAAACGTTCAATCAATTTTAGTTGTTAGTGAAGCTAACGAGAAATTTTGTTTTACAAATGGGTGTATTACATTCTCCGGGATTAAAAGTTAATTATTTGAAAAGAAAAATAAACAAAAGGGAATACACAAAAATAGTCGAGTTTGTAATATAGCGAGACTGGTCCATGTTATACGAATATGTAGTTGTTAAATAAAGTACAATAGTAAAATACTGTCACATAAAAATTAGTTCGCAAATATTTTGCTTTAAATGTTTAATTAAACTGTATTGATTTTTCTTTTTAAAAACAAAACGTATATTGACAATAAATACAAATATGAAATCAACAGAAACAACTACTCCGAGGGCTAATACCCCTACCGGCATTGAATTACACTGTTAATTCCGATGGATTCTTAGACGAAGATATAACATATCCAAAAAAAAAAAAGAAGTCATTAAAATCTTTTTTCGTCTAACATTCATCAACTCCGAATGGTAGTTGTTTCTGTTGATTCCATATTTGTATTTATTAAATAGTTTGCAGAAGCCTTTCTGCCAGCGCCCACCTGATGAGACCCGATAGGTCGAAACCGGCCGTGGGATATGGCTTTCCGTACGCTGTGCCTACTGTGTAGGATGCGTTCGTAATGTGGGATCTGTGATCCTTAAAATTTAGACGAAAAAGGATTTTAATGCGTTCTTTCTATTTTGAATATGTTAAATAGATAAATTTTTACCTAAATAAATTAAGAATTATATGAAATTATGGTATTTTAAAGTTGAATAAATTGTCAGTTGAACCATAGCTTGGTCGACGTATACATAAGTCTCGTTTCACATAAATCCCGTGCAATTGGGTGTCTTTCGGAGATTTCCTCTCCTCCCCGAAAAAAAAAGAAAGAAATTTCAGGTGCGGACAAGCGTTTGACCAGTACGTCTGACGTAGCTACGTCGAGCATACAGGCCACACGTTTTTATGGATCCATTCCATGAGGCGCGTGCTGATGAATAATTGAACAATTATTTTTCTTCGAGTCTCTTTCATGTTTCTTGCAATATCAATTTTTCATATTTATCAAAGAGAAAAGAATAAAAACAAATAAGTTTCACGAAATTTTATTGTCTCGACAATATTGTTTCGGTCGATTCGACCATTAACTAGAGAATACAAAAGATTACTAAATATGTAAAATGTGTTGAAATAAAGATGTTTATGTATATTTGCAGATTTTTTTGCTTAGATTTATTGTAATAAATGCGCTTTCATGAGAATCTAAAATCACTGTTCAACAGTCCACGAGGTATAACAAGAAATATAAAAGAATATAAATGTATATTATTCGATTTCCTGACCATTTATTTTAAATTTTAAATTTATTTTCCAGGGTGGAGGTCATTAATTAAAACAATGTTGTTAATTCATTTGTAACGTTTCGGTTTATTCAACTATCATCAGAATAAACCTAAATACAAAAAATGTAGTTCTACTAATTTTTTTTTTGATCGAAACCGGTCGTGGGATATGGCTTTTGGTTCGTTGTGCCTACTTGGTAAGACGCGTTCCAAATGTTAGATCTTCGATCTTAATATTTAGACGAATAAGGATTTTAATTCCTTCTTTTTTGAATATGTTATATCTTCGTCTAAGAATCCATCGGAATCAACAGTGTAATTCAATGCCGGTAGGGTTATTAGCCCTCGGACTAGTTATTTCTCTTGATTCCATATTTATATTGATAATTATACTTATATAAATATTGTTTATAATTTTTACTTAGTCAGTTTAATTTTAATTTAACATTATGATATTTGTGTCAAAGAACGTACCTTTGCTCACAACAATTTTTAACTTATTTTGTTTTGTAATAATTTAAAGGTACCTATTGCCTTTATTGTTTGTTTGTAAGTTTGCGATAGCACGAAACGCAATAAGGTTATATCACTTGCTTGAAATAAAGATGTTTACGTATATTTGCAGATTTTTTTGCTCAGAGATATTGTAATAAATGCGCTTTCATATTTTTATTTTATTTCCACAACAAACAAACTTGACTGTTGACTTGCTTCGTGTATCGTTCAAACCTAATAAAAATAAACGGCAAACTGATAGAAAACAGATCTGTTTATTTTCTGTGTGGTTATTAAAATTGAAAAAGCGGGAATTATGATTTTTAAACCGCTGAAGGAATAAACAAAGTACTACAAATATCAGCATGTTTCCTAGTTTTAGAATTTTCATCGGATCGGAATTTGGACGAATCTATTTTTATGGCACCGAAATCGCAGCTGTTGTTGGGAAAAAAACAAAAATAAAACCAATACAATATAACGAACTGATTGAGTTTTTTGATATTTAAAATTCTAGATGTACAAATAGTTTATGTAAGATGCCGTTTTTCTATTGTGATCTCTGAAAACAAGAGCAGTCTGTTTGGAAAGTACTAAAATACAATCTCATAAATAATTACATTATGGTGGTCCAGCTTTTTCTCGATTCTATGTGAGAATTACTTTGTTATAGACATATTAAAAAGCCATTCCAATTATTAACCTAATGAAGCTGTTTTTTATAAGTTGCCGAGGGACTTAAATATACCTAAAAATATTTAAACAAAACTATTTATTTTTCTTCAATTTCAATTTTAAACAATGTTATCTTTTTAGCCACAATTACGTCTTAAATTCAGTTAAAGCTTTTGATACAGTAAACCGCAATATTCTGTTAAATAAATTATCTTATTATAGTATTAGAGGTAGTGCTCATAATTTCATAGACAATAAATAGACAGTCACTTAAAATACAGCATCCAGAATGTTCATTATAATGGTAGCATTTATTAATAAAACTGGAAACTTTGGCGGTGTTGTAGAACAAACCTTAAGCCAAAACAACACTGAACGTCCGAAGCACTTTGTTGCCGAAAAGTACTTTGGGATTTTAGACAAGAATATTTTTAAGTTTTAGTTTTACTGCTAAATGATTTTTCCGTGTATTTCTTGGGTTAATGGTGGAAATGCGGTGTGTCAGATTCCGGTGGTGGAAAGACGGTGGTGCCAGGGTGAAGTCTTACCATTGAGAGTTAAGAAGTTAGTTTAGAGATAGATACAGTGGCTGGCACCTAAGGAAATTCAGCGACGGTCAGATTGACAGAATGGTAGGCGGAGATTTTTAGCATAGCAATAAATGAATGAGTCAGTAAGAATATAGCTGGACCGAAACGTCAACTTGTAGTTCAGCGGCGCGTATCACTGTGAGAAATAGTACTTACTGAATACGGAACACAAGTGAATTCATTCCACTGATTTACTTACCCTAATGGGGTTTTAATGATGTATGCGAAGTGAACAATTAAAATTTCACTATCATCATGAATATAAGGAGAAAATCACGGTTATAAGTACCTAATTATTTAACTATTAATCTAGGAGTAATAGGTAATTTAAGGATTATTAATAAAGTATAGGTATATGGGAAAAATATTAAATATGAAAACTCATGTCGAACATAATTTACAAACAACCACTTCTCTACTCTGTTAATTTGCAACTGTTTGCTACTACGCTACTGAACTTTGCTGAGCAGTTATCATTCTGCGTACCAGTCAATTAACCCCGCCCTAAAGGGGTTAGAATTTGCTACTGCTCATCCGATGACTTATGGCTTTTGAATCTCCTTAGGTGCCGGCCACTGTAGTTCGGTTGGTGGTTGTGTAGATGTTGAAGACGTTGTTCAGTTACTTATATCTTTTTTTTTAATAAAGTTAATTTATACGCCTACGATTTCTCTATCTGCAACCTAGCCAAGTAGTAATTACGAAAAATATTACACTACATGTATGTTATGTTAAAATAGGCGTTCCACAAGGGACTGTACTAGGACCTTTGCTGTTCATATTATACGAAAATGATTTACAAGAGGGTACGCCCAATAATATAATAATCTCTTTCGCCGATGATACAGCCCTGATATCAACCACGAACAGTTGGGAATATGGCGAAATTAATATGAATAACAATCTTGAATTAATATCTAACTGTTTAACACTAAATATGCTATTATTAAATATTCACAAAACGATGTATGTGATCTTTAAAAGTTGTTGATTGAGGGTACCGGAAAATATAATTTTAACATAAATGGCATAAGTGTAAAAAAGTCGAGTGTTGTAAATATTTGGTAGTCATGGTTGACTACAGGATATACTAGGATAAGCATATTAAATTTTTTACATTCATATTTTACAAAATATCTAAATTTGAAGAAAAAGATCTAATAATGTTACAACTTCAAAACAGAATCCTAAAAATTGTTGTTTTAACATACATTTGTTGTAAATAATTATCCACTTAATCTTGAGCAAATCTAATATTTGAAACTTCGTTATGAGAACTTAAAATCAGTGTTCAACAGTCCACGAAGTATAACAAGAAATATAAAAGAATATAAATGCATATTATTCTTGATTTCCTGACCGTTTCTTTTAAATTTATAATTTATTTTCCAGGGTGGCGTTCATTAATTAAAACAATGTTGTTAATTCATTTGTAACGTTTTGGTTTATTCAACCATCATCAGAATAAAACTAAATACAAAAAATGTAGTTCTACTAATTTTTTTTTTGGTTTACAAAACTTTGTTTTGGAAATTACATAAATATTGTTTATAATTTTTACTTAATCAGTTTGATTTTATTTAACATTGTGGTATTTGTGTCAAAGAACATATTTTTGGAAGATTGTTGCTCACAACAATTTTTAACTTATTTTGTTTGGACACACACCGTTTACATGATCAAGTTTAGTTACTTAATGGTGTTCCGAACTATATTTTTTGTAATAAAATATTTTGACGAATTTTTAGTAGGGGTAAATTTTAAATACATTAATACGATATTAATTATTGAATTAATTTATACCTACTGTAGATTACCTCATACAATGAGGGAATAATTTGTTGCTGTTGTCACGCCCCCGTCGCAACTAAACATATTACAGTTTATTAATGTTCTTGTAATATAATTATAGCTCTAGATATAGTTTTACTATATTTATTAATAATTAATAAGAATATTGTTTAGTTTATATTTATATTTATATTTATTCACACTGTGTACAGGTATATTATATACCTCCTTGTGGTAAATTACATTACTAGAACTAACAAATGAATTTTTGAGTAATTTTTATTTTTATAAACCTTAAATTGTATTCCTATCTGGATTTATATAATTTTCTTTTTCTATGCTATGTTAAGCAAGTTAATTTGTATAAATACTGTCACGAACTGTACTTGCGGTTTGTGTTGGTTCAGTCCTAATTAACACCTTGCTGGAAAAGATAATGGATATTCTCGGCCTTCCTAGATACGTCTGGAATATTCTAGCGACGATCAATAAAAAGACTATAGTAACACAGGAAGGTTGTAGAACGTTCTGGAAGAAATGTTGAAAACTATAAAAGCGAGTGCATTGGGCGGACCGAGTAATTTTGTTTACATCGTGCGTTGACAAGTGACAGGAGCGATAGACAGGCGATAGTCATATAGTGGCGGAAGTGGAAAGCGAGTATAAGTAGTAGCGAAGAATACGACGTCGGGAGAAATAGATTTACTTGTGTGAAAAATTGTGTAGACTTGTGTTAATCAGAACTGTAGTTAATTTAATTTTAGTTAATAAATTTCGTTGTTTTCGTTCGTTTAATTGAGTTTTCGTGACTAAACACGTCACAATAGTATTATTCCAATACAGAACTTTTATCAATAATCAACAAGAAAAATAAGTATTTTATTTCAAAACTGTTAAGAAAATGCATATTTTGCATGATGTTCTTCAGAGAACAATTTTCCTTTAGTATTAAAAATAGGAAACTGTTTTACATTTTGTATCTATATATCTGTCTGATATGTTATGTTATCAAAAAATCACGTATATGTTAGTGAAAATTGGAACCAAGTGTCCGTTATTTTTATTCGTCATACGGATTTCGTTTTTACCTAAATAACATTTTATAGGATGTACTCATAACACTACAAAACCAGGAATACACGTGTAGAAGTGGCGCTATAAAGTTTCTATTTCAGCCTGCTCAACCGAGTGTGTAGTTTTCTAAAATAGCCTCATTCCATGTTGCTCCTCGATCTTTATGACACTACAAGTGCGAAGTTTAACCGTATTCCGTAAAGTACCCTTTGTGTAAATATACACCAGAAGGTGATACTGATCGCTAGACCGATTTGGTTCGCCAATAAAATCAACGCATATTCGGGAAACTGAACCGAAAGAAAGTTTTATCGTTTCCAAATTCAACAGACCTTTATTAATAAATATCGGATCAGAAATAAGTAACGAGCCATTCTTTTTTATTTTAATAATATTGAACTTAACGATACGACGGTGTAACATGTGTGAAAGGACATAATAAAAGAAGAAAAGACCCCATTATTATTAACCACCCTCTGAGGCTTAGATATTACCCAGACTATTATTTTTATTTGCCTGTTATTTAGTGTGTTCTATTTATAAATAAGTTTCGCTTTTATGTGAGCTTAGTAAGACTGTACCCCATTCTTTAAAAATGACCGAGTAATGGTCGAAACAATTGATAATAAATATTTTGTTAATGTTTACTAAATGAGTCTTTTCTTTGATAATATAATACTGTTAAATAAAAGTAAAATTTCATTTCTCTCTATAATCATTTCATCTATGACATAGGTGTGTTTGATGGATCTTAAATTAATTTAACTAGCGAAGTCCCATTGGGTATATTCGATGAGTTCCTAAATATATCCCCACGTACGCCTTAGTAATTTATTTTATCTCATTTTAAATGATGATGTAATTAAGTTTCTTATTTTTTTGTATTTATTTAAACAATTTTGAATTATAAATAATTTATGTAACACTAAAATTAAAATATACATTTATTTGTATTACTTTTATGTTTATTTCTGTAAATGTAATTATATATCATTATTTATATCATTGGGTTTACTTAGTATTTTCACTATTCACTACTACCTGTCTATAGTCAAACTGTTTCTAACTATTTATAAGTTACCTATTTATATGATCATGGAAATTTCTAGTCGTTTTGTAGACGCATCCATTTAGTTGTACAATATTATCGTATATCGTACTTAATTTACGACGCCGGTATCACTTCAGTTAAAGGCTGCCGATTATTGATTTTTACCTTGGCCAATACGAATATCATGATAGTCAGCTAGAGATACTTCCATATCTGTATCCGAATTCGTTGGAAATGTGATTCCATTATCCATATCGATAATTCGTAAAATATCCGTATCCCGATACCTTTTATCTTTCCACGGATGCAATTAATTATTCCCTCACTAAATAATTCCCTTGTAGTGTGAACCAGATAGTACCCTGCGGCGTTCCCTGTGGCACAATAGGAGAGGGTAAATTATGCCGATGCATACAGAACTGAATCATCACAAATATAACAATTGATTGAGATTGTGTTTGAGAGTCTGTATTAGATGATGTCATTGGTGTGGTATGTAGTGCTCTAGATCATTGTTTAGCATCGGGTAGGTCACAGTGCGAATCCGGGTCGCGGCTGCTCTGGTCCATGTTTTCTGTGGTTTTCTTGGATCACTTAGGCAAATGCTGGGGCAGTAATATTCCACAGATTATCTTTCACTTCTCTTCTGTCTTCATTTCGTCCGTCTCATCTTTCCCTCCCTAACCACACCATCCACTCATTCCCACAATTCCTCCTGTTCGGAGGGACTGCCCGTCCACCAGCACGAGTAGCTTTTATAATGATAGATTCGCCTTTGCGCTTTATCTGATAATATCTTTAAAACTCCTGTTTTGACAAAAGTTCTGTTTATTGTTACTGTTTGATTGTAGCTTACACAGATTTCAAAAGCACGGGTGATCCCTTAGCTATTCCCTTTAAGTCACCAATTCCGTCTACGTCTGAAAGAAATTGAATTTGTTTTTCCCAGTCTCTGCAGGCGTTATTAACGATATTCGTATTCATCATGGCTAAATATATAGAAATGAAGATGTTTGAAGAACGTTTAGTTGTTATCGCGATTTGATTTCTTAAATTAATCCCGGAAAAAAATTCATGTGACATGGAAAATATTTGTGACTGGCTAATCTTTTGCATACATTTGACTATAATATGTGAGAGATTCACATCAATTTGTCTTGGGCTAGGTTACTTACTCGAGTTAAAAGTTAGGAAAATAGTATTTTGCGTGATATTTCGAAAATGGATATTTTAATATATAAACAATAAACCAACAGCAATGGATACATATTGTCACATAGTGTTTATAATTTAGAAAATTATATATTTATTCAAAAATAGATTCGGATTAATTTACGAAACACGGAAGCGCTATTCAAAATTTTTGTTATACATCCAGTGGAATTTGTGCTGCACGGAACCACAACGAATATGGTCGTGACCAAGTTCTAGTTGTTGAAAATGCAAATAAGAAATATAAGGGGGCGTATGAAGAGCCTTGGCAAGTCATTATTGGGGAGATTGAGAAGTTTGCGAAGCCATGAAGGAGTCTGCATGAAGAGGAGGTCCAGGGGTGTGACTCTATCCCGAATTCCCAAAAACGGATATAGTCCATCAAGCCACAGACAAACAAAACCAGGTAGGACTAAATCTCCCAGTTTGACTCTTGGCCCTTGATTTACAATATATCATTTAATTTAATTTAATTATTTGTATAAAAATGACATAATAATAACCGTTATTATGCTTTCGGTCAGAAATTTATCGAAACTACCAGACACGGATCGCGATTTCGCTCTTGTTAGAAGCTCATCAGCGTGCCATAGGCAGTTTCGATAAATTACTAACCAAGTCAAACGTTCCGTAAAGAACAGTTAATATAAAAATGACATAGAGGCAATTGCTGCCATCTAGTGGATTTTAGCCGCTACAGAGGATGTCAAACTAGACAACGCCTCACAGAGGTATTTAAACTTGTCCAGCTATATCAACAACGCAAAATAATGGTTATTAATAATTTGTTCCGTTCCGATGCACTATTAGTAATATATTTAGTAATTAAACTAATTTGAAAATACCTCAACAATTAATACTTTTAGAAAAATTGCAATTGATAGCTGAGGACTCTATTATGGTTTGCTCATCTTGTCGATGTTTAGAAATATAATTTTATTACATTGTTCCGTATGTTTAAACTTGATTATCTACATTATGTTCAGACGTTGTTTTGAATTGGGTTTTAATATATATATAGGATTTTAGGGTAGCGACCGCAACTGTTCCCTAGGGAGAACTCGGGAGGTCGTAATGCCGGCAATCGGAAAATGGCATTAATTTACATTAAACAAGCACATCCTGTAATTTTCTACTAATTATTATTATTACGCAGACCATTACAAATACTATGTTGCCTATAAGATGAACATTAAAGTTAATTAATGGTCTGCATAAGTTGATAACGTACGTGAATACAATTAAAAATTTGAATTAAACTCTTCAGAATTATGAATAACTTACTAATTTATTGACCAAGTTTTTGTTTTTGAACTTTTCTTAGGTTCCTTAGCTCAAAAAGAAAACAGAACTTTTATTAAAACAGTAGAGTTTATAAAGTAAACTCTTGTGTTTGCAAAGCAATATATGTAGATAAATGGAACTTCTTGTTGATCACAAAAAATCTATAATTCACCTTTTAAAAAGTATAAGTATAATCAAAAAGATTGGAAACTTTGGCGTTGTTGTAGAACGCAAAAAATAGATCAAACCCCAACGGCAAAATATGACACTTTTCGGTAATAAGGTTACCTTCTTTAGTGACTGAAGAGAAATAAAATCTAAAGGAAGTGAAATCAATGTAAATATTGACTAATATACAAAACAAATTCAGTTTAACTAAACAGCAGAGAACTAGGTATAGAACGTTTGTCACTGTAAAGAGAGATTTACCTATTTTTATAAATGTACATAGTTTTAAAACTATCAAATAGGTAATTATTTCTAATTTCCATAACTAATTTAAGATTGTCAATGTTGTTCCAATGATTTTCAGTAAAAATATGTTCGACAATACTTCATTTTTCTGTTTAAACGTTCTTTGATCCAAAATTGAATAGAGCGTCTAGTTTTCCCAACATATTTACTAACCTTCTTGCATCTAACATATCTAAGACTACTTTTATCACCTTTGGAAAATATAAAAATTCTATTATCGCTGCTTCATTTGATATAATTGTTAATAATTGTAAGATTACAAGATCTGAGCAAGTCAAATATTTGGGATTGATATTAGATTCTAACTTTAAATGGAATAAGCATTTAAATTATATTGTAGAGGAAACTAAATATCTAATATATGTATTTTATAGACTTAGATATGTAATGAATCAATTCAACTTGTTAACAATATATTATGCTCTTTTCTGTCGTATCAAAATGTCCTTGGGGTCCTAAAATCTGTCCAGAGAAGAATATTAAAAGCAATCTTTAATAAGAAGATAGAGAATGTAGAAATTGTAAATAGACTTCTGACCATTACACAGAATTATGAATTGGAAGCCTTACAGTTTTCTTATTATAAGTTAAGGTATATATATTTAGGCTGTGAAACTATTACTAGAATCAAATCTGTCCTTTTACCTATTTGTAAACTCAACAGTGGGACTAGTAGGCATTACTTTGTGGCTATTAAATTATTTAATATTTTACCGGAACATACAAATGAAAAAATATAAGTTATAAATGTTTAAGGAAACACATTGCTCATTCCCTAAGATATAAACAAGCGATTACATAGATAACTATAATACACCTCTAGTTTTGTTTGAACGATGCACTATACTTCTTTTCCATATTTTAAGTTGATTTTAGATTAAGCTTATTTAGTTTAAGACAACCTTGTAACCACTTCTACGTGCGGACCTCTAAGGTCTCCTTGTAGACTGTATTAATGGTGAATTAAAATTAAAAAAAATATTTCTTATCACAGTCTTTACAACCAATTTTATATATCCCCAACTGCTCTAAAAAAGGAATTTCATCCTTAGAGATACCAAGAATGGTTTGAAGAGAGATAAAATTGAAACTGTGGGATACTCAAAAAGCAAGTTTACGAAAAATACAATTGTGTATCGAGTAAATCTTGGTTCAAATGGCATAGTAATAAACATAGTTTTACTGCTGTCTTCTGGATGAGGATCACGAAATGAGATTCATAAATTGAAACCTATTGGCAGTGTTTCTAATGGTACAAAGTTCTTCATGGTACTTATTCCTACGTAGACGAGAATTATGTAACCTATGTACAAGAAAATTAAAACTAGCCATTTCATGTTGACTGAAATCATTAGAATTGTTGGTTATAAATCTAAAAGTATTAGTGGGTTTTCCATAGACATAGAATTCGAAAGAATTCCCCTTTCCTTATTACCAGAGTATTCAAAAATGGTAGTTTTACATATTTTTCTCTTTTTTAATGGTCAAACACTAGTAAAACATCTTGCGATCAAAAGAGTTTCTAATTGCATCATTCATCAAATAAAAGCAAAAGGCTTGACTTATTAGAAATCTTGAAGAACATGAGAGTCAAAAATAAGTAATATTAAGCTTTTGATAAATATAAATATGGAATCAACAGAAACAACTACTCCGAAGGCTAACACCCCTACCGGCATTGAATTACACTGTTGATTCCGAACGATACTAACGGAGATAACAATCCAAAAAAGAAGGTATTGAAATCCTTTTTCGCCTAATTAAGAAGGATCACACATCCCACATTTGGAACGCGTCCTACACACTAGGCACAGCGCACTGAAAGCCATATCCCACGACCGGTTTCGACCTACCGGGTCTCATCAGGTGGGCGCTGGCAGAAAGACCTTTATAGGCCATATGACAAATACAAGTATGAAATGAACAGAAACAGCTACTCCGATGACTAATACCCCTACCGGCATTGAATTACACTGTTGATTCCGAACGATTGTTACACGAAGATAGCAACCCAAAGAAGAAGGGATCAAAATCCTTTTTAGTCTAATTATAAAGAATCACTGATCCCACATTTGGAACGCGGAGTAGTTGTTTCTGTTGATTCGACATTTATATTTATAACATAACCTGTAAAGGCATTTCTGCAAGCGCCCACCTGATGAGACCCGATAGGTCGAAACCGGTTGTGGGATTTGGCTTTCAGTGCACGTAGGACGCGTTCCAAATGGGGGATATGTGATCCTTTATAATTAGACGAAAAAGGATTTTAATACCTTCTTTTTCTGGATGATTAAGCTCTTGGTCAGAAGCTGATTGAAATTAGTCCTTATTAGCAGGTTATAGGGAATTTCGATAAATTAGAAGCCAAACCGAAATTTCTCCGAAATAGGTAGCATTTATTGAAATATTACAGTTAGCCGTAAATATCAGTAGAAGGCAATATAATATACTGGCTATATCATGAAGTTTAATTGGCCTGCTTTCTTATGTTCATAGTTAAATTTAGAAGACCCCCTGAATATTATAAACTTATATACAGACAGTCACATTTATTAACATTCTTTGAACCCCTTTTTCTGATTACTTAAACTTAGAACAACAAATATTTTTTCAAATTGTAAAATAAACCCATAGACAACAATATATGGCAAGCGCATCCACCAACAAGGAAATGACCTCTATAAGAAATAAAAGTTATTTCTTACTCACTATATATATATATATATATATATATCCCCTATAGGTCCGTTTCTCTTTCATTCCAATAAAAAATATTTATTATTGGACTATACCTTTTGTTTTATTTTAAATTGTAGAGGAAAGGAGCCTAAGTATGGACATTTCTTTTATTCATTTTTGTGTGGTAAAAAGGTTTCCTAATAATCGTTGTTTATCTAAATAAATTAAAAAGACTAGTTTTAGGGAATGCTAAAATTAAATAAATTACAGCTCTGCTGGCAGTTATTAGATTGACAGTCGCACAACATGCATGCTGTGATATCTGTGGTTGGAGTTCGAAATAAGGCGCTTCTGAGTTCATTGGTAATACTTTGCAGATATAAAAACTCTTTGCAACAAATAAGTACGAAATATTATGGCAACAGTATTTAACTTTTATTTTTATTATTTTATGGTTTCATTACAAAAAGCTGAAAACGGAGTATCTAAAAATATGTAATTGTACAAAATTAGGAATTTTTCGTCTAATCCCCTTCAATTTTGATTAGGTAATTAATTTTTTGACCTATTCTTAATTTTTTCTAGTCAAATATTATTCAAATGTATAGGTAAATAACAAAACAAAAATGTTTAGGCAAAAGGGGGAAGTACTCATGAGTTTTCTGTAAGTTGTTTCTTACTTTGCAAATACGCTGCCAAGAAACAATTTTGTTTTCAATTTCAGATCCATTTCAAAGCACGTACATTTTATTGAAATTTTCCATTTGCAAACTACATATGCAATATTAAATTTCTTGATAGTATGCAATAGTTATGTATTTTAAATGCTATTTAGGAATGATTTTGTTCCGTTTAAATGAACTTGATAAGATACAACTTGGTAGGGCTGCAGAAGTTCCTATTATTCTTACGGTTGTTTTTATTATTTATAAATTTAGTAATTTGAATAATTTATACTACGATTGAAGAATGAATAGTACTAGCTGAACAAAAATTAATAAGGAAATTAACTAAATTAATTTATATACAATTTTAGATGAAAAATAATATTTTACCAAAACTTAGTAAATGATTTGTTAAATGCCACCACCAAAACCGTAATCCAGAAAGGTGAACATAAATCATACACAATTGATGTTAATAGGTATTAAGTGCAATAAAGAGCAGCCACGGAAAATTGGAACTAAGATGAAAATTTAGATTAATAAAAAAAAAATACGAACCAAAAACAAAAATTTTCTAAAACTTTGCCTCTATACGTTTCATTAATTCTATTAGCAATAAATATAAAAATAAATTACAGAAACTAGGTTTAACCATTGTAGAAAATAATAATGTTACCTTAAAAACCTTGTTAGTAAACAATAAAAAGGAAACAAACTCCCTTGAAAAAAGTGGTATTTACCAATTGACATGTAATTCATGTTATGCAATATATATCGGCCAATCTGGCACAGCTATCTCTACTAGGATAAAAGAACAGTCAAACAAAATAAACAAAAATAGTTTACAAACCGGAATTTTAGAGCATTGGATTTTGTTTAAACATAATATCGATACAAACAATGTTAAAATCTTACACTCTAATATTGCTAGAAGTAAAAAAATTAACGATGGTAGAAAATTTAGAAATAAAGAAATGTCTTCACAATAAACAGAACATTGTAAACAACCAATTAGAACTAAGACAAACTTCATCCCCTCTTTTACTTTGTGAACTGTAAATGTATAGAAGCTGATTCGTCACACTTTAACTTTAGTAATTATACTCATGATAATGGGCTATGCCCGAAACAATTGTCGAGGAGTTTTAAATAAATTAGTGAACATTTGAACTGTATGTTTTATTAATTATTACATAATCTATCACAATAAATGCACCTTAGAAAGTTTAAATTCGATTAAAACTTTCTGCATTAGTATTCTGTCGAAAATGCTAGCCGTTCATTGCGATTTCGAACAATTTGTGTCTTCGTAGATAGTATCAACAAATCTACCTGTCTTATTAAACAGCGTTCAGTTTTTCAGACGCCATACAGTAACGTTCAACTAGATTGGCATTGATTTAGATGGGAGTGACGTATACGTGAGTATGAAATTTCACTCTCAGGCTAGCGCTTGGCCCGTACGCCTGACGTGTCTACGCGAGCGTATGGGCCACACTTTCTTATGGGTCTTTTCATAAGGGGTGCGTGTTAATGAGCTCCTCAATTTTAATAGCAACCATGTGAACATAAAATAACCACACATGCTCTGCTCTAAATTTCTATTAAGTTCTTTCGTTATATTTATGCTATTGTCAACATTTGAATTACTTTTATTTTTACTGTGCCGATTATTGTTTACTGTGTGTTTTATCTTCTACTTATCTTACTGTTCTTTGCTTTTGTTTTTGTGTCAGTTGTTTTGTGTGATTCAAATTATACTTTTTTAAATTTTATTGGACTATTTTATTATTTTATTCTTTTGTTCACTAAACAAATCCCGATAAAGTAGTATCTCGATAACTTCCGAAGAATTTGTTAGTGAAATAGACAGTTAGTTGAAATTTAGAAACTAATACTATTATCATTATGGATGGTATTTTGTCATTCGTCTTTTCACCTAACCCTAAACTGATAGATATTGTTGTCTCAATATCTCCGATGTTTTTAATGTCTCAACCCTTTTTCCTTTTCTGCAATTCATTTATTGTTACATGCACTTTGTACACACGTCGGATTCAGGTGGAATTTCAAATGAGAAATTTCTATCATGTTTTGTTCCACTTTTTCAAAAAGATCCGAATATATTTAGAAGTGCAACACAATTTCGTGTTAGTTGTTACGTCATAAGGCATCCGGTAGCACGCACACAAACATACAAGTTACTTAGGTACAGCGGCGAATTTGGTGGGTAACCCGTTTAATTCGCGGTGCTGTAGAGTATGTATGAGCTTTGGAGAGTATAAACAAAACAAATACCGGTAGAGGTATCTGTGGAAGTTCGTTTGCATCTGTGTGTGGGTATGTGTTGTTGTGTGTCCAGATCGTGTCCCAAATTCTAAGCGGATTACCGAAGCTACGGTCAATTTACTTTTACGCTATATTTGTGTACGTGATAACACGAACTACGGCTGATATTAAAATTGCAATTTACCGGTTCTAAGCGGTTTTGGATTAATTCATTATTCAGCTTAAGATTGCCAGGGGAAATTCAAATTCGATAATTAAAATGAATATTTTGATAAAATGAAAGTTAATATTTACATACCATATCTGAAGTTGGCTCAACTACATTTTAATGACGTTTAATACAATTTTATAATAAGATGGAAATTGTTTAATGACTTTTAATGTATCGGTATGTTCTTGGGGATTCTTAAATGAAACATTAAGTTTCTGACATGTCTTAAAAGGCAATTAACTACTCTTTTTAAAGAACATTTAGTTCTTTGTCATATTACCATCTGACAACCATTATTTCAAACTTTTTAATTCTCATTAGTCTCATTAGTACACCATGAGTATCTTTGATAATTAATTTACTGAAAAAAAAACTAAACACTTTTTTGTGTTTCATTCCCACCAGCTACTCGTGCTGGGCGGGCAGCCCCTCCGACATACACTGTAGTGCAGAGCCGGAGGGTAAGGCGTAAGATCCCCTTCAGTCTCCTTTCAGGAATCGTGGAAATGGGTGGGTGGTGTGGTTAGGGAGAGAAAGATGATACGGACGAAATGAAGATAGAAAAGAAGTGAAAGATTATCTGTGGAGTATAATTTACTAACCAAATCGAAGTTATTCCGTAAAAGTAGATTAATATAATATCATATTACAGGCAGTACATCGCCCTCTACTAATATTTATTGGTAATTGTAGTATTGCATATGTTTGACGAGGCTTACGAAGGTATCTACTTGAAAAACTGGTCTCGTAATACATATAAGAACCGCTGTAGGTTAGGTTTGTTAGGTAAAAATATTCACTTCATAATTTTTTGCAATGCATACTTTTCAGTGTGATTTTACAATTTTTATACATAACAAACGGTAACAACGCATTTTTATTGGGCGGTACGTAAATAAAGGAAAAGTTTAAAAAGTTTGAGTTATAAACTTTTACAAAATAAGAGTAAATAAGTTGTAGTATGAATATTTTTGAAATACAAAAGCCACGTAGGTGAAATAGCATTTTGTCTTTGACTCTGTTTGAAAGTTGCAACGTGACAAATAGAAATTGAAATTTGTTTGAAGGTTTATCAGTTCTATAAATATAAATGTTTATTGGCTAAAAGTCGTTGAAAACTTGAAACAGATTCAAAGTACACACTCGAAAATTACATCAAAGGGGTCAATTTAGTTGGACGACATGTAGTTCGGTTCAAAGGAAAATATAATCAACTTTCTACAGTTTGTCTTAGTACAGAATTAGGTCTGTAAAGTTAACCAATGAATAATGCCCATTAGTTGCGTTCAGGAATGTGTGTAAGCAAGTGAAATTGGAAGCTCAAGTTCACTGGCTAAATTTTAAGCTGTTTCAAAGTGTCTCAATCAATTACAAACCTCCCTTTAAATTCCTTTTTAACAATATTATCCGGCGATTTTCGAGCTGGTTGGAAATTTTTTAGTATTTTTTTATTACTTTGAAATGGGTTATAAACATAGGAATTTTTTACACTGATGCACAAAACAGTTTATGGGAAATATTGGTTAAAATTTCAACCGAAATAGATGTTGAAAATGCATGTATAAGTTTTGAAAAAGTTAAAAATATACATCTAGCTGGATTGTCTAAACATTCGCCGACAAAAATAGACAAGTTTGTTTAATATTCTGTAACATACTAGTATATGAACGAAAATATTTTGAAAATTGGTAAATCTAACCCAATTTCCTATGCATGTCGATATAATTAAGTTTTAAAACTATTATCATCCCTTCTTTTCTTTTTTTAAGAAAGCATTGAATCGAAAAATAATTATAGCAAAATCCAAAAAGTCGAATTAGGGCGAGTCTCATTTTAACTAGGAATTTTTTAGTTTAACTAATTAGTTAAACAGATTTCCGTATTTATAAGTACATAATTTATATAGCTAAAGAAAAGAGAAAACATTTTTATGCGTGAAATATCGGCAAAACTGTAAAGTTGGCAATGTTATACTGTGTCGGGCGATGTCAAATGCTTTAAAAAACATAACCTCACTTATCATTGCGTTGGAAAACTATTTCGTTACAAAACCGGAAATATCATAGAATTATAAATATAATCGTCACTTTACAGCCCATACTTCCTGCGTAAGAACTAGTACATAAATAAATATATTTTCCAATAAAATATACGTTTGCAGTTCAACAGCTGCGCATGTGCGAAACGTTCTCGATTTTTGTATTGCCACGCTTATAAAAATATAAATTATACCTGTGAAGTTTCTATAGAGTGCGTTAAGCTTAGTCGGTATGCAGGTCCTGGGCGAGGTTAAAACACGGCCACGCGTTATATAATATTTTTCGATATGTACATACATAACTTTTATTTAAATTATTATTTATCAAATTTGTTCTTCATTACGCCTTATATATTTCTAACAACTTCACTATTTTTTGCTCGTAAACCAGCGAGTCGAATCAACTGAAACTTTGATTAATTTTTTGTACAACGATGAATTTTTTGCGAATTTTCTTATCGTATTCAATGATAATAACAATGATAGAACGTCCATAAAACAATAATAATCTGATTTTGACTTGACTTTTGTCTGATATAAAAGGTACATTGGCTTTGGCTGTTAAACACGAGCCAGATGATGAATGTAATTATTGTAGTGTTCCCGTTCGTTGTTGTCTAATATTGTATTAATCTTGTGAGGTCCTGGATCCGACATTGCGCTTGTACTAGCTAGCTAGCTAGTCACCAGCTTTAGTTATTTATTAATAGATCCAACCTGCTCGAAATACATACGCTAAAATATTCGCGGTTAAAGAACTTAAACTGGGTCAGTGGCAACGAACTCAATACGTTTGAGTAAACAACAGGTTTCAATTTTTAGAGGAAAAAATGCAAAACGTTACACTTCGGCAAAAGAACACGTGGGTCAAGGCTAAAATAGTATATCGCATCAAATGAGTAATGCACTGTATAAAATTAATTTTTGTTAACCAGCTTTAACTTAACCTAACCCAACCTTACCTAATTCTTTGCTTTACTATTATCGTCTATTCACCTCTCTCACTTGTGTGTCAATCAATTAGAACTGTGGAGATTGTGAGAAAGCATATGTGGGACAAACTGGCAGATCTTTTAACGAAAGAATAAAAGAACATTTAAATAGTTTTAACAATAAAAATAGAAAATCTTCTTACGCAGAACATTTACTTGATGAAAAACATCAATTCAATGAAAATTTCAAAGTACTACATTTTGCAAATAAAGCAATAAAACTTAATTTTTTAGAAAAATTAGAAATAAATAAATTGTGTAAAAATGGAAATATCTTGAACGACCAGCTGGAATTTTGTAATTCACCTTTATTAAATATTTAAAACATTTTACCCTTACCCTTCAGTTTGTAAATTAGTATATATAAGAGTTCTGATTGTAATTTAGTTTGTAAAATTCTTCCACCTGAATAAGGCACTGTGTGCTGAAATAATTATTGTGGATACAATTAAAAAAAATTTGCAACCAAAAAACGTGTGTTTTTGTTTTAAACTGTAATAATTAGAAGTAAATGAAAGAGAACTTTTACGAGATTGTGGTCACTCTAATTTTTATTGATTTATGGCACTTTTTTTCTAAAATTCATTTGTCCATGTATTGATTTGCTTTCCTCTCTTCTTCGTTCTAATTATTCCAGTTTCCGATAGTTTTCTTACTCTCTAATCATTCTACTCGCATGTCAGAACCACCTCAACTGGTTTTGCTCAATAATGTTATGTATTGTACATATTCCTTGTTCCTGCCTGATATCGACACATCTTATTCTGTCTAATCTTATGACTCCTTCTACTCCTCTGAGACATTTCATTTCAATTGCCTGTAATTTGCTTTTCTAACTTAGTGATAATAACATGTTTTCGAACCGAGCGTGAGCACAGGTCCTTTATATATATAATTGATTTGAAAACGTCTGTCTTTGTTTTACTCCTAATAAAGTTTCTATTTAAGGCACCGTAAACTTTTGCCGTTTCTGATATTTTTCCTTGATCTCTACTTCTTGCTTTCCTTCTTCATTAATTGTATATAAATTGTCTGACCTGCTCTATTAATGTTCCGTCTATTTTTATTCATGAATGCATTACTTTGGTTTTATCTGTGTTAATTTTCATATTCATTCATTTCCAATTATTTACGTTAAATTGCATTTCGGTTTTATTCATTGTAAAAATTCTAGATTTCTATATCCTAGCCGCATTTTTTTTATTCGAGGTCTTGTTTATTTAACGATTCGATTCATGATTATGATAAATAGTTTCAGACCTTATTCGGTAGTGGACTCATCTGAGATAGTGTTTCCGATACTGATAACGTTTCCACATGCTCTACACGTACATTTATAGTCAGTTCACTTTTCATTGTTCCAGTATGTGCCATAAATTCCGTCCATCTGATCTATCAAAAGCCTTTTCTAATCCAAGAATACTAAACATTCCTCTTGGTCATGTTTTACAATCTTTTCGGTTACCTGTTTTATCGTGAATATGTGATCCTGGAAACTAGACCTTTTTATAAGACGCCTTTGTGTGTAGGCAGCTGATTTTATATCTTCTTGACTTATTTTCCTCTTAAAATTCTCTCATATACGAGGGTGAATCAAATATAAACGGGATTGGATTTGTAAAAAAAATCAACTATATTTAATTAGACTTCGATACATATACTATCTTTCTACATAGCCTCCCGTCCTAGAAATACATTTTTCCCATCGGATTGAGTGCTGTTCTAGGCCATTTCTTCGGACGTTCATGTTTCCATTGGAGCACAAACACTTACATTGCGTTGTTCTCGTGGAAACGTTGGCCTCCAACCGTTTCTTTTAGGGACCTAAAAAAATGGAAGTCACAAAAGGACAAGTCGGAGTTATACGTCTTTATGGCGGATGTTCCAACGTTTCCCATCCTAACGCACCCAATTTTTGCCTTGTGGCATTAGCCGTAGAGGCCTGGCGTTGTCATGCAAAAGAATGACACTTCTGACTGATTGCTTCTTCCTTTCCAACCGAAATGATAATTTTGCGGCATCCAGTTGATTAACCGTGCGTCGACCATGGAGACAGTCAACGTGAAAAGCACCTTGCCGATCAAGAAAAAATTGTTGCAATTACCTTTCCAGCCGACAAGTGCGTCTTTACCTTCATTGGTCCCTTCTCGCTTCTTTTTCTTCACTACGTACTCGCCTGTTTCGACTCGGGCGTGTAGTGGTGCACGTATGTTTCGTCGCAGGTGACGATGCGATACAAAAATGCTTCACCCTCTTGCTGTAATCGATTGAAGTGTCGCTGCGAAATCTTCAATCGATGTTGCTAACAGACGGGCAACCCGAACCCATCTAGCGGACACTTTGCGCATTTTCAGGTCATCTGTTACGATTTCGTAGACACTTCCGTAACTGATTTCGAACCACCTCAATATTGGCATCGATCACACTTGTTCTTGGGCGGCGAGCAAGACTTTCGTTCTCGACCTATTCACGGCCTTCAGAATATTCTCTGTTGCATGCAAACACCCGAGTTCTTGACAGGGTTATGTTCTCGAAATGTGCCTGTAATCGCCGCAATACTTCGGTTGGATTCACCGCCTCCTTAGCCAAAAACATAATAATAATCCACTGCTTCACGGAGACATTCACTTCTGCCTCGCTCAGTGTTTCTGTTCGTACTAAGCGCATCTACTACTACCATGTCACTGATCTCTCCGTAATTAAAAAAAAATCATTCCCGTTTATATTTGAGACACCCTCGTAATTCTAACTTAATCTATATAAATGGAATGATAGCTAGGTCCGTTGATGTGCGTACATCACGAAAGAACTATTATATATGGTTGATGTAATATCTAGCTATCTAGGTATCTACTTCTTCAATTGAATCGACGGTACAGCTTATATACGTGAAACGCATGTAAATCAAATGAATAAGAACTGTATAAGTTCTTAGCAACAGATCCACATCTGGTAGTTTCTTTAAATTACAGACTAGGAACTTATATTGTTCTTACAGTTCTATATAATTTGACCATTGCTTTTGTTTCTTTAGACGCTTCCTCTTTATTTCCAATTAAATTTATCACGATATTCGTTAATATCAAGTTATTAAAGTTTACAATGAAAAAAGAAATGTATGAAAGAAAAGAAGTCGCTATTTGCGCCTCATCGTAAAATGAAGGATAGCCGCGCATCGTTTGTGCGAACGGCCCGATAATGTGCAGCGAAGTCACGAAATCACCCAATGTAAATATCTAATTAATTTCGATGTTGTAATCGCATTTATAAAGCAAGCAAAAATGAGTTTATTTAATATAATGTGTGCAGTTCATTATGAGAAATTGGAACCAGTCAGTAAAATAAAACGTGTAAAGTGTAAAATATTACATAATTTCCCCAATTCTATAAACAGAGTTTATTAATTCAAACTCTGTTAATCTATTACAGAAAATGTCGCGTCAAAGAAAATACCTATAAATTATAAATCTTTCAAGTCATGGATGTAAAATAGAAAATATGCGTTCGCACAGGATGTACTAAAAGTAGTTCGTAATATTAAAGTTGTTTTGGTTAGAAATTAATGTTTTGCGATCTCGTAACAATAACGAACGCGGCGGTGAGTGAGTACCTCATTTTGTTTTCGGTAGATAAACTTATAGGTTTTAAAGTTCCGTAGCCAAATTACAAAAATAAAAAATGAAAACTTGTTAGTTTGGTTTTATTTAAAGAGCAGACGTTGTCCGCCGACAACATTATTATCAGGGACGTACTTAGGATGCTAAGCTGCTATTTGTAGAATCCGAGGTACAAATACATACAAAAGACATTAAAGTCAATGTTGACGCCTAGTTTAACCAACTTGATATTTGATTAACATAACGTTTATTAAAGTACTTAACACCTAATACGTAAACATACAAATTAAAACTTAAACTACTGGGTACTTAAAAGCCTCTAAAAAACTCTTAGGAAAATGGGTAAGAAAATTGATTGTAATAGTGTTATTGATTGATTCGGGTGATAGTTATTTCATTTTTTTTTTCCTAAAGAGGGGTGTAGGGAGAGTTATTAAGATTTATCAGATTATCAGATAGAAGAAACAAGGTGATTGGTCAAGAAACAGAAAGGGGGGGGGGCAAGGCGGTGAGGTTTTTATAGAAAGATAGAATAATATAGAATTAAAAGACAGGTGTTTAAACGAGGGTACAGCGTACAACAATTCTTAGTAAAAGATGTCAATGCCTTTTAAATTACTGTATCTTATACAGAAAATAGCATAGATAAACCTTACCAAAGATTGTTGGAAATGAATGGCATTATTGTGGACATTGTAAACTTTACAATCGCAAATAAGAGGGAGTAGATATACGATATTGATATTGATATCCGTAGATTCAAATAGACAACTCAGTAATTTATTGGCATTATTAAACATTATTAATAATTAAATTCAATTTACTATGGAAGAAGAATCAAATTGCTATGTAAATTTTTTAAACCTAAAAATTAAGAATATGAATAATTCTCTAGACTTTAACATTTTCAGGAAAAATACTTTTTCGGATGCTACAATATAATACTTTATTATTCTAATCAAGACTCTAATATTATGTTATCTACTTTCCATAGCCTTCTGCATAGATTAATTAATTATCCCTTAAGTCCTGAAAACTTTAATAAAGAATTGAATGTAATAAAAACAATAGCGATAAACAATGGCTATAGTTCAATCCTAATAGATAAATTATTGTACAAAAAACAAAAAACGGAAAATGAAGATATTTAACCAAGTTTACCAGTCTCACTACCACATAAAAGAAAAGTGGTTTCCTATTCCATTTTATAAAGATATTAGTCCAAAAATATGTAGTAAGTTAAGAAATGTTAAAATTAATACAATAAGTAGCAATAGAAACACTTTAAAAAAATTGCTAATTAACAATAAAATCGATAAGATTAAAGAATTCGGGTATATACATAATTACTTGCGATGACTGTGATGTGATTTATATAAGACAAACTGGCCGTAACTTTTAAACAAGACTAAAAGAACATAAAAAATCAATTTTAGACAACAAATTATCCACTGGTTTGTTACAACATTGTATTACATTGAAACACTCTATTAATAATAACAATTTATCGTTTATTTACTTAGAAAATTTAGGTTATAAATTAAACTATTTTGAAAAACTTGAAATTTCAAAAACGCTAAATTCAAACTTAATTATCACAAATGATTTAACAGAAGGACTAAATAGTTCTATATTCAAACGTATCACAGACATTAGCTAATTAGGAGTGGTAGCATAAATAGACCTTACTGTTTAATCTTAAGTTAGTTTCTTTACAAATCTCAGATGATGATTTAATCAGTAGAAACAATTGTTAGAGTAATTCTAATAAAATAGTGCAAAACAAGATCTTGTGTGTGTTTTTACTTTACGATATTGAACATATGTTAATTTGCAAACATTTAATTGTAACAAAAAAGTACTAATGAGCTTGTCATATAATAAACCTAATTGCAAAAGGTAATAGAATAGCTTTAAACTACCTATTTTATAAAGATAAAACTGCAGATAGATAGACTTAAGTAAATACATAATTTTTAATTATTATGTCCTATTTTAATAAAAAAGGAAGAATCGTCGAAAACATCACAAAATTCATTACACTGATAATGGCCACATGGTAGTTGAAATGTTAACATCTGTATATTTTTTAAAATAAAATAAATTTTGTGAAATTTTGCGACGATTCTTTATTTTTTATTAAAATTGATAGACTTTCACAGTCACTCAAGGATAAATATACCTTTGATATATTTCCAATTTTTTTCTAAATTTCATTTTTTCATTTTTTTGCTAGTTTGTCCAATATACATAACTGTTGCAGGATATATAAAATACTATTCTTTATATTCCTGAATTATTTTCGGTTCAGCTTCCTATATTTCTGTGTTCATTTTATGTTTTATGTTATCCTACTATAAATTATTTCCTTTCCGTGAAAATAGGTACAAATGTATAGGTGAATATAAACTCTGTTTATCTTCATCTAATCCTTACTTTTTATTCCTTCTTTTTGCTAAGTAATTGAAATTTTTATGCTTTCGTAATTTAGAAAGTTTAAAGTTTATATAGTATGATTTTTCTGAACACCTACCGTGGATGCTTTTAAACTTTGTGATGGCACTGCATATTGAAATGTATTATAATGACAAACGTGTTGCAAAGTAAATGTTGTTAACACAATGTTGTTATATGTGAAGGGGGAAAATCTGTCTTGTAATTATTCTATGAATTTTTCATGAAGTGACTAAGCTATAAGACTTGATGGGTCTATTAAATATGTAGACACAGCAATGGTTAGGTTAACAATATCCAGGAAATGACAAAAAAAGTGATAAAATGGAAGACGACGATAAGGTGTTCCAAATGTTATTCAATTCTCTCACTTCATTATTAATGCTACGGTAATAGAGAGTAACTTTAAAAAATCGTTTTTTTACTTTATTATCCACCTCGCCTTGAAGTCTAATGGTCAATAAGAATTTAGGGCGAGATTGGTAACAAGGTAGAATTAAAGTAATTTTTTAATATACATAAGTCGTAAATATAAATATAAATATAAATATAAATATAAATATAAATATAAATATAAATATAAATATAAATATAAATATAAATATAAATATAAATATAAATATAAATATAAATATAAATATAAATATAAATATAAATATAAATATAAATATAAATATAAATATAAATATAAATATAAATATACTTTTTTCATCACCGTATGTTTTATTTCGTTTTCTTGAATTATTGTAAAATTATTTATACACTAAATCACTTTGAGTTCCAACCATACAAATGCTTTTATCTATTTTTTTTTGTTTTTGTGGAGGAGAGGAAATCTTCAAGACACCCGGCCGCTCGTTTCACCCTGAAAAGTGACCCTTCAGGTAGAATTAATCTTTCGCCTTTTTATCTATAAAAAGTAATGCTTATGTATGCTTAGTAATGTTTCCTCTGCCTTCATTAGCCCTTCATGTCTCAGAAGGTATTCTACCACCATATCACTCCTTGTCCTTATTGACTTCCATGGCGCCCTTTGTTTTCCTACTCTTTCTGATACTTCATCATTTCTAAACTTTTCCATCCATCCATCCACCATTAAATACCAAATTTCAAAAGCTTGAAACTTGTTCTTTTACGCCGCACCCACAGACCAGGTTTCGTACACGTAGAGTCATTCTTCAAATATACACTTATTATAAGAACATGGGCTTTCACGGCCGGAATTCATAGTAGAATGATGATTCGGGCTTGTAGGCCGTGGTCGATGTGAACGATTTCGTCGGCAACTGCGGCTGACATCTTTAGTGGGTGCTGTGACTACGTGTGCGAAGATTATACCTCGAAGTCTCGGCAGCGACTGGCAACACAGCACCCACTGAAGATGTCAGCTGCAGTTGCCGACGAAACGTCTGGACGAAACCGTTCACATCGACCACGGCATACAAGCCCGAATCATCATTATACTATACACTTATTAAATAATATTTTCTTAATTTTCTAATTAACCGTTGGTTAGTACAGAAGTGATTTATTTTTGTTAAAAGCGGATCGACTTTCGCGCTATCCTTTGTTTTATATCCCTACCGATTTTTCCATACTGAGTTGTATGACTCTAGATATTTTTAAATATAGCATTAATGCTAGTTTCACTTTCCTTGCATTCCAAAACTTATGATCTATTTTTAATTCGTTTAATTAATTTTTACATACTATAGGTTACCTCAAATTAATGAGGAAAAAATTGTTACTGCTATCACGCCCTTGTCGGGAATCGAACCACCCACCCACGCACCTTAATTAAAGTAAAACAATTACCTACTGATGAAACAAAGTGTATAAAAGATGGAAACTTCACTGCGTTTTTGTTATTATGATGACGATTTAACCACTGATAAAGGTCAGTACTGAAGATGCCATCTGCTAAATACGTCAAAACGTCTAAGCAAATAACATGACAAAACTATCCAGAAACTCAATCGATTTCGTCTAATACCGGCCATGAAAAAGAAAAAACAATTTTTTAGATATTAATTGATTCGTTGCTTGCTGCAAGTTTTGCAATAAACCCACACGTCTGCATACTACGAGGGTGGTCTCAGAAGTACCCGCCCCAACAAAGAAAACACAAAATGTTTAGAACAATGTTGACGATCATCTGGTACTGCTTTATGGATTTGTTTCAACATTTCTGCAGTCGTTATCTCATTTGGTCGACCACTTAGATACTCGTCGTGCCAGCTCATACGGCCCTGCTATCCAATATTTTATTATCGTAAACGAAGGAGCAGACTCACCCAGAGTAGAATCTAGTCCAGATTTTAAATTGGTTGGACTGAGGCCTTTCAAATAAAAGTATTGTATCACATAACGAGGATCAATTGTCTCTATTATCACAAATTCGCTGAAAACGTTCACTATTCATGGCTGCCGAATAAATACTAAACAACATGGATTTATATATTGCGTTCTTTCTAAAACAGTGATATTTTTTAAACAACTACCGCCATCTCTTGGTCAGGCCGGTTACTATGGGACCACCCTCGTATGTAACGGGTCTAGTTAGGAAATTCAAGTAAAGAGACAGTCAGAACATTAACCTAAAACGTAGAGAAAGCATTCAATTCCAAACCGTATCTGTCTCTACCAATTAGGCCGCGTTAAAGTGAGAAAGTTTTATTTTAGAATCACTGCTACAGTATTAAGTATGCTCTAAGCTGTGAACACATTTTGTCAATCTAGTTACATAACTTCCACAAGGACAAGCCGATCGAAGAAGGCATATACTTACATAGAATGTATATTGTATACGAGGGTAAATCAAATATAATGGTAATTTTACCATTTAGCTTAGCACGTAATTCCGATGCAGAGGATTCGATGCTCGAGTGGTGTTTGGTTTATGAGGAGGGGGAAACCGGCTTAGGTAGCAGCTGCGCTCGGTTCTGTCCGCAGTACACCCATGACTGAGTGCAAGGCAAAGTCGTCTGTTGCACAATCACAATGCGCATCATCATAAAGTTTTTAACCAATGAAGTTGTTAAACCATAGGAAGTGTTCACTCGTTTGAAGGCCCTGTTTGGGGATACTACACTATCTCAGAATCGAGTGTATACATGAGTCAGACAATTCAGGGATGGGCGAGAACGTGTTGAAAATGAAAGTCATGATCGACGATAGTCGACGGCCAAGAACAAGTCTCACAAATGACAACATCTGTTCTGTTCGAGAGCTTGTTGCAAGTGATCGCCGGTTACCTATTGAAAAATTGAACAAATCTCATCAGAAGTTGGTATCAGCTATAGAAGTGTTCAATCTATTATCACTGATGAACATGGCTTTAGAAAAATTAGTGTTCGCTGGGTTCCAAGATTGTTGACCGAAAATCAATCAGATATGGTCGGAGATCAGTGAATGACTTATGAATCAATTTCGATAGGAACAGGAGATTTCTTTAAGGCGTATCGTCATTTATGATGAGATGTGGATCCACCACTACACTCCAGAATCAAAAATTGCGAGTAAGGAGTGGCGAAGAAAGTATGAAGGCTGCCCTGTGTCCTGGCAAAGCCAAAACCAAAACCCGTCTCTCAGCCGGAAAAGTACTTGCGACTGTTTTCTTTGACTAAGGGCAAGGGGAATTGTACTCATTGATTTTCTTCACGATCAACGAACAGTGAATGCGGCTTACTATTCTGAGTTGTTACAGCAAACGACCGGGTATGCCAATTCGCGAACTCGAGACGTCATCCTCCTTCATGACCATTCCTCCGCTAGGCCACACACCGCAGTTTTGACAAGGAATAAATTGGAAGAAATGGGCACGGAAATCATCGAGCATCCTCCTTATAGCCCTGACTTGTGATTATTTTTTGTTCGCGCCATTGAAAAAATCACTTGGAGGCAAACGATTCGAAAGCAATGAAGAAATAGAGGAGTATGTGCGCAATTGGCTAACAACTCGTCCTCAAACTTTTTATGAAGAAGGAATATTCTAGCTTACAAATCGGTTGCAAAAGTGTGTAGAGCACATTGAAAATGGTTAAATGTTTAGTTTGTGTGTACCTACTATTAATCAATAAATTTATTTTACCGTGTATATGTAATTTATCCTCGTAGAAAGCATTTAATTCAATATTTTTGTTAATGATTAGTTAACAATAATTTTATGTACTTTTGAGTATTTATGAATAAACCGTAATTTGCAAAACAATCCGTCTAGCACCATCGATTTAGTTTATTGAGTTATTCAAACTCCAGTGTGTTTTTCTTATTGGATGTCAAGGAAAGGAGTGAATTGGTTCAAGGAGTCGAATCAGAAACGGAACATCAGAAATAATTTGGCGAATAAAAAATGCTAATTGGCCTTCCAGACACGTTAAAGCACGTGCTAACGAAAATATCGTCGTTGGTTGTTGATGTAGAATTTTTTATTAACCGTATCACCTGCCACCACAAGAACAGGGCATAATTTCGGTCGATCTGATTATTAGTTGGCATTTTTAGAACTGCCGTGTCTTTGATGGTGTATTTTTGGCCTTTCGACGTTCCTCTTAGTCCGAAAATAAATTTTATGTTATGTACGATCGTGCTTTGGCGCAAAACAAAAGGATTTCCTTGCGTAAAATACTAACAATTTTTAACAATCTTAATGATCACAGGTATAAAAATATAATACATAGATGTAGATTTAGAGGATCATTGTAAACTGTATGATAAAATTCTCACTATAAAACTGAATCAAAAATCAAATTGAATAAGGATCGTATCAATTCCGTAAGAGGCTATCGAATTAAAATAGTTTTAATTAAAGGTAAGAACAAAAATAAGTTCTTGGTCAAATAATTTATCGAAGCTACCAGACGTGGATCGCGATTTCGATTTTATTAGATCTCATCAGCACGCCATAGACAGATTCCATAAATTACTGACCAAATCGCTGGAGCTCGGTATAAAGCAGATTTAAATTTGATTTTGATGCTTTTGCCGTATTTCATAACTAACTAAAATATTTTACATCCCTAATTATTTCTGAACAATAATCTAATCTAGATCCTTCTCTGCCGCCTTTTAATTACATTTCTGCTTTTAGAAGATGTCTTACTAATCTATCTCTCTGTATGCTTATTGACCTCCATACATGACAAAATATTGACCAAGAACTCATTGTTCAGAGGGTATTGCATGGCAATTTTAGGGGAGACTTATAATCTACTATAAGGTATTTTGCATCGGCAGTTTAGATAGAAACTTCAAAAGTAAATCTCACGTAAATGCAAGATCAATATCAAAAGGTCATCAAACACTTTTATTGTATTTTAGCTGACCTACCTAAAGACAAAATTCAGTGCTGTTTAGTTAGGAAGGATAAGGCGATTCAGGTCGTCTAGAATGTCCTTGTATACATTCCTGCCATACGAGAGGATGATTTCAATAGCAAATTTGAAACATAGTCTAAATACAGTCAGCATTTTTTCTAACTTATTCACATACAGTTATTCGATCGTATTTTTGATATAGTGTCAAAGCTTTTCGAATGTTTAGATTATACGAGGTGTATAAATTACCTAATGAACTGATCTTCTAGACTATTTTTATTTGAATGGAATTATAATTCAATATTGCCTCTTTTACAATAAATGCCTGGGGAAGCTGTACAGCGTTGAAGATGATTCTTTCACTCCTCTTAGCAGTGCTGGAACTCGAATATTGGAAAAACTTTCAGCTGGTCGGTTACAGCCATTTTAATGTTTTCGAGTGTTCCAGAAAAGTCACAAGGACTCAATTCAATTGACTATTGCTCAAAAACCTGTTTATTCAAATTGCTTTGTAATAAGGTGCATTGTCCTCGATCTCAGACGCATAACTGTTTCTCAGATACATTCAATAACCTCTCAGAAAATATGGCGATTGACTGTCTGACCTTGAAGCACAAGCTTCCTTCTGAAAATGCCTTGAAACACCGAAAAAATGGGCAAACTCGTACTGAACGCGCATCAGTGCTTCCAGTGTTGTCATATCGAACACCACGTTGTCAGTCTCATTACTTAATTTACACACCTCGTATTTCAGATTTAGAATCTGATGGATACATAAACATGACCTAAAATTTAGTAAAGAAATAACCAGCAATATTTACGTGTAAAGATTTCACCAACAAAATTATGAAATCACAATGACAGCAGATCAAAGCGATCGAAGAATTGTAAATTCATCGGTGTGGTCTCCTTGAAATGTTAAGATTCTTTATTTCGTCCAGTAAATACGCCATTAATGAGCATGCTGAGTAGGTTATTGACGTATAAGTATACGTATGAATAAGCATTAGGCAGTTGGAAAACATAAAGCATATGGATATTTTAAGAAATACTTGAAATTATTGAATTTGCATGAAATGTTCGAATGGTTTAAATTTGCCGCATGTAATTTTTATTGACGTTTACAACAGTTACATAATTTTGTAGTGTAAACATTTAATGAACACCCTAACGTTATCTATTAGGAATCATTCTACGATTATTATTTTGGAATATATTAACTTTCAATACGTGACATACTTTCGTTGCACCATCTAGACTAAGTTCACAATGACGCTAACCACACGCGAAGATGATTCACGTAAAACTGTTCAGAAGGAAATAATTGCCGCGTATGAGAAGAAAACAATTCCGTATTGTTATAGTTACCCTCCATTATAAGTATTTACCTACTAAACTCCGCCAGATCTGCACAATTGAACGTTTCAATACTTATCAGTTGTAATTGATTTTATCTACTGATACTTGTTGAAATTCCATTATATACTTAATGAATAAAAAACACTTTTTCGAATTTCACACTTTATTGTTTATCACTTGACAATATTGTTTTGCTACACTGTAGCTTCTTCAGAAGTTATATTTAAACTTATGCTATTACAAATATTATTCGCTTATATTCTAATCGTTCCAGGAGGGGATGGGAAATGAAATAAATTTAGTAATGGAGAATTGTTGACTTCAGTTTGTTTATTAATAATATTAGGGCTGTATTTGTTTTTATTTATTTCTAATTCTTCTAATAATTTCAGTCTATATGAATTATTTTCTGCATGTATTATTCTAAAATCTTTATTAAACGTATGTTTATTATCGTTTAAGTGTTTTGCATAATTGGAATCTGCTTTATTGTTATTATAAGATCTGTAATGTTCATTGATTCTGATTTTAAGGTTTCTAGTTATTTTACCAATATAGAATTTATCACAAGAATTACATGTTACTTTGTATACGCCTGATTTGTAATCATTATTGATTTTGTCTTTATTATTTTTTATGTGTTTTCCTTATTTATTGTTGGTTTTATATGTAATATTAATTTAGAATTTACTCAGTGCAGTTTCTAACTTTTTCGAAATTGGGCCCATGAATGTAATACTGTTGAATTTTTTTATTTCTTGCTGTACAGGATATATATTTTGAATGGTTTCTTTGTATTTAATTTTCTTTAATAAGTTATTTATTAAATTTAGGTTATACCCGTTGTTAATGGCGATAATTTTAATTATATTGAATTCTTTTTGATAATTTTCTGTGTTCATTGGTACTTTTATTAATCTGTATAACATACTGTAGTAAGCGGCATGTTTATGTTGATATGGATGACATGAACTATTACTAATTGTTAAATCCGTATGTGTTGGCTTATGAAATATTGAAAATTGATGTTTACTATCTTTTTTACTAATTGTGAGATCTAAGAAGTTAATTTTATTATTCATTTCGAATTCTATTGTGAATTTAATAATCAGTTGTACTTCAACACGTGTCAATACTCGAGTCGACGCACGTATCTTCGTGTAACAATAATATGAATGATAGGGGGCATCTATAAACCAATGTTAATAGTAATTATGGCTTGAGATTACATTAACAAAAATTGTGAACGACTGGAGAAAGACAACGTAAAGAAGACGCTAGATTAATTCAAAAAACAGTAAAATTTAAAGTGCTTCTTAAAAAGATTCGATTTTAATAAATATTAATGAACAACTATTGATAACGTCATTAATGCGAGGGTAGATAAAATTTAAACGAGCCTTTTGAAATTGTGCGCCAGATAGTTGTTCAAGGCGTATCCGCGCGTTAGGAACTTGAATTGGGGATATTAGGTGACATGGAAACGACGTGTTGTATTGCTACGTTCGCTTGGTTAATAGCTATCACAATGAGTAAGAAACAGGTGCATTGCACAATCACAGTGAATGCACCACAAACATCATTAATTACAATACCACCTTTTTCAAATTTTCATTAATTCTATGTAGAATACGTAATAAACGAACGGGAAGGGTGGATTTAGAATAATTAATTAAAAAAACAACATATAAACATAGATTCAGACGAATCTGAAATTAACAATGATTTCTAAACCAATTACTTCTAACCAGTGCAAGTATATATCATCAATATCATATATATTATTATTAAATAAGATGGATAGCTTTCTAGTAACAAAACACACAGTTAATTCACATTTATAAACTTTATATCATTATATAGACATTATTTCCCATCGCTTTAAAACTAGTTTGAATTCAAGTATTTCATTTTTAAATTATTTTTATTATAAAACGTGTATTATTATTGATTTTCTTTATCATGCCGCCATCTACCAGCACTGCATACATTACCTAGATAATATAAGTAGAAGAATATAGCGTGACTATTTTGGAAATACCCCGAGGGTCTTAGTACTACACTAACTCCGTATCACAAACGCGCGTCCATCTGATCATATTCTTAAAAGACGCAGTTCTACGTCTAAAGAGTAAACATTTAACTGCCAGCTTTCTTAAATTGTTAGAAAGTCCCCAGGCACAAATCGAAGGAATCCCCGCTAGGCATTGTTGAGTAGATGAGACACTTTTACCGAAATTACATAAAAAGTATTTCAGAAATAACATTTAGAAGATGCGGAAAGTTATTTAAAGTAGGAATTTTGAGAAACCCTCAGGTAATTCCTTTTTTTAGAAGATTATCAGCTTTATAAAAGTTTTAATATTAGTAACTTCGACCATCGTGTCACTTCCATACTTTGTGGCGTCACTACAGCTATGGTAGACTACGACACAATCCAGGGCTGTGGAAGTTTAATTATTTTTTAACGCGTATGTCGATAGATAGAAGAAGCTGTTAATCACCCGATAGCCCCACCGAATTAATTATAATTTGATAAGCAGCTAAAGCGGAAACTGAAGCCCTTAACACCCCTATACTCTAGAACAGTGTTTCCCAATCTTTTTTCTTCGCGAACCAAAAGAAAGGTCCCCTATGTAGTCGTTAATGACAGGTAAAAAAGGCAATAAAATGTGATAGAATATATATTTTTATATTGCAGAATAAATGATTATATCAATCGTGAAACATTTAAATAAAATATTAATAAGACCAATATGAAGGCTATAAAAGTTGAAAACAAGATAAATTTAACAAACTGGTTCCTATGTTTTCTAAACTCTGTAGTAAACTGTCTTAATTTCATATTTATTTCCAATTGTATCGCAAAAAAACTTTACATAAAAGGGAAGACTGCAGCAATGATTTTAAATATAAAGCAGAACATGATAGTAATCACATTGATAAAATGTTTTAAATATAAATAAATGTTTGTAATAAAGAGAGAATAGTATTTGATTACTTGAATAAGAGAAATAAATTATAATGTATAAAATTGTTAATATAATTTGATATTGATGATGTAATTTTGAAAAACAAATAAGGAAAAAACAAATGAAAATATTTAAATTTATTTTAGCGCACAATCTGTTTTACAGTGGGGGTGTTCTTTAATTTTTGTGTTTCTATTTTTTTTTATTTTAATTTTAATGGCGTTTAAAAAATCCGCCATTACAATATTATTTTCGCGAATCCCCTCTGCAAACACTGCGAACCCTTAGGGGTTCGCGAACCACCGGTTAGGAATCACTGTTTCAGAATGTATTAGAAAAACTTAGAAAGCGAGCTGTGTTATTGGGGAGTTAGTTGAATCACGAGGTGGGGGTTACTTTTTTCTCTTTGATATAATTTGACCATAACAGGGGTCGGCAAAAAACGTAATAACGCCTTTGTATTTAAATAAAGTTTAAAACAAATAAGTCTAGTGACTTTCAATTTTGAATAGTAATAAAATGATATTCCTTATACATAAAATTATTTGAAATTGATAAATCAAGAGTAGAACGTCCTAAAATAATTTTCTTTCAATAGAGATTTGGAGCCATTTGCGTCTGGTTGCACATTTACAAATAAATATCTGAAAAAAATATTGCCTGATTATTCTATTTGAAATTTTATATAAAAATGATGACATCACATCCTATAGTAGATTTATTATTTATCTTCCCCTCTACTGGTATGAATTAAAAACAATCTCCTAGCTTCTTTAGAAACTACTCGCATTTTCTCTTAGAGCATTATTGTCAGCAGAACTACAACATTTATAGTACCTAACTATATGCGAGACGAAATAGATATTTCCGTTTATTTCTGGTCGCTATATTAAGCCTCAACATGCTGAAAGCAATGTTACGTTCCGCTGTAATGTTAGAAACAAGCAAAAATAAGAAGTGCTTACGTCATACATTACTAATGCTGCACCTTTCAGGTTATAGCGCGGCACGGCGTGGCGTGTTAAAAAGAGATGGAAAATAAGTGACAAAATTGTGGATTGGTCATTACTGATATCGTAAAAAAAGACGCATAATGATAGAATAGTTTGTTTCTGCAATGCCATGAGTAGCTTTTTAATATTACGAGATTTCGTCATTATTTGGAATGTTTGTTTGACATTCAACGCCACAACGCGAGATAACATTGATAACGCCCACAGTAGAAGTGGGCGAAACACGTGTCCGTTTATTAAACAGTGTGTGGTATTAGGGGTGAGTCTCCAATTTCAGTTTACTTTACTTTATTGATTGCACCACGTCTCCTTATTTCTGTATGATAATATAATTGAATATATTTGCAAAATAAAGTCGCATAAGTACATTTAGTATTTGTTTTTTAATGTTTCTTTTGGGGAGGGGGGAGCTCAATGAAAAACCTCCGCGGGTGGCAATAGATGCTACCCCGCCACTGTGTGTAACAACATAGTCTAGTGTTATATTGGCGAAAATTGTTTCATCTTGTAAATGTCAACAGTTCCTTTTATAGATTAGGTCAAACTACTGCCAGTCTTAACTCTTATCATATAAATAATATTATTTCTTACGCATTGTTCCTAAGCCCTGAGTAAATTTTCTCATATTTAAACAATTAATTCAATCACTAAACAGTGAAACATTCTAAAATTTGGTACATATCTGTACACTCTGTGCATGAATTTCATTGATTTCTCAAAAAATCGTCTAGTATGTGTAACACATTGAAAAAGTTGAAGCCAACTATCGAATAATTATAAAGAAACGCATATTAAAAAAACTTTTTGTTTCCTTACGCTTATTAGAAAAAGTCTCCTAAGAAAGTAACTAGCGACACGGTTTAATTTATTTTTATGATATGTACTATTAATTGATTCACTTACCTTTTGAACTATCATAAGCATTTATACATTCGGAAGTCATAAATTGGCTGATTAGAGACATTTTTCCTACACCTTGTGCTCCTATTAATGCTACTATGTATTTGGTCACTTCACTGGTTGTAGTTGGCTGTTGTTTTTCATTTGGCACAGGACCACCGTTCGGCGGACATACACTGTTGCTTCTGGACTTTCGCCTTCTAAAGGAATCCCCTCTATTTACAATTCCTGAAAATTATACAAATTTATACATGAATACTAATTATTGCTTTTAGACATCATCAAATACAGAATCTATTTACTATATTGTATATGATGATTAATATATTTCAATAATATTTCGTAGTAGGTATTTGTGTTCAAAACGTCTATTCAAAATTGGAGATATCTATGGGAATAGATTAAAAAAAACGGCCAGAATTTTGAAGCGTAACTGCACAAACACAATTTTAAAACGGATGTTTGAATTTGATAAAAATTTGAGTACATAAGAAAAAGATTTGATAGTTTCGACCTTTACTTGATGAAAATCCATTTTAATTAGCAAAAACAAAAACTAAAGATTTTCACACACTTTATTTACTATTCGTAACATACGTTTCGCCAAACTTTGGCTTCCTCCGACGTGAGTACTTACTACTAAATAAACATTGCAACCTGGGTGATCAAATATGTACACAATAAGGGTGGTGGTAATATTTACAATAAATTCAAAAGTGGGGAGTTGTTGCCTTCAATCTGGTCGTTGAGTAGGGTTCCTAATTTTTTATATTTATTCATTCCTAGGTTCCCAAAAATTGTATTGAATTAACGGATACTTGATGGAAGTCTAACATATTGAAATAAATACACAGTTGATAACTTCCACAATTTATTAAATAAACTTAACACGTGTTTTGCCAACACTGTGGCTTCTTCAGAAGTACAAACAATAATTACAACCCGCTCATAATTGATACTCTTTTACAAAAACATTCATACACCTAAAATATTTCAAACATGTTCCAACTCACTAAAGATAACACAAATAAAAAATTCGAACTTTTAACATATATAGGGAAACCGTCACTAATAATCAATAAATTTCTCAGAAACAACAATATAAATGTATCATACAAAACGAATAATAACCTTGGCATACATATAAAGAATAATAAAGACAAAGTAGACAAATTATCAAAACCAGGCATATATCAACTTAATTGCGGTTCTTGTTCAAAAATTTATATAGGTCAAACGAGAAGAAATACTAGAATTCGTTTTAACGAACATTTTAGATCATATAGAAATAAAACAAACCGATTCTAACTATGCAAAACATGTGTTAGAAGATAATCATATATTTAATTTAGATCTACAAATTTTACACATTGAAAATAAAAGTTTAAAACTTACACTATTAGAATCTAATGAAATTAACAAATATAAAAATACAGACATATTACTCAATGACCAAGTAGATATAAACCCCTCACCACTATTAAATCTTTTCCCTCACTCTAATGACACCACCCTATTTATAAACATCTACTCTTAGGTAGTTTTAAGTAAATTTTGTACTTCTGAAGAAGCCACAGTGTTGGTGAAACACGTGTTAAGTTTATTTAATAAATTGTGGAAGTTATCAACTGTGTATTTATCTCCAACAATGTTAACTTATAGCTCTTATTTTTTAAATGAATAATTTCAATACAGTTGTTGAACATATGACATTCTTCTGTGAGATGGTTTGCATAAGTGGAGTCAATCTTATTCTTTATATAGCTGTTTTTGTAAAGGTCTTTCTGCCAGCGCCCACCTGATTGAGACCCGATAGGTCGAAACCGGTCGCGGGATATGGCTTTCGGTACGTTGTGCTTACTGTGTAGGACGCGTTCGAAATGTGACATCTGTGATCCTTAAAATTTAGATGAAAAAGGATTTTAATGAATTCTTTTTTGAATATGTTACATCTTCTTCTAAGAATCCATCAATGGCTAATACCCCTAGCCCTCGGAGTAGTTGTTTCTGTTGATTCCATATTTATATTTAAAATTGTCAATATAACTTCAAATCTGAAAACGCCAAATTAGCAACATTTGGATTTTTGAGTTGAAATATTTTAAAATCTTGATGTGGTGGGATAATGGCGAGACCAGATTTTACTTCAGCTACATAAGATACATACACCTCGGAAACAGCTACATTTATGGTTTTTTTGTTCTTTTATGTCACGTAATCCTCTTGAAAAGGTCGAAAATTGTATTTTTTGTATTTTGAAGTTGAGATATATGAAAATCCTTACCGTGCTGACGCATTTTTAAGGTCAGATTTTGATCGAGCATTGCAAATTACGGAATGGATAAATTTGGCTATTATGCCGAAAACTGTACCTCATTTTGTAAAGTAGGTACAAGCTCGTATGAGGCATGTGAGCCAGGACTATTTGAGGAAAAAAATGTTTGAAAATTTTAGACGTTTCTTTACCGATAACAACTAATCTTGTGGCGTCAACTCTGACGTACGTGTACATTTATTATTAATATTTTAATAATTTAATTGAATTATGCACAACAGTTGTAGTATTCTTTTGAAAATAATAATTGATTTTGTTTACCTTTGTACATACTTTCATATATTTCTAAAAGAGATGTCTGAGTTTTCTTTTACTTAACGATTTCATGTGTTTGAAAGGGCTTAGAAGCCAATTTGAAAAGTTTCAATCTATACCTAAGGGTAGCAAGCTATAAATGTTTTTGAAATCAAAGACAAAAAATTCGTGTAGAAATATGTCTTGGGTAATCTACACTTTTTCACGTTTGATGAGTTTAACCATTTCCACGTTCCGTCAAGCCTTGTTTAGAAGTTGTACCTATCTAAAGTGTTTTTATACTCAGGAGAATTCTCTGAACGTAGCATATGCGACATTTCTGCGATTTTGGGGCTCTAAAAAGCGTTATATCCGTTTTCCTTTTCCACTCCACATGCTACGGTAGTTAGGAGTATAATTGGATGACACCATTAAATAAACATACATTTTAAAAAGGTATAGCTGCTTCATTTTTAAGTAGCATAAATCACATAGAAATGCCCAGTAATAGGTTTTTATTCGATTTTGTACAAAAACTTATATGTTTTTCCATTTAGTAGTTTTACAAAAAAGTCAATAACTTTAAAATATCTAAAAATATAAAAAACGAATTGCTACTTGATTTTAATCTTTCATATCCTTTTCTATGTATAATAAAAAGTAAATGGACGCAAAATGTTCATTGTTATTCATGTATGTTAAAAATTGTTAAGTTAAAGCTTGAACACGATACGGTAAATTGTTTTGAATTAGCGGATACTTGATGGAAGTCTAACATATTGAAATAAATACACAGTTGATAACTTCCACAATTTATTAAATAAACTTAACACGTGTTTTGCCAACACTGTGGCTTCATCAGAATTACAAAATTTACTTAAAACTACCTGAGAGTAGATGTTTATAAATAGGGTGGTGCATCTTCATTAGAGTGAGGGAAAAGATTTAAAAGTGGTGAGGGGTTTATATCTACTTGGTCATTAAGTAATATGTCTGTATTTTTATATTTGTTAATTTCATTAGATTCTAATAGTGTAAGTTTTAAACTTTTATTTTCAATGTGTAAATTTTTTTAAATTAAATATACGGTTATCTTCCAACACATGTTTGGCATAGTTAGAATCGGTTTTTTTTTGTTTCTATATGTTCTAAAATGTTCGTAACACATGTTTTTTAACCAAATTAATAATATACATAAAAATATAATTTTCACAATGAAATAACAATAAAATAAACTTTCTAGACTTAACTATTTCCAAACAAAATAATAAACATAATTTTTCCATTTTCCATAAACCTTCATACACAGATATTATTATACACAACTCATCTTGTCACCCTTACCAATATAAACGCTCAGCATTTTATAGCACGTTACACAGACTTATGAAAGTTCCCTTGTCAGAAACAGACTATAATAAAGAATTGAATCTAATTAAACAAATTGCCATAAATAATAATTACAACCCGCTCATAATTGATACTCTTTTACAAAAACATTCATACACCTAAAATATTTCAAACATGTTCCAACTCACTAAAGATAACACAAATAAAAAATTCAAACTTTTAACATATATAGGGAAACCATCACTAACAATCAATAAATTTCTCAGAAACAACAATATAAATGTATCATACAAAACGAATAATAACCTTGGCATACATATAAAGAATAATAAAGACAAAGTAGACAAATTATCAAAACCAGGCATATATCAACTTAATTGCGGTTCTTGTTCAAAAATTTTTATAGGTTAGACGAGAAGAAATTCTAGAATTCGTTTTAACGAACATTTTGGATCATATAGAAACAAAAAAAAAGATTATAACTATGCAAAACATGTGTTAGAAGATAATCATATATTTAATTTAGATCTACAAATTTTACTCATTGAAAATAAAAGTTTAAAACTTACACTATTAGAATCTAATGAAATTAACAAATATAAAAATACAGACATATTACTCAATGACCAAGTAGATATAAACCCCTCACCACTATTAAATCTTTTCCCTCACTCTAATGACACCACCCTATTTATAAACATCTTCTCTTAGGTAGTTTTAAGTAAATTGTGTACTTCTGAAGAAGCCACAGTGTTGGTGAAACACGTGTTAAGTTTATTTAATAAATTGTGGAAGTTATGAACTGTGTATTTACTTGAATAAATTGTATTGCTTCCAACGATAGATAAATTTATCAATATTTTCGTTTTCCTATAAGATGACACATTAAAAAGAATCACCTTGTTACCCTAGACTAATCGTAAATTTTAACCAAGATGTATAATTTACAAGAATGCAATAAAACTTGCAATTACCATAAAGTAAAGTGGTTAATTTGAATTCAAATCTGGGTTTCCTATAACTAGATGATTATAGTTAATATGAATTCGAAAGTATTTTCAAGTTGGCTAGATTTAATAATGAAATATTTGAAGAATACTTGGTAGGGGTAAATTTTAAATACATTAATTTTAATTATCAAATTAATTTATACCTACTACAGATTACCACATACAACAGTAACAATTTTTTCCCTCATTGTATGAGATAATCTGTAGTGGGTATAGATTAAATCAATAACTAATATCGCATTAATCTAGATAAATAAGTTTCAAAGCCTGGCCTTACTTGGCTGGTTCCCTGACTTTGGATACGAAATTGCAGGATACTGTTCCGATCTAAAATTAGGCAACTTTATTGTTGATGATGATGTGAATAAAACAAAAAAAGTCCTTGATGTAGTACTTTTTGTTTCAAAACTTTGGTTTATATTACAACTGTTCTACGATAAGCTGGTCTAAGTACATATACATACACCAACTATATCCGCTTTTGGTAATACCAGCCAACATAGAATCATACAAATGTCCATTCCGGGCATTTCAGCGTGCCCCGACCGCCTTAATTGTAACTCCGACCATAGAAATAATATAATAGGATAGGAAAGTCTCATGCAGTCCTATAAGGAGCGGTATTAAGGGGGATAAGAAATAGTGGTACTCTCTCTATCTTTGTTTAATGGTTCATAGTAACGCCTCCAATTGGCAGGCACAGTTGACTATATGTTATACCACACATACGTAAACAAAAGGAATTAGATAGAAATTGTAGCATGGGGTTACCCGATTTTAATATCTGCCATGTTTGGAATGTTATACCTCGGTAGAAGCGAAAGGTAGCTTGTTCCTAATTTTTCCGCAGTTGTCCACATCTGTTATTAATCATGCTTGTAAACGGCGTTATGATAGAGAACTTTTGTATTGAGTTATTATTTTTTAATCGAATATTTTTCTGTAGTGGGTATAAATTAATTCAATAATTAATATCACATTAATGTATTTAAAATTCACCCCTACTAAAAATTCTTCAAATTTGTCATTATTAATGAATAATAATAATAATAATATAGATTGAGTCCGACGTTCTGTGACTTAGTAAGTACGTTCGTCGTTGTTACTGTTGGCACCTCTCGTAACTTAGTGGCAAAAGTATTGGCGCGTATAGCCAAACATCCCGGGTTCGGGTCCCGGCGAGGGTGTGACAGCAGTAACAAATTATTCCCTCATTGTATGAGATAATCTGTAGTGGGCATAATTTAATTCAATAATTAATATCGCATTAATGTATTTAACTAGATTTATTTCTATGGCCGCACAACTTTTAGATTTAAAGTCATTTCATGATTCAGGCAAAATACCTTTCAACTATCAAATATTTCAAAAATACACAATAAATTAACATTAACAGAGCTCTATATGTATATTTCGAAACCTGACCCTTAACGGGCAGGGTGGCAATAAAATTAAACTATAAGGATGTTTTTTCATTTTGAGATACGGAACAAAAGCTATAAGGAATATACTTAAATATCTATCTATACAGACCAATATAGAATAACTCGAACAGTGTGGATAATCAACCTATATAATTAACATAATTTTCAATCATTACAAAATACGTTTCTATTTGATATTGAAAACGTTTCTGTTAAGATGTAAAGCATCTTTAATTTCTAAAAACACCATCAAATTTAATTTTTATTATCTTTTACATTATATCCGTTAACGTTATTAGAAAAATTCAAAATAAATAAATGTAAACATGTAAATGTTATAGTCAATTTCGCCTATTTATATGCTCACGCTTTGCTGTATTTTTAGTAATAAGTACTCTCTTTAGCGGAACATATGTTGCAAATTAAATTTAGAAATTTTTGTAGTAGTGTTTTTCTGATAATGACGGATTTCCATCAAGTAAAGGTCGAAACTGTTCAACTTTTATATCACCTAATGATAACGTATTTGTTAAGACACCTACGAAACCGTTGACGCGCGAATCAAATTTAAAACATTTTGTCACTTGTCATTGAATGTATCACATGGGCTGAAAAGTCCCGGGCCTAACAATGAAAACACTGTTTTTAATCTCCATCAAGAGCAACACGATCATTCCAGCGCTGCTCTAACATTTCAATACCACTTTTGCAGAAAAATTTATATTTTGACTCAAAATATGTTAGGTCTCAGCTTCAGCGATAACCTCTTCAATCGAGCGAAATTTCTTGCCGACGAGCATTTTTTTGAGGTTTTCAAACAGCCAATAGTCGCTGAGAGACAAATCTGGAGAATACGGTGGATGCGGGAGCAACTTTAAGTTCAATTCATATAGTTTTGCAATTGTTTTGATGACAAATAACTTGTGATACGGTGCGTTGTCTTGATGAAACAAAAATTTTTTCTTTGCCATATGCCGTCGTTTCTTTGCAATTTCAATTTTGCGGACTTCAAACGCTCCAATAACGCTACATAATTACTACAATTCACTGTTGACGGTATTTTCTTTCTCAAGATAGTCGACGAATATTACACCACGCACATACCAAAATAGCAAGGCCATAACCTTTCCAACCGATTGCATTATTGTGCTTTCGGGCGCTTTGGACGAGGTTCCAGGTTTGAACCAGTTGCTGTCCACATGTCCACTCAGATGACGATAGTTTTGATTCCGGAGTAAAGTGATGGATCCATATTTCATCCATTATCTCATATCGACGCAAAAATTCTAGTTTGTTACTTTTAAACATGGCGAAACACTGCTCAGAATCATCAACACGTTCTTGTTTTTGGTCAACAGTGAGCATAGTCTAACGCTCACGCAATATAAAGCCAACACGTTTTTTTTGATATTTTTACGATGTCAACTGCAATTTCACTTTTCAATCATTACTTTTCGAAAACGATTATGTGGATTATTTTATGTTTTCTGGTGTTACTGGCTCATTTGGATGTCCACTGCGTTCTGTATCATCAGTGTATTAGTGTCTCTACGATCACGTTTAAAGTCAGCAAACCAAATTTTATTTTGTTTCGGTTGTTTCCGATGGAGCGGAGTTGTTTCTAAATGATTGTTTTGAAAATAACAAAAGTAGCTTTTAGCACAATAACTCACAAACTAAAGAATGGTATATCATGAAATTTTAACAGCTGTCTTTTGAAGGTTAGTACTAACTGAAAAAGAGGTGAATGCAACAAAACTAGCGCCATCTATGTGTTAGGTCCATGCGTTACTCTGTAGAGTAGCAATACTACCTTTGCTTTATTATTTATTTATGAAATTTTCTTCGAATTACTGTTCCTGTTTGTTACTACATTATTTCTTGTGTTGTTATCAACACTACGCTGTATATTATCTTGCATTATTACGTACTGCACTTCACACCCTCTGCATTTCCTGCAGTAATTAGATTCCACATCTCACTTCGTTACTGTCACTGTCAAATTGGCTTCACGTTCTCCCATGTAACCGCAAACCAAACCTGTTACAAGCTATAACATAGACGGATTCGGTAAACCTACCTAGATTGAATTTATTTCTCTTATAAAACGTTAAACAATAGTAATATTTTTATTTATTTAACAGGCGGTGCTACAAAAAGTTACAGTTTTGAACTATGGAGTGTAACTTAATCTGTAACTTAATCTACTTTTTTACATAATTTCATTCAATATTGAAGCACTTGTCATAATGTTTGACCAGTTTTTAAATACCCTTCTCATACAACTCTGCCGCCTGATTTGCATCACCACCGCTGCATCACAACTGTTTTAACTTCGTCATCGTCTTGAAGACGCTAACCGCCCAGATGTTTCTTCAAGTGCAAAAACAAATGGTAGTCACTGAGCGCCAGATCAGGGCTGTACGGAGGATGATCTAGAGTTTCCCAGTGAAAATATGTGAAGAGAACTTTGGTCCGATTAGCCACATGGGGACGGGCATTGTTATGCACATTTGTGCGTCCATCTTTAAATCCTCTCACCCACTTCCTTTTTGCACAAATCTCAGATCTCACGATGAATATCAATCGGTTTTAGTCCTTTAACACTAATGAATCGTATAACAGCCCGGACTTCACAGTCGGTAGGACTCACGATTATCGGAGGCATCTTAAACACTCAGTAAATAACGTAAACAAGGGCGAATCAGACTGTAATGGCATCAGTGCGTAGATGAGAGATGTAGGTACTCAGTGCGCATGCTCGTAACACTGACCGCAACGTTGCGGTGGCAGAATTTCAAAACGGTATTTACTTAAAAAACATGCGTCGTACATGTGGTTCAATGGCTAAGCTTTTTCGTGTTTATTCAAAGAATTCTCGTTTTTTCTCTTATATGTATTATTATTTAGTTTGAACATAAATTAAAAGTAAATTTCTTATTGTTGTGTTCTTTTAACGCATTATCCAAAATAATAAGTAAAAGTTCATAAGCTAATAAGCGTTGACAAAGTGTCCAAACGACAAAGGCAGAATTAATATACGATTTAATCCCACTTTTGCATTTTTAACATATTCAATGCTAAATATTTCCAAAAATTTTGTAATAAAAATTTCGAATTGTGAACATAATTTGTGTTAAATTACTGCTCTTTAGATTGGTGTATAAAACGTAAAAGGTCAAGTTTAAAAAAATTACCATCCAAAACACCTTAAGGACAGTTATTTTTGTAGTTCATTTCATGTTTTTTTATTCCTACGCATCTATTTCACATCTTGAGTTTTCTGTTGCTGAAACTCTCATAAATTTTAACGTAAGTACATCAGGTTAGTGACACGTGGACAACGCACACCGATACACTTTCGTCAAAACCCTCATTCAAATGGATCTGTAAGGGCTGTGTCGTAAACAGAACGAAGAATATATTTTTAACCCCTAAATGTTGCACCACTTCTAGCTGCTAAGGTATTGAAAGTTGGGGCTATCACCTAAGGATCGTTTTTATGTTAAATTTTACGCTTTATGATTCTTTTTTCAACCATATCTCTCATCCCACGAGAAAGGGTTGAATTACATGGTTGGCAGTAAATTATACAATCCTCAGATAGAACTTTCACTGGGTCGTTCTCGTGGAAACGTTGGCCTGCAAGCGTTTCTTTCAGGGACCCAGTCAGAAGGGGACAAGTCGGGGATATATGGTGGATGTTCCAGAGTTTCCCACCCTAATGCATCCAATTTTTGCCTTGTGGCATTGGCCGTATAGGGCTGTCGTTGTCATGTAAAGGAATGACGCTTCTGACCGATTGCTTCTTCCTTTTCCATCGAAATGAGAATTTCGTGGCATTCAGTAGATTACAATAATATTGCGCATTAATTGCGCTTCGATCTTGGAGAACGTCAAAGTGAACGTCACCTTGTCGATCAAAGAGGACTGTTACCCTCTCCACTCTATACTCGTCTGTTTCGGCTCGGGCGTATAGTGATGCACCCATGTTTCGTCACAGATGACGATGCGATTCAAAATGCTTCACCCTTTTGCTGGAATTGATTGAAATATCACTGCGAAATCTCCAATCGATGTTGCTTGCGAGCTCGTATGTTTGCAGGTACATCGCAGGTGACGTCACAGGCTTGGTATGTCAGTAAGGAAAAGGTGGATACACTGCAATCCGTAACATATTTTCGTAACATCTATGTAATCATTTACAGCATTTTACTCTTGAAATGTTTGAAACTCAGGCGTCGCATACAACGTTTTACTTGAAACATTTTGTTACCCATATCACAAGCGTTTCAATATCTTCACAGCTCTTGTGGACAAAGTAATATTGTTTAATTTGTCTTTTAGAGACAGGCGGATTAATTAAAAGCTGCTTTAATTAATAAGCACTGCCTTTGTGCATTAGAAGGCTCCTCTTCAATATTGGGTTTCTTCTTATAGAAAGACTGCAATAATTGAGTTGAGCGGCAGATATGTAGACGAACACGTTAACAATCTTAAGATAGATCTTGTGGTACATATTGATTTTCAATTAGTTTCAGCTTTCACGTAAGTTAAGTGCATTTCCTAGACTTATTCTATAATGCATTAATATACGTTTTATTTTACACGAATGACAACTTCAAACAAATATATAATGGCGTATAATAGGCTCATAGGGGAGGGAGAAGAACAACATCTTAATGAAATAGCATTAAAATCGATAAATACCTATAATAACATCTATAAGTATACCTATATCATAAGCTGGTGGGAATATGAAATACAATTAAAAAAAATAAGTTTCTTTTAAGGTTTTGCAAAATTGACTGCTCTTAAGAAAGCTATAAATAAGCGCTGATCATCTATGATTAATGAATGTAAAACAATCTTTTAAAAATGAGATTAAGTGAATTAATTATTATCGTTTTATTGCTTTGACTACTTGTAAACACAACACCTCAGGAATTACTTGGGCTTTTACGGTTTTATATCTGTAAGTTACTCAATTTATTAATGAATGAATGATTTTTTTTTGATGTTGTACTTCTTTTAATGCTTTGAAAACAGAATCATAGTAGGAGACGGATAAATAATTAATTATTACTACTACACTTTCCACTGCTTTTATAATAATCTAGTAAAACTAGGATAAAGTATTAATACACACGAAAAATTATATAAAAAAGATATTAACGTAACTTAGCTCCATCTAACCTTTGAGAAATAGTGTAGAATAGAAAAAAAAAATAGGTTATGTTAAGTAGGGGTTAGGTTGAACCTCAAAAAGTAGGTAATGAAATGCTTCCCGCATTGGGTTGAGCCATCCTTGTGAATCCCCCACTTCTATTCATTATCCATGTCTTACTGGATATTTTGCAAAATAACTAGACTATTAAAATAATTCTACCCTAATAATTATTTTGCCTATTTAAGGTAGATATTATATATGTATAATGATCCGATAATATGAATTTAATTAGCTTAATTACTTTGAATACATTTATATATTAATTATATCGATTAATTTGTACCTACTGTAGATTACCTCAAATTAATGAGGAAACATTTGTTACGGCTGTTACACACTTTCCGGGAATCGAACCTGGGACCTGTGACTTTACGAGCTAATGCTCTAGGCACTAAGCTGCGAGAAGTGAGAGCAGTAACAACAACGAACAAACTTACTAAGTCACAGAAACGTCGGAATCAATGTATATTTTTTCTGACCATTAATAATGAAATACTTTGAGGATTCTTTTAGTAGATGTTAAATTTAAATCCATTAATATGATATTAATTTTCAATTAATTCATACCTACTTTACATCACGTTGATTGAAATTGATGAGGTAGCTTAGTGGTTGGAGCATTGGCGCGTAAAGCCAAAGATCCCGTGTTCGTTTCCCGGCGAGGAAGTGACAGCAGTAAAAAATATTTCCTCATTAATTTGATGTAATCTGTAGTAGGTACAAATTAATTGAAATAATTAATATCATATTAATGTATTTAAAGTAATTAAGCTAATTAAATTCATATTCTCGGATCATTATACACATATGATATCTACCTTAAATAGGCAAAATATCTGTAGTAGGTACAAAATAATTGAAGTAATTAATATCATATCAATGTATTTAAATTTAACCTCTACTAAAAGAAAATCCCTAATATTTCATTATTAACTAAACTTTAACTAAATAAACATGTAACTTCTAACGAGTGCACATAAGGTGACACGAGAGCTTTTTATTTTTGCAAAAATTCTACCGGTATACTCAGTTAGGATAAAAAGCTAGAAGAGTACAGACCAAGTTCCACAAGGGCAAAAAGGAATGTTAAAAATTGTTTCAGTATTAATGAAGAAAAACTGGAAAAAGGATAATTAAAAAAGGGTTGTAAAACATTCACATTAAACAACTTCAAGTTCAAATTTATTTGAAATAAAGTAGATGGTAATATGACCTACTTATTGTTCTGTACTGTATAAGAACTGCGAAACTGCATCACAAAACGTCTAGTGTAGCAATTCGTTGACAGATTTACTACTTAATTTCGATGTGTTGTTTACACTGAAACTCTTTGAGTGCTAATAATTTTAATTAAATAGAAACAATAACATTCAAAATTTATTGATTTGCCAAGTATTTCAGAAATATTTGAGGCTTTTAGGGTTATATAAACTTGCTACTTTGTGGTGGGAATTTGGGATAAAACGAGTTATGCATAGTTTTAACATTCCAAAGATCCAAACACACCCATTTAAGGATTTTCTACGTCAAATATCCTGTTAACTGCATTACAATCCTAAAATAGATACTTTCTTGTATCTATATACGTATTACTATATATTATAATATAAAGTAACAGCATATTTTCTAGGCATTTGGTGAATTAATTTTAAATAAGTAAAATAAAATAAGTTAAATATAAATACGGAATCAACAGAAACAAATACCCAGAGGGCTAATACCCCTATTTATATTTATATTTATAATATAGCCTGTAAAGACCTTTCTGCAAGCTCCCACCTGATGAGACCCGATAGGTCGAAACCGCTCGTGGGATATGACTTTCGGTTCGTTGTGCCTACTTGGTAGGAGGCGTTCCAAATGTGAGATATTTGGTCTTAAAATTTAGACGAATAAGGATTTTAATTCCTTCTTTTTTGAATAAAATAAGTTAATTTACATTCGACAAGTTTGAAAACTTTGTAACTATAAAAGTATTGACACGTAGGGTTAAAATTAATATAAAAAGGAGAAGAAAAAGTAGAAGAAGCTGACGATTTTCGATGTGTAGTCAAAAGTAGCTTCTAACAAAAAGAAATCGCTTCTGTGCTCGTGGAAAATAGAAAACAAAAAGTTAAAAGCGTTTGAGATGTGGTGTTATAAGCAGACGATGGAGATACCGTGGATAGAAAAGGCTAGAAATGAAGAAACATTAAAAATAGTAGGAGAAGAGAGGGCGTTACGGAAATCAAAAAGGAAAAGAAGAGGTAGAATGGTGGGATACCTTCTGTAAGATGAAGGGTCAGTTCGAGATATATCAGAAGCAGAAACAGGAATAAAGGCAGGTAGAGGTAAGTGGCTAAGGATGTGGGTTATTCTAGTTTCTGAGAAATAGTGGGGAAAAGGGGTTTGGTGTATGCGTGTTTAATATTAGCAATAATTAGATTTTATAAAACAAACATTTATTTAACACTGGACCGTAAAGAAGAAATAAGTTGATGAAATGAAAGTTGCATCAAAACTGTTAGTATTTTGAGTTTAAAATAATTTAGGAAATTTATGAAGGCGGAGCTAAAGGTTGTTAAATAAAAGTAGGGGACTATTAGTAAGATAGCATACTTTGAAAAGAAAAATAGAATTTCTAGCTTGAATACGTTGAACCCAAAGCACCGAAGAAACGCAGTATTAGAAAGTAATTAGGACAGGTATAGAATCACAGGCGTTTTGCAGTTAATAAATAGAAAAGAAATGTTGCAAGGGATTATAGGAAAGTACAGAGGTAATAAAATAATTTGTAACGAGAAGAATAGATGCAGATGTTTAAGTAAAAATAAAAGACATTTTACACATATTTACGTAAAGAAATTATATATAGGGTGTTCTTATTCTATTGATGTTGGTCGCTACCGGGGATTAAGCCGTCTAACAACTTTGAAAAAACAGTAATAAATAATTGTAGTATGTAGGCTTTCACGACCGGCGTCAATCGAATTAAGATAACTTACCGGGTTTTTGGGCCGTGGTCTATAGGATTTTTGGTTGCCTGACGTTTCATCAGCGGCTACGGCTGACATCTTCAGAAGCGTTTGTGGTTTGACCGTCGTAGCAGCTTTCGATCTCGAAAACGTCTAATGCCATATGTGCTATAACGACCAAACCACAAATGCTTCTGAAGATATCAGCCGCAACCGCTGACGAAACGTCAGGCATCCAAAAAGCCTGTAGACCACGGCCCAAAAGCCCGGTAAGTTATCTTATTTCGAGTAATAAATAAAATATAAATAAAACGGAAACGGACACCTAAAATCATCGTTTGTTGCCTGGTATGTTAATATTTAAAGATTTTTAGGTTAGTACAATTTAGGATTGGGTTATAATGCTTTAACGTAATATTTTTCGATGTTCATGCAGTAAAATGTAAAAACAAAATTTTTAATAAATAACACGTTTCATAATGTTGTTGAGGTCCGAAGGAAAAAAAATAATTAGATTTTTTACCCTTCATCCCAAGAGGAATAACAATATGTATATTTTTTAAAAAAAAACCTGGTAACTGAACCAAACTTTTACCGTTCTTTGCTTAGAGGACGCGACAAGATTAAAAACGATAAAAACTGAATACGGTAATTTAAGAAAATGCCAGTTATTCAAGACGTTCTTTATTTAATAACTTTAATAAATTAAAGAGGTAAAGAAAAGATTTCACGTGTAATAGAGTTCTCAGCAGAAATTCTGTCTCAGAGTGGATTTCTCGAAAAGCCTGACAATTTTTGTTATAATAATTGGAAATAAAAACAATTAAAAAATAAAAATACCCTGTTTTTTTTGTTATTTCCGTAAATATATGTAAACGTATGTAATATACACTGGTTCAAGAAATTAAAGGGATGCCTATTTTTTATAAACATTTAATAGGACTCAGATTACAGTATCATATTGTCCTAGTAATTTAAACTATGAAGTATCAATGGTACTCAGTTTAAGCTCGTCATTGGCTCATACGTACTCTCCACAGGTTCATGCACGAACTTGTTTATACTCGTCTTAAAAACGTGCTGTATTTCGTATATAGACCAATTATTCCATTTTCAAAATATAGAAAGTGACAAAATCAAAATTGTTAGCTGTCGGGAATGGAAGGTGACGTCAACTAGCCGAGTTGCCGGAAATATTAATAGTAAAATAAAAACAATACGATTTGGCGACGAGGTTTACAAACATAAAACAGATTAGCCGTCATTCTAGGTAGGAGTTGTGAGGGGAATTTGAGGGAAGAGGCGAGGAAAAGCAAGAAAGGAAATTATTATTAATTAACATGTAGAACAGTATTCTTATATTTTATATTTAAAGAAGAATAAATTGTTAGAATTTAAAAATAGTTTTCTAACAAAATGCATACACAATTGTAACTCTTAAAAGTGAAAACCACTTTTAATATTTAGTAAATTCTTATAATTTATCTTCAAACACTCCTGATATCAGTTAGATACCTTAGAAGGGGCTCGAGAATAAAGTTCAAATTTTCTTTAACTTATAAAAATATCATTTTCTGAATTCGCTTGAAGCTGTTTTGTTCTGTAAGGTACGAATATAAATAGTAATGATTATATCAAAATTATATTCAATAATTATCATCTTTGTATTTGCTTTTCCTTGAATCTCATATTTAACGTCGTAAATGCTGTCGACTAGCATCCCCACATGTTTTGTTTATGTTATCTAAGGGTGACGAAAGACATAGGAAGGAATAGAAAGATGCGAGGGCAACATTGTGTAGAAGGTGCATTTATTATGCGTAGATAATTTGTGTGGTAAATTATTGGTTTACTAATGTGATTACTGGTTATATATATTTGATATATATGTATTATTTAAATTGTGCACAGTACTCGAGAATGATCTGATTGTGTTAACACGTTATCAGTGGCCATCGTGTTTAAAAGAGCTCGTTGTTGAATTGTGGCTAAAGTGCCACGACGATCTGTCACCCCAGTATTGTACAGGAGAGACACAGATATCTCCGGTGATGCCTATAGTACGGTGACTTGCCTTGCGTGGGGTGGGCATGGTGCTATAGCGGCACGGGGTTAGGTTTGACCTACCCTGTTGGTCTCCAGAATGTGTTACCCCGAGAATGTGGATATCACGTCTGGAGGCGCGGGAGCGCAAACTCATGATTACAGGTATTTAATACGATTTGCTGATTGACGGATTCTGCTAGACCGGTGAAGATTAATTCGCAAATGATCCAGAGGGGCAGGGGTTCCGAAGGAACCCCGGTGAGTACCTAATTACTTTATGATCTTGTCAACAGATCGGTAAGTGTTTTTATTATTTCATGTGATAACTTCCTATGAGCGAGAACGCATGTTTGTCGTCATCTCACTTTCACACAGTCGCCAGTCAGCCAAATATATTTATACTTATTCACGCACGCCTTCATCTCCCGTCTAAGTAGATAATTAATTATGTTTACTATTTCCTAATTATTGGTGAGTAAAATTATCTTGATTATTCTTATTGATTTAAATGTTCTTTTAAACATTAACCAATCTGACATCAAATCAAATTAATTAATTAATAAATTAAATTAATAAAAAAAAATTCCCCCCTTATAGTTCTTGCAACCGATAAGCTCCCTGAAATGATTAAAAAGGATTTATATTAAAAGTCTGAAATAACGAATTCTACAGCCTGAAATTCGTAGTAACCGTGTATTTAATTTGAAACTTATGACGTTCACAATGATTCGAAGAAGTGAGCTGACCTGTTACCTTCTCATTAAAAATATACCAACAGACCTACTCAGGATTTTTTTAAGTAAATTCTGCTTTATAGTATAGCATGTTACTCTTTTTATGTGTATAAATCCCCGACTATAAGCAACATATAAATCTTTCCAGCGGCTAATTTCGGAACATGAAAAGAAACACAGACTTACCATGTTTTTTAAACACTTCGCAGTTAGTTTATAACAGAATTTTCACGCAATCAATCGAAAACTAATCGCTTTTTTTTAACGTGTTCCGTTCTAATGAGAAATAGGTTCAATTAGATATTAATAGAGGCCGATCATAATGAGTTTTTTTGTACAAACAAAGCAAAATTCTTATACGTTTTTGTAGGGAACTGTACAAGAAAATGAAGAAAAAATATTTTTGATATCCGTTATATCTAATAATGTAAAAATAAATGTTATTGACAGTTTTAAGCAGAAACCGGTAAAATATTTAACAATGCTGATAAAATAAACTTAAGTACGTTATTAGTGAATAACAGAGAAAAAACTGAAATTTTAAAAAGGAGTGGGGTTTACCAAATATCTTGTAAAAATTGCCCAGCTATTTATATAGGACAGACTGGTAGTGCTCTAGGAGTTAGGATGAAAGAACATCTTAAATCAATTTCACAAAAAAATATTTTTAGTAGCTTCGCAGAACATTGTATTGTAAATAATCATACGTTAGACCAAGATAATATCAAATTAATTCACAACACACCTATTGGCAGATTGTTAAATTTACTAGAAATAGTCGAAATTAATAAAGCACTGTTTAATAACAAATTAGTAACAGATGATCAAACAGAATTCCATTTATCCCAACTTTTAAGAGCTAGCATAAACCGTAGTATTTAAAACTGTAGTAATTAATAGTTAGTATACATTGGTTGGTACTCTTTTGAGAATGATGTAACAACCGAAAGACTGTCGTCAAGGATTCAATTTGAATAAATATTGTGAAACTACAGAGTGTTTTTTTTACATTTCTATTTTATGTTATAGGAGAGATTTTGTGATGATACATTTTATTTAATTAATTTGCTCATTACCGAGTATGGTAATATCTTTACACCTATTTTCTCCTAACAGCTTTACATAGTGTAACGAATTTTCTAGATCAACTTATTTATTTAAACAATTATTTATTTTACACTTACACCCTACTTAAAACACTTAAACACTAATGCAACAACTTATTTATATGACAAGGAAAATGTGTTAATTATATCACTCGGTATATCGTATTTATATTACCACTTATTTATATGACAAGGTAAATGCGCTATTTGTATCACTCGGTATATCGTATTTATATTACCATTCGAAGTTAATTGTAAACTGTTCTACTATCAACCGTAAACTGTCAACTGTAAACTCTCAACTGTGAACTGTTACTGTATACTGTGTACTGACCGTCGACAACATCGTATTTATAGAGGTATCGAAGGTTCTGGAGTAATCAGGAACGACCTTCTGGTATTTTCTCGAACTCCTATTATGTTGTTGTTGTTTATTTATTGCTATCAAAGCGCCGACCGACGACCGTATTCGAGGAACCCGTCTCATCTGTTTCCGGAACCTCGCCGCCGCTCTTGTACACATACAGGCTTGTTACAATAGGAATCAGTGGGTTCCCTTCGAGAGTTAGACCTTGCGAAGTGGCATGCGGCACTGAATGTAAGGAAATAAATAAATCCTCGTTCGAATAAATGCAATGCAATAAACAGTTTAAAAACTTGCGGTGTCTTAATGTAGGCGAATTGGACGAAATACCTTTGTTGGTGATCGCAGGATACCTGAAACCATACAAGTGTTTACCACACCTAGGCCCCAACTGAATAACTAGGCATTCTACGTACATTAGAATGCTCTGTGTGTAGGGATTTTCCCCCTGCTAGACACCCTCTTGCCGATATTACCGTAGATTTACGACACTGTTGTATATGGCAGGTTAAGGGTCGGACTTATGTCACCCACAGGTGTACTCCCACTCTAGGAATACCTAGCTAGATCTGCATTAGACTACCTGAATATTCCACAGGCTATAGCATCTATCAAGGTGCATAATGACCCGTCGATCGTTCACCTCACACTTCTTCATGCCTCTATTTCCAACAATAACAACAAAAAATTCTATAGTTTTATACGATGTTAACTAACTGCCTGGAGATCTGTCACTCATTCTTATCCACCGGCTGCCACTTCACCACTATTCTCTCTTTAAAAGCTCCCTTTCATAGACCTTCTTTGGTTTCATTCTACGTATAGTAATCGTCGATATTTGGCTAGACTAAACAGTAATTTAAATCGTACAAATTAATAATATAATGTCACCGATATACCGTCTTACACAACTTATCTCGAAAATAAGTCCCACCAAGGTTATTAAAGAATGCTTTTAATTTGAATTCTACCGTGCAGGTAGGACATTGAAAAAAAACATTGCATTGGAGTTTTCTGAATGAAATGAAATAAATAGTTAGATCAAGAGAAACATAATGATGGGGTCCCACCTGGCGGAATTATCCTTTATTCAAGAGATGTAAAAACCCGGTTATCTGCATGCATAATCACACCTGCGCTGGTCCAATTTTTCTTAGATCATTTTGGGCAAATTCAGGGGCAGTAATATTCCACACATAATATTTCATTTCCCTTTTGTATTCATTTCGCCCATTTCATCTATCTCACTCTAACCACCATCCACCCACTTCCACCTTACGCCCTACCCTCCTGCTTTGTATTAAAATGAAGGTCGAAGGTACTGTCTCCTCACTAGTATTAGTAGCGCTTGCAAATGAAACACCCAAAGGTTTTTATGTATAACCAGAATTTATTTTAAAAGTGAATTTAACAATAAAGGAAGTACCCTACGTTAGAGAATTTTATTTACAAATCATTTACATATAATTTGGTTTGAATTGGCATTTTATATATTGACTCTGCTCTTAATCTCGCAATCACAGTCTCGTGTAGATTATCTATTAAATATGCATGCAATTAACTGGTTGTTGTATCTTTGGAGCGGGAGGACTCCTACAGATGGGACCCACCCATCCCCATATACAAGAGTGTAACAATCACATCCGGAGATGCCATAAGTACAGTCTAATGGCGAATAAAATTAAAAAAGGAGTATATATTTTAACATTGTTTGGTCAGATTATGGTTGCTTAGACTTATCTTTCATTTTGACTGTTTTTGCTGGGTCATTTCCTATTTTCTAACTAAATTCGGCATTCGGCTATATTCGTGTTCGTGTCCCTCCGGGTGAGACGATTGGACTTTTGTGACCCTCCGCCATTGTGCTCCTAATGAGCTTTCATTTGATACCGCACATCCTATGGCGAGAATTATCCTTAATACTAAAGTTGAACCATTACGCTGATTCATTCTGAGGGAGACGCATTCTAAATACAACGTCTGATCTTTGACGCTTTTCTCGTAATAAATCATAACAACCATTCATTTTCCTTTAGTCGCAGATTTAAAAGAAACCTACCCGACAATAAAAAAGACTTTTTTGTTTCATTCCCACCAGCTACTCGTGCTGGTGGGCGGGCAGTCGCTCCGACTTACACTGTAGTGTAAAGCCAGAGGATAGGACGTAAGGCCCTCCTCAGCCTCCTTGCAGGGATCGTGGGAATTTGTAGGTGGTGTGGTTAGGGAGAGAAAGATAAGACGGACGAAATAAAGACAAAAGAGAAGTGAAAGATTATCTGTGTAAAATTACTGCCCTAGCATTTTTCTAAATGATCCAAGGAAACCACAGAAAACTTGGACCAGAGCAGCCAGACCCGGGTTGAACCGGCGACTTCCCGAATGCTAAGCAATGATCTAGAGCACTAGATCACGCCTCTCAGTCCGACAATAAGTCCCATTGCAGTTTGTGACTGTAAAATTAATATAGGACCGAGTGTTATATTTGGAGAAAAACGGTATACAGGGTGTTTTAGGAAAAAATGACGCCGAAATAGTATCATATTCTACCTTTGTATTAGTGAGTATGTTCATAATACATAATAAAATTAATCCTTTTTTTTAATTAAAAACCGTTTTCAGTAGTATAAAAACAGTTAATACAAGAAAAAATAATGAAAAGGATTACGGAGATATGGTTTCTCGGCAGAAAAATTCTTTAGCCACTAGGTATTCAAATTTATGCATCAATAGCTATATGAAAACATAAAAAAAGGATTAGATGCACCTGACGCTAGGTCAATGTGTGGTGCGTTTATATAATACATTAGCCTCTTCATTAAAAAAATGTACGTCAGTGTGTATGTGTATGAACTGAGTAAAGTAAGGGTTGGTTTCGCTATGGGGAGGGCATATGTCGACATATAAATAAAGTTTTGAATATAAATAACCACAGACAGCGTCGTAAATGCCATATGTAAAGTTTTTCCGCCACAGATGGTGTTCACTACGCTGTTTGTGATTCCTTATCAAACGCTGTTAACCAGTTTAGATTTGTCGATATTGTTCATGACGTGTTGATAAGAATCAATAAGTTAGAAACTGCGATCCACATCTAACAGTTTCGACAGAATAGTGACTAACACTTACTGGTATATATGTAATATTAATTAATGAGTGATTAAAAGTGCGACCCTTGATATCCACGCGGTACCAGAACGATGAACGAAAAAATAAAAATAAAAATCGCAATAGAAGTAAGCTCAGGCTAAATGGTTAGGTCCAGGTATGTTTCGTCGGTAACTGTGGCTGTCTTCTTCAGTAGTACTGAGTCTCCAATGTTAGCGAGAATTATGCCTTAAAGTCTTGGCAGTGACTGAGCGATCGAATAATTGATAATCTGATAATCGATTTATTAATAATTGATTGTTAAATTTAATAGTCGTCCAGATCTAGTTATAAACAATAACTTTTAATTTTCAGTTTCAAAACAACTGCATCCCCATTAAAGAATTTACTGCAATAATTTCATTAAAAAGAAAACTAAAACAACTAAAATAATAAAAATGTAGCTAACTGGAAAAGAACGGTTGAGAACTCGGAATATATCAGTATTGATTAATAATTACAGTATTGATGGGAGCATTAATTATTACAAGAAACTACATTAGATAAGTAGTTTGATAGGGGTTAGTGAACTTTCTATTGTAACGTATTCTAACATCCTGTGTTCCCTTATGTTTTGTAATCTTAAAGAGGATCGTGATAATTCACATGGAAAAACGAAAGCTAAGCAAGGAAGTGTCGTGTATCGAAAACGATTAGCCTTTCTAGAAGTCTTTTATGGGGCTATTGCACTGAGAATAATGAAACTGTAATAGCTTGGTGGTGTTATATATATATATATATATATATAATATAAATTACTTTTTCTTTTTTATTAGATTTTTTGAAAACTGCTGATCATAAAGGGAAAACCCTGATATCTCATTTCTAAATGTCTTTAGGGGGGAAATGTGATGGATACGTTGTATGAGGCGAATAAAATAAATGTGAAATTAAGTGTTTTCATACAGTATGATAAAGAATGTATGTAGTCAAATCAAAATAAAACAAAGCAGAGCTGGGCAAGGCTTTAGTGATTAATATTTGAAAATATACATATAGTTCTTTCAGGGCTTAGAAGCACTGTAATTCAAGCCAATTCCTAAACAAGTAGTTGGGGATTGGTAAACAAATTATTTTACAAAAGTGCTTTGTAATATGTATTTCAAAAGCTTCAAGCTCTTTCCAATTGCTTGAAGCCTTTTTTAAAGTTCTTGAAGCCCTCTCACTTTAAGTGAGAAATTAAGTAATAAAAACAAAAGCAACATAGAACATAGTGTAACGAATTTTCTAGATCAACTTATTTATTTAAACAATTATTTATTTTACACTTACACACTACTTAAAACACTTAAACACTAATGCAACAAGGAAAATGTGTTATTTATATCACTCGGTATATCGTATTTATATTACCATTCTACTATCAACCGTAAACTGTCAACTGTAAACTTTTAACTGTGACTAAACTGTAACTGTTAGCTAAAACTAAACTGTTTCTTTAACTTTAACTGTTCTTGACCGTTGACAAAATAATATTTATAGAGGTATCGAAGGTTCTGGAGTAATCAGGAACGACCTTCTAGTATTTTCTCGAACTCCTATTATGTTGTTGTTTACTTATTGCTATCAAAGCGCCGACCGACGACCGTATTCAAGGAACCCGTCTTATCTGTTTCCGGAACTCGTCGCCGCTTTTGTACACACACATACACGCTCGTTACAATAGTAAAAGTGTCCGCATGGTTTTAATATTTTCGAAATAATTGAAGCTTCTATGATTTAAGTCCTCATGGAGTACTCAAAGTCCTTTTCACAAGTGCAAAGCTTTGAACCGTATAACTTTAAAGGCTTTGCTTCGTTTTTAAATGCAATTAGAATAACAAGTTTTGGTTGCTTTTAAACATTCTTTTGAAAGAGATAATTTCAGTAAATGCAGACATAACTAAATATTGAGGTCACTGTTTAATGTTTTGATCTGCATAGGGCCTTAGAATCTTCTCGTCCTTTCATTTATATGCCTATTAGGACGAAATTTCGTATATCTACAGTCGCAGACTGATGACCCAGTCGGTAACAGAAAGCATTAAGATTTTTGGAAAACTAATTCTCCAGTCCATCCTTTCATAAGACGAGAACCGTTATCAATTTTGCATATATTTTTCAACGAGGTTTTAATATTTATTATTTTGTTTTTCACTGTTATAAAATTTACACAAAAGTTGTCAATTTTCATTGTTCTTTCAATCCATTTTATAATGACACAATAATTTTTATCTTGCATATTTTGTGATGTTTTGTTTAATTCGAACTTTTATTTTATTAATTAGAACAAAACGGTGATGTGTAACAATTATTTTGTGATTTTTCTTTGTTCCCAATTTTTATGTTTTGCTCTATGTTGATCTACCTGGTACGTTCAGAATGTTTCGAGCTTTGTTGAATTTACTAACATTTTCTCCCGTGTAGAGTATTGATCTGAGATTATTCACAAATGTGTGTTTATTTTGATATTTATTTATTGCATTTTATTTTGATATTTATTCGTCGCATTTATTTACATATTTATTTGTGTGTTTATTTTGGTATTTATTTATTGCATTTTATTTTGATATTTATTCGTTCGCATTTGTTTACATTATTATTTGTGTGTTTATTTTGGGTATTTATTTACTGCAATTTATTTTTATGTGAGGCCCAGATTGTGCTTTAAAATCTCAACTTATAGCTGGGTTGCCTCCCGTATGGGACCTCAGTACCCTTATTATTTTTTTTACATTGTCTACTAACACCAACATTCTTCAGTTTTAAATGATTATTTACATGTGTCTGTGTATGTAGATCGTACAGGGTACATTTTCACAGGTGGATATTTTTAATTTATATACATTTCATACATTACGGATGGTACCCATCTCTAATTTATAGGGCTAAGATCGTGGGTTTCTCTGCCATACTCTTTCCCCACGCTATCCTTAGGCTGAGTCTGGCATTTGTATTTGTTTTGTTTAAAATTGAATATTACTGGGATTTCCCTGGTATTTTAATCATTTCATTCATAATAAAGTTAGGATGTCACATATTTGTTGTCTTTCATTTAACAACTATAAACAACCCTTCCAAATTACGTTAATAGCCAGTGTATCGAACCGACAACAGCTGATATCCATAAACAACGTAGGTGAGTTATATGACGATCGAATAGGCCTGGGTAGGTTACACTACAATACAATACGTCTGAACAAAATTCTGAGAGTGTAGTTCATATTTGATCTATTTCATGAGAATTCCTACAGTAAAAATAGTAATACTAATAGTAAAATAAACTCATTTTTGATGTGAATTAATATTGGCCGCATAATGTTCCACATGTCAGGGTTATTCCTATTCGAACGCCACCCTTTCATCGTAATGAAATACCAATAAAAGAAATGTGCAGCAATAGAAACGATAATGGTCTTTGTTAAATCCTCCATAAATCAACTCATCGGCTATACAATGAAGGGATGCAACAACAGCGTTTTATCACCGTTTCAAAGTTGTGGTAAAGACTTGGTTACAAACAACGCGACAGTTTAGAGAAACAAAACTGTTAGGACTTAGATAGATAGTTTATAATATATTGTGTTAGAACTGTCAGCGATTGTTAAGTATACCTGCACACTGTTTATGCAAATTATAAATGACATTTTCTACGTGAAATTTCCGCCGAGTTATTCAAATGAAATTTGTTCGCTGGCGTTCGCAGAGATGACGTGTATTACAAAGAAACTTCATCGTGCTGACAAGGCGGGGATATGAGAACAAATTATTGCACAGATATGTACCTTCCCTCAATACAAAGTAAGTGACAGTGTTACAGAACGAATTCAAAAATAAAATTCCTCTATTAAATACTCTCTTTCATCTCTATTATTTTTATAATTACAGAAACAAAAAAAGAGAGGGTATTATTATATCTAAAAATGCAAATGTGCATTTTGTAACAGATTAGAGATTATCAAAAATATTAAGGAAAATCTTGACAGTGATCGGAATCTGATGAAAAATATAAAATTACTATCATATTATTGTCCGTATATCGCCATCTAGTGATATCAACTGCTAACTTAGAACTTTAAATGTTTGACAAGGGCGTCACTTAAGGACGTATATACCATAATATTCATAAATTCAAAGATTTTTGTCTGAATTCAAAATATATTATAAGATCATTTGTTCTGCATCGATTAAATATATATCAACTCGAGCATTTACGAAAACAAAATCATTTGAACGTCACCAATGACCGGAAGTTGTCAAATTTTATATAATGTTCAAAAACCTGTGATGTTCTTCTAAAGATCTTTAATTTAAAAACTGATTTTTAATTACTTCGTATGGTTTGCGATTTTTTACACCCAAAAAAGTAGTGTAATCAACCGACAATTCCACGGAACTATTCTGTTTTAAAACTGATCAAATCGATCGTTCTGTCAGACTGTCATTTTCAATCACAGGATCTGGCAATGTTGCGCCTCTGTATGCCGATAATACCCATAGACATAGAAAATGGACTGAGCAAAATATTCAAAAAATGATCATTCTCTAGAAAGCGAATGTATGGCATATACCTATATCTTTTCTTTAGCTCCGCAAAGACAACTGTAAAAATTATACCGCGTTAATGACGTGTAACATCGTGTAAAAGTAAGGTTAGAAATTCGCTAGGATGACTGCAATGTTGCCAATTCTATTCTAGCAACAGAAACAGTAGAATTTTTGTGATAGAAGGCAGTTATCATTAATAGAAAACAAACCCATATGATTTGTTTATGTAAATATAAGTTTGAAAATTAATTAGACTTATTTGCCGTTATATAAATCCTTAATATAAGAACTATTAAAAAATATTATACAAGGTGGCGATTGAAAACGTGAATATTTAAAATTACCGTGTAAACATAAATATGTACTGCATAATTGGACGAGTAACTATGGAATTATGAGTAATTAAATGCAGTTTATGTTCTAAAAATTACATTATCTAAATGATGGCCCTCTCGATAACGACGAGTGGTGATTTGTGAGAACTTCCTTGAGCAACGATGGTCGTTGATCGTTTTGGATATTTTCTTTGAGATGTGCAATATTTCTTGACGTTTTGGTGTAAACATTATGTTTGAAATATCCCCACAGGAAAAGGTCAGCAGGCGTGAAATATGAATTATGTGACGCTAGTGTAGCACTACCTTGTTGAAACCATATTCTGGAATTCCAATTCTTGAATTTCCAAGTTTTGCATACCAAAAACTTTATAAAACAGCAACATAGCGGTCGCTTCAAAGAAGAATGGACCTATATTTCCTCTGATCGGGATTACTGCCCATACCGTCATTTTACGACTGACTATGGAGTGATTTTTGGTGCTTTAGTTTTGACTCTCTTCGCTCCAATAACAACAATTTTGTCGAATTTATTTATATGAAAATGGACCAAATTGAAAAAAGGACATTTTTAAAGTTGAATAATCGATTAAGTATTTCCGTAACAAATTCCAACGTTGCTCTGAATTTTTAGCTTAATTGAATTTTGTATCGCTACAGATGGAGATCCAGGTGTAAAATCCTTTGCAATGTTCGTCGTAATAAGTTTAAAGCCGTTTATCTTTTGCGAGTAAACACGTGCTGATTTTCTATTAAAGACTGTTTCACTCTGGCAATATTGGCATTGTCTCCGTTGCTAGATGTTCTTGGACGGCCTTTACCACGTTGCTTAAACGTTGAACCCGTTTCTTCGAAACGTTTTAACCAGATTCTGATCAAATTTGCACTCGGAGCTTCGCATATTTGTTTTAATTCAAAATCAGATAAAATACGTAATTCTAAAAATATCTAAAAACAACCTTTTAAGATAAACAATTACAATTGGATCATTATCAATCGGTAAGTTGAAAAAGTAATTTATTATCATTATTAAATTTTTTATTCCATTTTGGAAGCCTTAATTTGATGAAACTGATTCATAATAATAATTTGAAGAAGAACAACACAAAAAGTTTGAAGAAATTTATTGATACTGACACTAAAACTGATTCACCGTACCAAAGCTACTTTAAGTGAAGATTAAACAAACTTTTTTGTAGTGATAGTGATCAATATATTTCTTGAATCTTTTCGTGTTGTTTTTATTTAAATTATTATTAAAATTTTTCACTAACTATACACTTTTTAGGGGTTTCCATAATCCGGAACCAACAGTGTGCAATCCAACTCGCATTTTATCAGTTAATCAATTTTCGAATCAGAATTAATCACCCACAAACGTTCCCCAAATTAAAAAAAAAGACAATTTAATAGAGGAAACATTTTCGTAAAAAAAATAATTAAATTTCTGGTCACAGAAAAAATATTGCTGCGTAAGGGCGCATTTTGGATGAGATAAAGCCAGAGAAATGTTTGTTTTAATTAAGGTAATTATTTCAACGTCTCCAAAAGGTACGGATATATCGAGATCAGCGATTCTTTTTTGTTAATCTGAAAGCGGCCGTGACTGATTTCTAATGAACTTAAAGAAGGAAAATCTGCTTTTCTTGTTCTTTTAAAAGGGTGACTCCACTGACATAGTGACAAATAAAAAGATTAATCTCTCTTTCACGTCAAATCTGTTGAATTGTAAAACTGGGAGAGAGAGAGAGAGAGAGAGAGAGAGAGAGAGAGAAAATAACTACAGAGAAATGTGTTGTATATACAATTCATTGTGCAGTGAAACTTATTTTTATTTTAACGGGAATAATTCTGGCATGCAATCAAGAAACTTTGAGATTTATTTTAATAGAAATTTTGTAAGTTTTAAAATACTTGTATTTTGTGGTGTAATATTCTAGTATTTATGATGAAAATGGTTTTTTCCATTTGTCATATCTACATTAAAGGCACTAAAGAGAGAGGCAGATATACACCTACAGAAAAAATGTATTTTAAAGAGGCTTTGTGAAAACGGAAATGCAGCACACAAAAAGAGCACTGTTAATGATTTATATCTGCACCTATGATAATTTTTCGATGTTTTTATAGTTATACTTCTTCTGGATCGATGACCAAATTTTAGTAGGCGGCGGACTTATGCGCCAAACTTTAGATTGACCTACTGCTTTAACTATTAATTCTGTTTAGTAGTAGTAAAGTGCAAGAGTCTTTGGAATATTTAACATTATAAAAATCAGGTTATTTAATTTGTTCTTTTTCTTATATTTAACACTAACTGGTTCCCACGACTTGGCTGTGTGGTCAATTCCTTCTGTAACAAGTGACGCGACGTTCGAGAAACAGCAGCCCCTTCTCCCGAGTATGCGCACTACTTCGCTTGCCGCAGCACTGTCAAGGCCATCGTTGTCTTCTACGTGTATCAGAACTTTAATAATTAATAACTTGGAATTAAACTGGAATATCGGTATATTTATTATTAGAGATATAGGATAAGCGTCTAAGTAATAAAACGAAAAAGAAATTAATCAAAATCTCGTAGCTTTTGCGTGATGTGTGTACATCGACAGAACTAATAGACGGGCTGAAAAGTTCGTAGGCTAGCATAGAAAAAATTTTTTTTTTTTTGATAGAATTTGATTTTATTATTCAATATACCCTCCGAGGGGGATACATCGATGATAGCGGTCATATAATTTTTCGATCCCATTTTTATAATATGATTTGTCTTTAGCCTCAAAATAGGCTTCAGTTTCTGTCCAGCGAGCATCCTCTTGAGGTCTGAGAACAGAAAAAGGTCGCTGGGGGCCAGATCTGGAGAGTACGGTGTATTCTTCAAATGAGGACGCTACGTAATAGTCGCTGTTCGTGGTCTTTCCCTTTTTAAGATAATCAATGAATATTATACCATGAGCATCCCAGAATACTGATGCCGATGTCATAACCTTGCCAGCCGACTTTTGCGTCTTTCCACCCTTTGGAGTCGGTTCGTCACGTGCAGTCCACTTGACTCGACTGAATGTCGAGTGGACTCCGGTGTGAAATGATGGAGCCATGGAGCCATGTTTTATCCATCGTCACATATCGACGCAAAAGCAAACATTCGGATTTATTACGATTGAATAGCTCCCAGCTCCAAACACTGCTTAGAATCATCGATCCATTATTGTTTTTGGTCGATTGTGAGCTCACGCGGCACCCATTTTGGTCAGAGCTTTCGCATATCCATATATTCACGACCATTCATGACCAACACGTTCCTTTGATATCTTTAGGGTCTCAGCTATCTCAATCAACTTCACTTTACGGTTATCAAAAATTATTTTGTGGACTATTTTGATGTTTTCGTCGGTAACAGCCTCTTTGGGGCGTCCACTGCGTGCATCATCCTCGGTGCTCATTTCGCCTCGTTTAAATTTAGCAAAGTCCGAATAGTGTTTATCAAGCCAAGCCTTGGACTCAACAGTATCTTTTTTCGCCAAAAAGACAAAAAGCAATGCTTTATTAACACAAGAAATTCTTTTTAATACACTTTTTTCAAAGTAACAAAAGTTTTTTCACTAAAAATGCTATAACTCAGATACTAATAGTGCAACAGATGTCAATTTTATACACGCGTATTTTGAAGGTTAGGGCTAAGTAACAATCATATGGATTTGATACTAGTAGGTCATCTATGGGTTAGCCTACGGATTTTTCAGCCCGCCTGTTAGCTATCACTTTATTTATTTAGATATGCAAACATACGGTCTAATTTGAGTAAGAATAAACCTAACAAACAGGATATTAACCGTACTTTATTAAATACATTATGCATGCCAACATATTCGATGAGGTATGTGCATCTATGGCTTTATCCATCAACGTTTTTTCTTCCAACGTTAATTAAAATATGTTGTCGTAAAATAAAACTTGTGGTAATGTGCTATAATAAGGGTAAAAATTCACTGAGATGATGTGAAACCTGACACTAATTGTAAACTAATGTATTCTACAAGGTTTATCGTAAGATTGATAACGTGTTTACAGAGCTACTGCAGTTTGTCTAGAAGTTCTCTCATTTAAAAGAAACCTTGGATGCATTAAGGGAATATTTTTTATTATATTTGAAACAATGTATAGTACGATTTTTAATTAATCCTTTACTATCACAAATAGCCACATTAGGTACCTACAACAACAGAGAGAGTAATTGCTATGTTAATCCCAAAATAATACCCTGTGTCATTTAAAACCACAAATTCACTACTTCTAATTACCATCCACTAGTCTCTCCCTTACCCGAACTCTGCTCTGCCTGCCTACTGAATTAATCTGACTATTTTTAATAAATCTCAGTCGTATTTTCTTCAGGTCTGTCCATCTTGGTCAGACATTAAGAAAATAGTACCATGAATAAGTACAACACTATCGATGACTCATCGATTTTGTTATTGTAAATGATGAAAGGTTTGATACTATTACATACTCAATTCAGATTGTTGGATCATCGAAAATGATGGTAGGCATTCTATCGCTTTAAAATATTTACATCAACAAAATATTTACTACATGATTAAATTGAAAATAGAATTACGGATAAAAAATCCTGTAAATTTCCTAAACCTAACTAAACTACTAATGCAGCTATCGCCTCTGATAATACGACTTACTGGTATTAGCTACCTCTATCCAAAAGATGGAGCTAATTAACTGCTTTCGACATCTAGGATATTGTCGTTCTATCAGAAGTTTTAATTAAAAATATTGAGAGGATAAAATTTAGTAGTGACTGTGTCTAAATGACCGCTGACGGAATCATAAGGTTAAATTACTTCTAACTTATTTCTGTGCACTATTGACAACTGTATCATCCGTTCAAATTTTGACAGATTATTCTGTGAGTAGCATTCAATATTCAATTAAAAGTATATATATATGACAATTTCCACGTTTGGCATGATGAATTAATTTCATAACTAGTATTTAATAATTAACGAATTGGCTGTTACTTTTTGAAAGTTGCACATATAAACGGATATAAGTAAATAGACAATATTTTTCACAAATTTTTATTATCACAACTATAGTTTCGTTACACTGTAGCCTTTTCAAGTGATTTAGGTGTACTAAATTATTTACAAATTTTCTGTCTATCAGGGTTGGTGGGGGAACAAATTTAACAAAGGTGAATTATTTAATACTATTTGATCGTTTAATAGCAATTTAGTGCTGTAGTTTTTTATTTTATTAAATTCTAATTCTAAATTGCTATTAAACGATCAAATAGAATTAAATAATTCACCTCTGTTAAATTCATTCCCCCACCAACCCTAATGGTTAAGCTATTTATAAGCAGAAAATTTCTAAATAATATAGTATACCTAAATCACTTGAAAAAGCTACAGTGTAGCGAAACTACAGTTGTGATAATAAAAATTTGTGAAAAGTATTACGAATTTACTTATATCCGTTAATAATATTAAATAATTCTTTATTAGTTTACTTTTTGTTTATAAGAGGTTTTACGTGGGTCGTATGTCTCGCGACTACACCTTTTTTTCTCAAAATCGTCGTAGCTGTTTTGTCGGTTTTGTTGTTCTAATGTCGACAATATTTGTATGCTCCAGATCAGCTGATAGAAAATATGTCTGTGATCTAGGCTAATACGCTAATTATCTGGGTGAATCACCTGATACATATATAAAAATAAAACATACGCAATTGTGTCCGGCGTTGTCTCTATAAATAAAAGTTTATAGCTAGTAAATAAAGTAAATGTCAGCGATATTTATGATTTGCTGTATACTTCGGGTACGGGTGCGTGCCACTATACAATAAAAAAGTGAAAGTACTTCTTTTTATGATTTTTTTAAAGGCAGAACTGTCAAAATAATAATTATATATGCGGAAAATACACAGTTGGTGTGATGGTTTTTGTGGATAACAGAAACTAAACACTAAATGACGGCAACAACAACAAACGGAAATGAAAATTAAAAAATTGAAATGCAATATTGGAAAACAGACTGGGTAAAGGTAGCGAAGCAAGATAAAAACTGATTATTGAGAAGGAAAAAAGGAATGAAATCGAAATTGTGAAGTAACAAAAAAAAAACATAGTAGATAAGAGTAGGGTACCAATAGAAAAGTACTAAAGCATGGAAATTTTTGAGACGAGAAATATCAAGAAATAGAATCAAGACCCAAATCGCCGAAGAAACCCATCGTAAAAAAGCAATTCGAGAGGACAGCGAAGTACAGACGTCATACGGTTAGTACTCAAAGTTGAAATGTTAGCAGGGATTATAGGAAAGTACAGTAATAAATGTTATTGGCACAGATAGAAGCTTTAGAATAGAATGTTAGGAAATATCCACACAGACACAGAGACACAAAGAAACATAATTCGAAAGAATTTTGAATATATTTTTCCTGAAAGGCAATAATGGTATACGATTTATGTGACTGCCACATTATAAAAATAATCACGTTATTTTCTTTTTAGTGTTTGATTATATTATTATAGTATTAGACACTGAGGTTGGTGTATGATCGATCATGATGAATAATACGATACGATTGGTTTTGATGCTGTTTATTTGAAGGATATAGTAATACTAAACTTAAAACTACTTTACTTTGTTTTTACTTTTTGTTTCATTCCCACCGGCTATTCGTGCTGGTGGGCGGGCAGTCCCTCCTACCTAAACTGAAGGTACAAAGCCGGAGGGTAGGGCGTAGGGCCCTCTTTAGGTTCCCTTGCAGGAATCGTGGGAATGGGTGGGTGGTGTGGTTAGGGAGAGAAAGATGAGACGGACGAAGTGAAGACAGAAGAGAAATGAAAGAGTCAAATATTAGAGCACTAATATTCCATAATAAGTGATCCAAGGAAACCACAGAGAAGTTGGACCAGAGCAGCCGGACCCGCGTTCGAACCGGTGACCTCTCGAATACTAAGATCGGTAATTTAAAACTTAAAACTATCTGTATGTACATAAATTGCTTACCCTACAGGGCGGGAGGGATTGGTAAAAAAGGGTTGTTGTGAATTGACCATGAAATTGTAGTTATGTGATGGTCTAAAACTAACTGTACAACAAATAAGGGTGGTAATAAATCAATAAATAGCTTAAAAAATATACAATGATACCCTTCTCGAAATGTGCGGGTTCAGTTAATGTCCTAAATACTAAACATACACGTTGAATCTAGTTTTTAAAGGTATATAACTATTGTTTTAATATTTGAGTCCAGTAGTTTCTGGAATAAGAAAAAAATAATTAAAAAATGTATTTCTGACAACTTAAAACTAACTATTTTTATGTGCCAGGTATCGATCATACAGTTATTGTGACAAAATTGAAATTATATATTTTTTAAATAACAATTCTATATTCCCCAGTTTTATTGAATTTTAAGTGCATTTATTCGTGAATTATCCGAGAGTCGAATTAATTATTTAGCCATGTACATATACTCAAAAGATATACCTGCAATGCAGCATGAACATTTGGGAAAGTCATACTGAAACTTTACCTTGCATGATTAATAATTATAAGACATTAATCCTCAATAATCCCTACAAACCCACACATTTTGCACTAGGTAACTCTTTAACACTCCGTACATAAATGTTAGAGTACATCCATAGTAAAAGTAAGCTCTAAGAGTATATACCCCATAAATGTGTAAGAATAGAGCGCGTCTCTTTCCCTATTTAACTCAAGTACTGTGGCCGGCACGTAAGGAGATTGAAAAGCCATAAGTCATCGGATGCGCAGTGGCAAAGTCTAGCCCCTTTAGGGCGCGGTTAATCGACCGGTAGGCAGAATTATAACTGCTCAGCAAAGTTCAATAGCGTAATTCCCATAAACAACGTAGGTGAGCTATATGACGATCGAATAGCGTTGGGTATTATGAACTGAACAGTGAAATGATTTAGCTAAGAAAATAATACTTATTGAAATTAAAATAGATTTTCATACTGAATGCCGATACAGAACTGAACTTAAAATAAAGAAAGAATATACCTACAACTACTAACCACAATATTCTTCTATCGCCGTCAGCGAACCTGATACCCAGATTTATTAATTATTTACATTTATTACATGCACAAATCGTATAACTATAAACGAAACTACGAAATATAAAAATAACAAATACAAAGATCGATTGTACAAACTAAGTTTTCTAACAAATGCCTTAACAAATAGACCTGGGTAAGGTACACTACATAATTCATATTATTAAGTTTTGTTAGTTCGACTTTATTTTGTTTATCAACTACTTATTTCTATTATTCCTAGATTTATATAATTAGATAGTTATAACCGTAATTTTCTCCTTTTGTTCATGATGATAGTGAAATTTTGATTGTTCCCTTTGCATACATCATTAAAACCCCATTAGGGTAAGTAAATCAGATGAATGAATTCACTTGTGTTCCGTGTTCAGTACTTTTTCTCTCAGTGATAAGCGCCGCTGAACTACAAGTTGAAGTTTCGGTCCAGCTATATTCTTATTGGCTCTTTCATTTAAAAGTCTCCGCCTACCTACCTGTCAATCTGACCGTCGCTGAATCTCCTTACGTGCCAGCCACTGTAGTCTACTATATTATCAAGAGTGAGAGAGAATGCTGCGTAAAGTCCCATGTTGCTAATTTCCTCTAATATGCATCTGTGCAGTACTCAGAATCGTCTAGCTACAGGACACCAACAGGGGCCATCTCGGCAGCGTTCTCTCTTACAACTAGCACCACCCGGTAGTTCCTTCGCGTGCTATATAAAAATATATTGTAATATTAAAAAAGTTAGAGTAACATTGTTTCGTCACAAATTCGCTTTTGTTTACACTTTAAAACCGTAAATGAAGTTTAAAATCACACTTAAACACACACAAACACACATATTCCTCATTCTACATCCCTAACATCTTGCGGACAGTATTTCATCACCAGTGTTCTACCATCCTATCTCTCATTTTTTTATTGAGTTCCACAACACCCTCTATTTCCTACATTTTTCGATACTTCCTTATTTCTATCCACAGTATCTTCATCATCCACCTATGACACCACAATTCAAACGCTTTTAACATGCCCACTGTCCACGTTCCACACCCGTCTAGAGCAGTGAAAAGCTTATTTATGTGAGGAAATGTCCGTATCAAAAATCAGTTGGGGAAAATATTCTATTTTTGCTTTTATCGGAATGGAAATAGCTGAGTCAAGTTAACGCCCTTGGAATCGATTTAATTTCTAGCAACACGTTATACTCACTAAAGCGTCATCAATTTTCATTAAAACTCGTTTTACCACCGTAGTTCCTCGATGATTGCCAATGTCAACAAATCATTTTATGCCGCGTCGGTTTACGTTTGCGTGATCCAATTTCTGACAGTAGTCATGTTCCTCTTTTTGTCCATAATCACTCACTTCATTCAGAAATTAAAACGTAATCTTAAATTAAAAGAAGTTCATGCACCTTTAGTAACTAAAAAACATTAAAAAATTAATTTTGTCATTTGTTTTTTTCGTAATCGTTAAAATTCTTATCGGACTCTTTGTGAAACATTATAAAATATATTTGAAATGGTAAGAAGCAGAAGCACTGGGTTTGCTTCACTAAAAGCACATATTTAATTGAAGAGTGTAGGCTTTCACGGCCGGCGTCTAATTCTGATAAACGGTTCTCCGAGATGATGGGTCGTGGTCTGTTTGGATTTTCTTCTAACGTTTCATCTGCAACTGCGACAGACATCTTCAGAGGCGATGTTGTAGTGTTCGCTGTAGCTGTTCTGCATTGAGGGTCTACCACACCGCCTCTGAAGATGAGTGCCGTAGTTGCAGATGAAACGTTAGGAGAAAATCCAAACAGACCACGACCCATCATCTCGGAGAACCGTTTATCAGAATTAAACACGTATTTATATTCTTTGCAATATTGTTTCTACCTTTTCGGGTTTCAAGAGAGAAAATCAGTTACCTAGTAACACCATTTCAAATATATTTTTTAATAATTTAATTATATTTGTTAGTTGTGTTGATAGAACCACCGCCCAAATAACTAAAAATGAAAATAAATACTGTGTAGGTTCAGTAAAAGGCGGAGATTCCACTGTATTTGTCAAAAAAAAACACCCTTCTCGAGAAAAATGGATTAAAAATTGTATAAGTGTCAATTAGCAGGAAAATCAATTATGGAAACTCCGACATTGATAACTGAACAGACCGACTTGAAATAAAAAGTCTAATGACTGTAATTCGCTTGTCTGACTCAATACAAAATAAATTGGCTGCTATTCTCGGTAATTATTGAAATAGCGTGGAATTTCTGCGGTTTCCAGCATTTATTTTGAGATAGCTGAGTTAGAATGGGATATCGGCCACAAAATAATTAAGACAAAATAAAAGCTTTTCTGCTTCACAAAATTCAGAAAATTTCAATAGTAGTGGATTAGCAGTGATGGTAGGTAGTAGTTGCGGTACTATTTAAGTCATTTTAGAGACATTAGTAGTTGGAAACAAAATAATTTTGTGTAAATAATTCTTTTTATAATGTTTGTTTCAATTTAAATTGTAGATAGTTATTTCTTCGTATTGTTACTTTTAAATGTCTGCATGCAATAAAATGAAAGCGATATGTTCCAATCGGTCTTCGCTTTATATCAACTGTAATTGATAAAGAATATTGGAACCATCGAATTTCTCTCGTTTTCTCAATACACACGATTTATCAGAAAAATTGATCAGAACGGCTGTTTTTTATGAAACAAATAAAGCTTGTTTGTTGTAAATTGAAGACGTAAAAGCAACAATAAATTATCCAATAAATACAAAGTCCTACTACTAACTCTAATCATCATTACATGTAATAATATGCTAATTTCTATGGTTTTACCGTAGGTACGTTTATAATAAAAATCGATGCAGTTATCTCCTCTAATGATACGACATTCTGAAATTAGCTAACTTTTGCAACGCCTAATTAAAAGATGAAACTATGCTTCAGTTCTACTTTCGATGTCCAGGGTTGTTTATATGCAACCGAAACATAATACCTTTGAGATAAAATTGACAGTATTGCCATTAAAGTTGTTTTATTGAGTTCTTCTATAAACAATTATTATGTTTCCACTAGATGGAAACAGTTGCCTCTATGTTATTATGAGTTCTTATATTACCTATATACGTAAAAAATACCATTATATTATAATAAGAACAGTAATAATAATAAAATCGATTTTTTGTGTTCATAAGAGTAGATGCAAAAAAATCGAAAAGAGTTCTTTGGAATTGAACTAACTAAATGGGGTAAGTATAACTATAAAACTATGTTTATTAAGTATATTATTTTATAATTGTATATTATTTAATAGATTTTGAAAATTTCATTATTTTCTTATTAACTAAAATAATAACCTGCGAATTTACATATGTATCTGTTTTGCTCCAGTTTGAAATCCTCTGTATAACAATAATTTGGAAAAGCTACAACTTGCACTCTGACCCAAAACATAAACATGAAAATTTTCCGTTATAACGAAACAAATTACTGGAACAAAGGCTTTCACAGCCGGATAATAAATATTCGGGCTGTAGGGCCGTGATCTAAGTGAACTATTAAGTCCAGACGTTTCGTTGGCTACTGCTGCTGAGATCCTCACTGGTAGTGCTGCGTTAAGAACGTGAACATAGGTTGTATCTCGAAGTCTCGGCAGCGACTGGGTGACTTAATAGTTCACTGAGACCACGACCCTACAGCCAGAATCTTTATTCTACTAAACAAATTATTGTTAATACATTTGTTGAATAACGTTAGATATCTATCTCGTGTAGTAAACGTATTATTAATGTTTTCAATGCTCTTAAGGGCTCAACATACTCTCATCTGCCTCTCGTCCTAAAAACATTAAGTCATTATTAGTTTACCCCACTAGGTCAACGTCGTACTAAACTTTACACTCGAAAAATGGTTGTAATCATAGTTAATAACAGCCTCCTTGCTTTTAGTATTGGAATATGATGTCTACGTATATGTGCAATCAATCTGAAAAATCTGGTATTTTTAAATTCAAGTTAACAACTTAGAAAACAGCACAGTTTTCATTAATGACTAACTAAACGTTTAGGTGGAATGTTGTGGAGTACTTAGGTACATTAAAAATTGTGTATTAAAATATCAAACAAATAGGTTAACGATGTAATTAATAATTAGTTACATTTAATTTTGTTTGTCTAGAAAGCCAATGTCAAAAAGCAGATTAGGGTGAGATTTTATTACAATATCAAAATGAATAAATCGAGAAACATTTCTTAAGACTGCTTGCTCAAGATATTAAGTATATCTCGTTCTCAAGACTAAAAATAAACCAAATCAAGATCACGTAAACAACAATGACATAAGATTCGAATTTTCGTTTTTTTTCTTCGATAATAAGACGATATTTTAGAAACCACCTATTGTTGCGGCAGCCCAACTGTAATGCATATCAAACATGGAGTACAAACCTCACCTAACCTAACCAAAGAGGTGCTAATATAATTGAAACAATTTTTTTAAACTACGGTTATACATTCCCCTTCATATTATGTTTATAAACCATTATTATCATTTAAATAATGCCATATAAAAATGTTAGAAACAAAAATTAGAGTAAATCTTGAAGGTATTCTTGTCCTTCATAAACTCAGCTTTTTCTAAACAATTTGACACGGGGTAACCGTAGCTTTACTTTATTTTAATTTTATGTCAAAGTATTTTGTTTGTTGCTAATACGTAGGTGTCCTCCACAATTAATTTAATCGGCGAAAAACAAAGATTAAATGTTCAAGTTTAAGACAAAGGACATCAGCAAAATTCCCACCTACTATTAGTTTTTAACGAAGGTATAATAATAATACCTAATTACATTTTAAACTACGGTTTTAATTACGTTCTGAATCCTGACAAAATACTCATTAATATTCTGAAAATACTCATTAAAAGTTTCGGTCGTTATGTTTATTCAGCCTTTGTGTACTTTCCATTTTCACATTTTATACCAAAAATACTTACGACTAAATACATCTTTACTGTTAAATTGAGATTATTTTCTGAATTAAATTATAGTATTAGACGTCAAAGATGTACAAATATTGTTTTGACAGTCGTACGCTTCTCTAAATAAAGTTTATTTTAAGGAAACGATTGAGTATGTGCATGCCTTTTTTCACGTTTGAACATCTTGAACTTTACAACGTCATTGAATTTTGACGAAAGTTTCTCAGTCCATTCAATATAAAAAAAAAAACATATACAACTTGTCCATAAAATAAAACAAAACGTACTTATACGGTAAATCTTATTTTATTGCTACTGTCAGTGGAGGCCCGTGAATTTTGATAGAATATATTCAGCGAACTATGTCAACATTTAACTTTTTAACAGCTTCCTTGCTACAAAACAAAAACAGTTGGACGTGATAATCGCATCATTAAGGTAAATTACGCTATATCAAGTCAGCGTTCACAAATCCTCTCCAAATATACAAATATATAACACATGGGACCCAACAAAGAAAACACGTTTTTTGTGTGACCAAAATTGGCTTTATTTATCACCGTAATCTCCATCAAGAACAACACAATCATTCCAACGCCGCTCTAACATCTCAAAATAAGCCTCAACTTCAGCGATATTCTCTTCATTCGAGCTAAATTTCTTGCCGACGAGCATTTTTTTGAGGTCTGTGAACAGCCAGTAGTCGCTGGGAGCCACATCTGGAGAATACGGTGGATGCAGGAGTGATTCTAAGTTCAATTTCTATAATTTTGCCATTGTTTTGATGACAAATGACTTGTGACACGGTGCGTTGTCTTGATGAAACAATTTTTTTTCTTTACCATATGCGGTCGTTTCTTTGCAATTTTAAATTTGCGGCCTTGAAACGCTCCAATAACGCTATATAATTACTATAATTCACTGTTGATGGTAAATCCCTTTTCAAGATAGGCAATGAATATTACATCAGACACATCCCAAAATACCGAGGCTATGACATTTCCAGATTGTTGTGCTTTTGGAGGCTTTGGATGAGGTTCACCAGTTGCTGTCCACTCAGATGACGATCGCTCCATCCATTGTCACATATGTTTCTTTCATTTTCATTAGCGCAATCGTTAGCAAGTTCTTTAAATTCAATACTTTCCTCACGTATTTATGAAGACAAAAACATGTCGGAAGCAAAAAAGAAGAGACCACAGATGAGAATACAGTGCGAAATATAACATATTAAATACGGATTTATTGAAAATCCCAAAAATCCGTCTTCGGCTGTCAAAAATCATTTTCGAATGAAGCGATGAAGCCTTCTAGGCTACAAGAATAGGCTTCATTTGAATAAAATGCATTCCGATAAAAAAGATAAAAATGTGGCTTATTTTCAAGACCTGGAAAACAAGTATACAGCTTACAGCTTAACCAACTGTTTCAAAACTTTTTTCAGCGACTTCTAAGCAAGACTATGACTGACTTCGAGCTTCGTACAATATGTTGTCTCTTTGTTAATCGCTCAAACACCACCATTCACACCACTGGAAAAGAGTTAATTTTATCAGCAATAAAAGAAGTAATAACTAATGGGCTCCATAAACTAGCGGCAGACATTATCCGAAAAATTCCTTTGAGCAATAGTCCCGTGCAAAGACGAATTGATGAGACCTCGGAAAACATTAAGTCATTGTGCAATTATCTGAAGACAAGTCAATTCTCAATTCAGTTGGATGAGTCCACTTTACCAACTAATGAAGCATTGTTGTATTGTTGTTATCATACGTGACGTTTATTAAAGATGAGAAAATATCTCAAGAACTATTATTTGCTAGAAACCATATTTGATACACTGAAAAGGTTTTGTGATGAAAAAGAAATTCCCTTGAAGAACATTATCAGCTTCTACGGATGACAGGGCATCACAAAGGTTTCATAGCGTACTTAAAAAATAAAGTTCCAAGTTCCAAATGTGCTTGCTGTACATTGCGTCATTCATAAACAACATTTGGTTGCGAGAAATTTGAATGGACGGCTGCTTCAATCACTGCATCAATGTCATGTCATCAAAGCAGTGAATAAAATCCGAAACAGCCCTTTTAATTACATTATTTAACCAGCTTTGTGTTGTTAATGAAGAAGATTTCAACCGATTGCTGTTTCATACAGCAATCGTTGTTCGTTGGCTATCAAGAGATACTTGTTTGACTCGATTTTAGAATCTGTTTGACTCTGTGATACAGTTCATGGAAAACAAAGAAACAGAATTACACAACAACCTCATCACATCAAAGAATGATATTGCATATTTGATACAAACAATGATATTGCGTACAAATTGTTTAATGATATCAATCTTCAACTTCAAGGTGACGACTTGAACTTTAATTTAAAATAAAAAATGTCGTTGCTGCTTTCGTGGCCGAACTGCTCTTACACAAAGAAAATATCAGCAGACGTGAGTTTCACACTATCCTTAATTTATCATCAGCATCCTTCAACAAAGGCGACTTGCTCGATTACTGTCAACATTTCAACGTTTAGAGAACCTACACAGTGATTTCAAAGAACGATTCCGGGACATTTTATAGTTAGAAATACCGACCTGGGTGTTGGATTATTTTTCAAATGTCAACACAGCGATATCATCCCAGTATCATCAGGAAGATGAAATTATAGAACTGACAACGAACGAGGAAATTAAAATCAAAATTTAAAAATGGCTACCAAGAATTTTGACTACAAAAGCCGCAACAAATACCGCAATTGTTCTCTGGATTGTGGTCAATTGTTCGACGACTTGTCAGAGCATTTCTATCATCGTATTTGTGTGGACATGGATTTAGTGCTGTTACAACGCTGCTAACTGAAAGGAGAAATCGTTTGCATGTTATCGAACGCGGTGACTTACGGCTGTTTTTGAGTAAATTCGAGCCTGATATTAACAAACCTCTTGAAAACCATCAGATCAGCCTTCGCATTAGATTAGTTTTAAAATTTAAATTGAAATGTTTATTTTAATTTGAATAAAAGTTTTTGCAAATATTTACAAACTTTAGTTTTATTTCTCTCTTTAGAACAGTATTTAAAATGTAGGTTTGTACTCAATAAACAGGATGAGACTTATATGGCACTCTAAAATTAAATTAATGATTGCGATTGTAATTTTTAAGATGCGGCAAAGTTAAAAAATTTTGGGGGGCGCTGGAAAATACTTGATTCTCAAAATGGGCGGAAGACGAAATAAGTTTGAGAACCACTGTATTAGAAGAATTGGCAATAAAGAAATCTTCAGGTGGAAAAATAATAGTAAAACAAGTACCTGCGTATAACCAATAAGGATAGAAAAAATGTTTTTGTTTCATTCCCACCAGCTACTCGTGTTGGTGGGCGGGCAGTCCCTTCGACCTACACTGTAGTGAAAAGCCGGTGGGTAGGGCGTAAGGCCTTCTTCAGCCTCCTTGCAGGAATCGTGGGGATGGGTGGTTGGTGTGGTTAGGGAGAGAAAGATGAGACGGACGAAATGAAGACAGAAGAGAAGTGAAAGATAATCTGTGGAATATTACTGCCCCAGCATTTGCCTAAATGATTCAAGGGAACCACAGAAAACTTGGACCAGAGCAAGCTAAGCAATGACCTAGAGCACTAGATCACACCACTCGGTATGAAGATAGAGGATCGCCTGCATCATACGCTCTAAACACATTTTGTTTATCTGGTTGCATAATTTGTCCCAATTCGAAGTGGTAAATTAATAAACACACAAATCATCAGGTACTCGCAATTCAGAAAAATTTGGATGTTAATTTTGATATCTAACCAAATATACTTCAACATGTTTAAATGTAGAGACATTTTCACTTGTACGATTTCGAATAATGTTAATTATTTGCATTTAAGCTTTACATCTATCGCGTCGGCCTGTTGAAACCTGGTTAAGGTTAACTGAAAATAACATCAAAAACAAACAAAAACGATACGGCGACTTTTTCGTTTGATTCTTAACAGAACCCCAACCAAGTGTTGAGACACAAGGTCAGAGTCTACACAACATTCACGCTATATATAACATAATTTTAACATACGTTTTATAGCTACTGGAGTACCAATCAGGAAACAAACTTACACATACAACCAAAATTATCTTTCTAGAAATTCATTAAAAAATCAACTTAACATTGTTTACCAACAAGCAAAACAATTGTATTTCTTTTCGTTACATCCTGTCCCCCTTTAGTCTTAAATAAAATTATTATAATATCATATTACAGACAGTATGTCGCCATCTATTGATATTTACTGCTACTCTTATTTATACTGTATTGATGACATCTGATAAGATCGAAATCGCGATCCACATATAGTAATGTCGATAAATTTTTGACCAAGGACTAAACGTGTTTTAAAAGTTATATTACGTATTTACGAAAGCATTAAATATTTTTTCTACCAAACTTATCACAACGCACAGGAGCTAAAATTTTGAAGATAAAAAAACAAACCATTTCTGAAATTTTTAAATTTAATTTAGCCTAATTGACTTCAACATTTAATAAGCTCTTCAAAGATATAAATATGTGCAGCATATTTGTTTAATTAATATTAGCAATTGTTTCAATTTCAAATGCGATTAATACCAATTAAGAGATCGAAAACTATTTACAATTCGTGCTTATCCGGTAATAAACTGAGTAGATATTTCAGTATCCACCAAATTAAAGGAATTAATAAAAATCTAACCTTAAAGAAACTCCAATTTTTATATTCCCAAGGTTCGTCGTATTCACTTGTATTTATCCAAAAGTGTAGTTATTTACATGAAATTTAACACATTATATGCCAAAATTTACACATATTACTGTTTATTATTTATAAAAGTAACAACTCATATTTATAATTTATAGAAACAACAGTTTAAACGTCAAACTGTTAAGGTTAGAATGTACCTGTTAAAATGAATACCGAATATATATATATATATATATATATATATATATGTGAACAAGTCCACTTACTTGCAATTGTTTAGTTTCACCAAAGTAAACTAAAAATTCGCGATTTTTTTATTAACAAATTCTGATTAAATTGTAACATCCTAGATATCATAAGTATCTAAATAAATCATTCAATTAGTTTCATTACATTATTAGAGGTTTTAATATTCAGCTAGTTCCATAATTTTATATTATCAGCTAACTCAGTTACACAGATTTCGTTTACAAGGCAAAAACGCTTTTTTGTCGTTTTCATTCGTTAATGGACATCTTTTTAATAGTCAGATGAAATTCTAGTAATTTGATCGTTCTATAACCCCGTTCGTTTCCACTTCCCCAATTTTAAACTATACAGACAGATAGACAAAAGGTCATAGGATCTTAATAGCTGCGAATAACCGTATCCGCGTAGAAAATTAATTTTAATTTAATTAATATATATTACTTTTTCAATTGCCCTAAATAATAATCGCTTACAATTCATTTATACGAGACAATAAATTTTATTATTCCAGTTAAATTGTTCAGTTGGTTTACTTTACTATATATTGAATATATTAGATACAAAAATACATTTACGATATATTTACACGTTAATCAGCTAAAGAACCTAATTAGTAGTAAAGTCTATTAAGAGTTTCTCAAATTACATTACAACGAAAGATATACGGACAGACAGACTTTTATAGTCTGTCGTAGTAAAGAATTGCCATAATCAATGTCAAGTAGAATTATCTTTGGAACTGTACATTACATTACATTAGGTACATAATAGAATTGGTGATTTGAAATTTTATTTTTACATGAAAATTTAATAAATAAAGATTTTACGGAGATTCATGGTTTCAAATTGGGGCATAATCAAACACGTAGCAAGAATTTGTTTTCGGGGAGATGGAGTCAAATCCCTAAGTGGTTTATACTGAAATCACAATTTACTACGACATTTTATCTACTTTAATCCAATTTCTGCTACCTCTGAATTTCGGACACCTGAACTATAACTTTCACTGCTTCTAGGCTTTAGTAGCCAGCTACCAACCCTTATGATTTCGGTGTATCCCTCTCCCTGTATATCAAATTCCTACCACTCTCACGTTCATAGCCTATCTAGATCGAATTGTGCAAATGAGATATTTGGAAAAACTATTTTAAAGATCATTTTCTTGTAGAGTTAAAAAGATATTGTAAGTTCTTTTTTTACTTATCCCCTTAGTGGATGTCTATAGAGAGGTGGCTTTAAATACAACAAAATACGTAATTGAACTCATTAATAATTAATATGTGGAATTTTAGTTCTTAAACAGAACAAATATCCATACATAATTAAACACTATTAGCAAACAAATACACCAACATAGAAAAACACAAAACTATTAAGATACAAACACTTATAATACAGTTATACATTCCTATATGCATAGAGGCACAAAACAAAATGGACAGGAACAATATCCAAACAATACTCAAGCCTTCGAAATAATCGGACACATCCTAAAAATTTTCAAAAATAATATATTACACCTACATAACAGAAGCATGCTTCTGTGAAAGACTTTACATAGGAGAAACCGGAAGAACAATTACCCAACGAGTTAAGGAACATCAAATAAAAGTCGGATTAAAATACTTTCAACATTTGTACGGTCTATATTTTAATCAGAAACGAGTTTGCCGATATATGTTTCATAAATAAAAACATGTTTCGATCGACGCGAGTTCCAACGTGAATTTCTTTTCAGTACAACAATACCATTGTGACCTACATTTAGTTGGGGATTCCCAATAGCACAATTTCATTCATTAAATTATTATTCTGTGTGTGACAATTGAGTTTTGTGGGTGTACCGTTCTTAATTTTTATTGTTTAAGTGAGTTATTTCAAATATATAAAATTATCGGATTCATGTGAGTTGTTCACCGAGTACTTCAAGCATTTTCATTTTTAATTATTATTTAACTGATTCATTTGTGAAATGATGCTGATTGATAATTTATATTGATTCAAAAGTAATTAATGAAAATATATATACAGAGACGCTACCTAGACTGTTAGCTGCGGTGACACAGTCATTATTATTATTAGGGACTGAAGTTTGAAGGCGCTGCGGTGCAATGAGGACTGTAGGCTGCGGTTTTACAGTTATTTAACTCATTAGTGACCTCAGTCCAGTTTTTGGGCAGAGAAATCTGTTTTTCAGAGGTAGTGTGGGAGCAGGGTACTTGCCCTTTCCCAAGAGTAGGATTACAGCACCATAAATCTAAAGTAGATGATTACAGTAATGATTGGCTGCGGTCAATGTATTTCTTTCATATTTATTTATATTATTATTAGAGTTCTATGCATAATAAAAGCTAAGTAATTGTATGCTTGAGTGCTCACACATATTTCTTTTTATATTTTGGTAAAGGTGCTGAAAAATAAAAGGGATATCTAGCGAGTGATCATCATAGTGATTGACATCTATTGATTGAGTAAGTGAACATTTGTTATTTATATATTCAAGTGAATGTTACATTGTTTAATTTATGTTTGTTGGATTGTTATCAACTTATATTATTGTTGCGCTCGGTTTTCTGTGCATCCTAACACGTTAGAAACAGGCTATCCAATAGGTACAACAAATCCACCATTATTGTTAAGAACGCAAGGAACTGTAAATCATAAAATATCCCAAGAATCTGAACTGAGATAACGAACACACAACCAACCCAGTTTGGCAAGCTGTCATACCTCCACGCATAACTAATCAACCAAAAAACAATTAACGTAACGAATTGTACATGGTACTATATATAGACACCCAAAGTAGATATCCTATCGAGCAGCAAGGTCTAGTCGTCTAGATCATAGCCTAGCATTCAGGAGGACACCAGTTCTATTCCTCGTCCATCTGCCCTGATCCAAGATTATGTATGGTTCCCTTTGTTCATTTAGGCTTTTTTTTCTATCTTCATTTCATCCGTCTCATCTGTCTCTCCCTAACTACCACCCACATATTTCCACAATTCTAAATAGGAAGCTGAAGAATACCTTCTGCTCTACCTTCAGGTCTGCCCTCAAGAAGTGAATATCAAATTTAATGAAAAATTGGAACAACATAAATACCGAAAAAGGTCAAAAGCAACACAAGTCTAGAATCATTACTATTTTAGAACCTTTTAATAATTGCCTTTCAGAGTCAACAGATATTTCGTTATCGAAGCAAAATGTCTGAAAACACTGCTAAATGTAGCTTAAAATAAAACTATTTTAGGTATTTTACACTAATTTTTAAGTAGTTAGAACAAAAATAGTAAACAGCTTCTGAAACGATTTTTAGTTTATTAAAATTCAGAACTGCTTACAAACATTGATTTGTTAATAATATTATAAAAAAATTACATCTTAAAACGGGATGTTTTATGTATATTTGTGATAATATAATCTCTAATAACCTCTAATAAAGAAAAACTTTGGAATCACTTCATTTATGTTTGGTGAATTCAATCTATATAACATACTTCATCAAGAAATGTCAACGAATCATCTATTATCTGAAACAATTTGGACCTATGTACATTGTACATATTATATAACATTAACTGAAGCCCTATTCCTTTGGGCAATTTGCTTCGGAACTTGATTGTGTATAATATTATGCATAGTTTAGGTTGTGATCATTAATATTCGAAATTGATATGTAAAGGTGATTTCGTCTTAGCTACCTCAAATAACAATCCATTCTGTTTATGTTTAATCTTAAAGAGAAATAAATTTGAAATAAAACAATAACAGTAGTGGAATATTTTGATTAATTATTTGAAATTAATTTTTATCATATTTGAATAAAGGTTCCTTAAGGATATTTTGAAGTTGCACTGTTAAAAAAATAGTTTTGCACAAATAATAGTAAATAACTAATTGTACGAGACACATCTATAAAATTTGATTAGGTGAAGCCGTTAAAAGTTAGCCATAAAACACGATAATTCCTAAATATTAAAAATCAGATGAATAATAATTTGCCTTTTGCATGATTGTTATCGATTTTAAAAAATAGTAAACACTTTTCTTATGTTTTATCGTTTTTTCATATTTAACGTTTATTTTGTTTCATTGCTAATTGTTAACAGACTCACAAAATAAAATTTTTAGATGTATCCTGTACAATTGTATATTTAATGGTAAATGAATAAGCACTACTTTGTTTATTATCACTTTTTTTATTTACAAATCCTATTGACTATAGTTTCGACAAATAGCTTGTCATTGTCAAACAAATGATTCGAATTGAATTAATATAAACAGATGTAGAGTGGTGTTTATATATATTCCATTAATTATTAAATGTACTGAATAATACTAAGTGGTACAAATCTACCTGGTCGTTTAACAGGTTATTTTCGGAAATTTTTGATGCTTTGTATATTTCTAAGGATTCTAAAATATTAAGTTTAAAGCCTTTATTTACATTATGAATAATTTTAACATTTTCTATGGTTTGCAAAATTGGAATTATCTTTTCTTAATCTAAATGATCGAAAGTGTTCGTTATAACGAGTTCTATATGACCTTCCAGTTTGGCCTAAGTAAAATGAATCACATTCTGTACATTCTAGCTTATAGACTCCAGTTTTTTCAAATTTGTCAGTTTTATCTTTTGAATTAAAAAGTATGTGTTTTACAAATATGTTTGTCTTAAAACTAACTGTTAGGTTGTTTGCAGATAGAACATTAGCGACTTTTATTGATATATTACCAAATTTATTTTTTTATGTATGGGTATATAGATTGGCATGCTATTTTAAATTGTTTTTTACGGATTAAATTTTGAATTGTTCTTGAATCAAAACCATTATTTTTGTAAATAAATAAAGTGATAATAAACAAAATAGTGTTTATTCATTTACCGTTAAGACGAATTATCACAAAGTAACGGCCGAATCAATCCAATTTTTAATTGTCACTAATTTTTTTAACGAACGTCCTTAACTATTTATTATCTATTTTACTATTCCTTTTAGATTATTTTTCTTTATTGCTTTTATAAGTAGGTAATAAAATCATAAGTGGCATTTTTAGATTTCCTGAATTTCTTAATAATTGAAAATACGTTTTAAAATTGTCAGTCTGTACGGTCATGATTCGCGGCAAAACAGATGAACGGATTTAAATGCTGTTTTTACTACATGTCAGGGTTTCTTACTAGTTAGGGCTTACTATCATAATTGCGATAGTACTATAATGCTTTTGATAATACTTAAGAAGATGTTGTAAGGAACGCTACCTTTAGATGTGAAGCTAAACGATCTTAATCGGTATGAATCCTCATCTTCACCTTCCCTTCTCTCGATGTTGTTGGCTGATGAGCTTCTGGACTCGACCGGAACATCTAACAATGTCGTCGATTTCCTTTGATATACAGACGTGCCTCGCCTAGTTGATCCTTTTCTTCTAATGTTAGGAGAAACGTCGGGAGTGACACGTGCTTGATCAGGGGCTAGTTTGGGTTCACTATTGCAGTGACTTCTGCCTACTTCACCGCTGGAAGCTTGTACTGTTTTCCTTTTAATAGATCTTCCGGAAACTAATTTTGCGCTTTGTGAACGAGCTGCAGGTCTCCTTGGCCGACCTGTAGGAGTGCAATGGTCGATCGCTGCACTCGCACCTTTCGCTGCCGCAAGAGAGTGCAACGCGTCCATGCTTGTGGAACTCGTGGCGCATATCGACGCCGAGCGTCCTTTGGATCGCGTCGCGTGTGAACGGTCGTCGGTCATGGTTTGAACTGATGATGATGATGAAAAACCGAAGCTCCTGCCCGCTTCAATTCCACATACATATATAAATATATATATATATATATATATATATATACATACACGTATTATTACGTCGCGATGTCGACGCGCAGGCGTCCGTCGGTAGCGTCAAGGCGCTTTTATAGTTCATTGTTAGCTTTTTCTCTTTGCCGTCTGCAGTCGACGGCATTGCACCTGAGTGGAAGGTAACGGACGAAAATTTAAAAGTATCAAAAACTTTCGTCTACTCGACATTTCAATTCAAATCTTTTAGACCAATTTTTGAAGCTTTAACAGACAGTTCACTTAGAGGAGGAAAATGGGAGGCAAAACAGTTTACTGACAAGTCAAAAGAAAATTCAAAAGAGAACTGTTTGTAATTTCTAATATTAACTATTGTGAACTGTTACCTTTTCATTAATATTTGATAAAATCTATATATGAATGTAATAAAATAGCAAACGTGTAATTGAAAGAATTAATATCATTTTAGAAACTGTTGGTATGTTTTTTTCGTTCGAAAATATGATGATACTTAGTTCTTTTAACCTTCGGAATGTACTGATTTGGTCCTAATGTATTACTAATTAGGAGAACCTGATGTCAGTTAACATTTCTAACGGTTTGAATATCCTACTTTGATATAACTTAAACTTTCAATGGTGCCTTTATTGTGAAATCGCATTTTAACAAGTAAAAAATAAAACCAGTAATAAACTAGGAGAATTTCACTCATTTATTCGAAACTTGACAATTGTTTCGACCTACTGCCAGGTCATTATCAAGAGGGATTCAAAGGGTAACTTATAAAGCTACACTCTAATCTTAAAGACTAGTACAAATTAGAGAGTAGGAGGGGAGGTCTGTATACTGACACTTCAGTCTGATCATTTAACAGATTTACGTTCTTCATTAATGCTAATTTTATCTCCAATGTTTATAAAAGGGGTAATTTCCTGCTTTTAGGTATATTCTAGTGGAGAACATTTATATTACTATCTAGAGAGTATTTACTAAAACACAATGATCTACCATACCACTTTAGTTCAACTTTTTGTTTTCTATAGCTACGTTATGTTCATATACACGTTTTTCTATGACTCTACCCGATTGACCAACGTAGGTAGCGTCACAATATTTATAAAAATTTTGATAAATACCACTTTTTTCGGTTGAATGTTTGGATTGTTTATGGTTAGTTAGTAATTTAAGTTCAACGGATTATCTTCAATTATCCTACAACCCTAATTCTTTTGTGAAAGGTGTTTGAAATGTTCACTGTGTCTTTCAAGTTACGTTGTCGATTCGGTTGGGCAAGTAGATACCTTACTAAGGCCGATCCTAATATACTGTCACATAATGCTTATAATTTAGAAAATTATATATTTTTCTTTAAAAAAAAAATTGGATTGATTCAGCCGTTACTCTGTGATAATTCATCTTAACGATAAATGAATAAACACTACTTTGTTTATTATCACTTTTTTATTTACAAATCCTTTTGACTATAGTTTCGACAATAATAATAATAAAAATCACCCTCTTTCACACAAACTTTCAGCATATAAATCTATGATACACAGAGTTTTTTCAGTCCCCCTTTCAAACGAAAAATTAAAACATGAACTAAACATAATTCTAACAATTGCAAAAAATAATAGTTTTGATCCAAGAACAATTCAAAATTTAATACGTAAAGAACAATTTAAAATAGCATGCCAGTCTATATACCCATACACAAAAAACAAAGAATGCAAATACATATCTTTGACGTACTTTGGTAATATTTCAATAAAAATCGCTAATGTTCTATCTGCAAACAACCGAACTGTTAGTTTTAGGACAAATACATATTTAAAACACATACTTTTTAATTCAAAAGATAAAACTGACAAATTTGAAGAAACTGGAGTCTATAAGCTAGAATGTACAGAATGTGATTTATTTTACTTAGGGCAAATTGGAAGGTCATTTAGAACTCGTTATAATGAACACATTAGATCATTTAGATTAGGAAAAGATAATTCCAGTTTTGCAAAGCATATTTTAGAAACAGGCCATCAGTTTCCTACTATAGAAAATGTTAAAATTATTCATAATCTAAATAAAGGCTTTAAACTTAATATTTTAGAATCCTTAGAAGTATATATAGCATCAAAAATTTCGGAAAATAACCTGTTAAACGACCAGGTAGATTTGTACCACATTACTATTCAATACATTTAATAATTAACGGTATTTCCAAAAAATATATATAAACACTACTGTACATATGTTTATATTCATTAAATTTGAATTATTCGATTAACAATGACAAGCTTTTTTGTCGAAGCTATAGTCAAAAGGATTTGTAAATAAAAAAGTGATAATAAACAAAGTAGTGTTTATTCATTTATAGTTATTTTTCTTTCATTTATTCAAAAATGGATTCGAGTTAATTTACGAAACACGGAAACGTTATTCAATCTATAATTATATTTATTGTTATACATCAGCGCAATTTGCGTTGCACGGAACCACAACGAATGTGAGTCGTGACCAAGTTCTAGTTGCTAAAAGTGCAAATAAGCAGTATGTGGGGTCCCATGAAGAACCAGGGGGAATCATTATCGTGGAGAATAAATATGTCGGTGGAGCTGTCAAGAAGCATGCGTGAGGTAGAGTTAAATTTTCAATTGTTGTTTTGTTGACCAACCTGTCGCAATTCATGCGACCCCCCATCTATAATTACTCAACACAATATTGTCACGAACTGTACTTGCGATTTGTGTTGGTTTACTCCTAATTAACAACACCTTCCTGAAAAAGATTATGGATACTCTCGGTCTTCCTAGATACGTCTAGAATATTCTAGAAACGATCAATAAAAAGACAACAGTAACACAAGAAGGTTGTAGAACGTTCTAGAAGGAATGCCGAATGTTATAAAAGCGAGTGCACTAGGCGGACCGAGTCAGTTTGGTTACATCGTGCGTTGACAAGTGACACGAGTGATAGACAGGCGATAGTCATAGAGTGGCGACAGTGGAACGTGAGTATAAGTAGAGGCGAAGAATACGGCGATGGGAGAAATAAATTTACTAGTATGAAAAATTGTGTAGACGTGTGTTAATCAGAACTGTAGTTAATTTAATTTTAGTTGTTAATAAATTTCGTTGTTTTCATTCATTGTGTTTTCGTAACTGAACACGTCACAATATGAAATACTTCAGTTAGCAGCAGATAACAGTAGATAAGTATAATGTTTCACAAATATCACAGTATTAAAGATTCTTAATTAATATTTTTGGACTACCTACTCGGAATACTGATTAATTCTAATTAAAATTATTGATCAACTATGTAACCATTTTTCTTTTAGTTGTGCTATTGATAATAAAAAAATAATTATATACCTTCGTCGATCGTTAGAATATTAATCTCTAACTCATTAGCAAATATATTCCTAACAGAAATAAATTACTTTAATTCCTGTTTATTAATTTTGCTATTTTTAGTAGCGGGGCTTTGAAAGTCGGTGTTACCGCATCACCTGAATTTCATATTTTATTATACCCATGCTGATATCCGCTATAACGCTTTCAGATGAATTAATGATATTTTCATCATTCTGCGGGTTTTCCTTTCTGTAGATGTCATGGAATAATTTATTAAAACCTCCTAATGGAATGACATATAATACAATCCATTTTGTACGATATAATATTTACGAACGGAGGGAAATTTTTATTCTATCAAAGTAGTAGAAAGAGAATTAAGGTAAACTTGATATTTACAACCTTTTGATATTTGTTAAGGTTAAAGTGCAGACTAAGTTCAATTGTATTCCTAATGAAGAAACTGGAATCTTTGGCAGTATTATAGGACACTGAAAATAGCTCAAACTCCTACACCAGAACACGAAACACTTTTCAGTAACAAAATTACCTTTTCCATGAAGAGAACTGTTATCTTCAGTCCCTAAATTTTGTAGCTCTCTCATTATTGCACGAAAGTATTTATTTTTAGTCAACATTTACCACAATGCAAAGTAAGTTCCAGAGACTAAAATATGAAAAATAACCCAAACAGAAGTTTTATAAACAATATATTTACATTGCGATTTGAAATTTTATCTCATCTTTAGCATTTATTTATATTTTTTAATTCGGTTCAGGCTGTTTTTTGCTTAAAGAATAATTAAAGTGAATAACTGGAAAAATGTATTTTGATATTTAGAATTTCTTCGAAAAACGTATAACGGATCTGATTTGTTCTGGTTGTGATCGATTCTTTAAATATCAAAAAGTTTAAATTTCTAATAATTTATAAATAACTATTAAAGAAACTGGTCGGATTCATGCACCAAGAGTCTCATACTATGTGGAAAACATTTAAAAATACATACCAAGAAAGTTTAATTCAATGACAGAGATAATGATCAAATTTATTTAGAAATGAAGTTACAGAAACGCTTTTAATCTAACTTCGAAATCACGATCAACGTCTGGTCGTTTCAATAATTACTGACCAAGAACTTAATATTCTTTGTTGAATTATCTAAATGGTTACATTTTAATTAATCATGCGAATTAATATCAATAGATTGTGGCATGAAAATGCATATTTTCTAAATAATCACAGGGATTTCATTTTTTGTAAATTTACCATTTTCTGTAAGTATTAAAAGTTGAGAAATACTATTAAATGCGCCTTTTGGGTTTATGAAAGTCTGGAAGGGTTATTGAGCCTCTTAGTATGATACGCCGCTGTAATATAGTCACAAAGGACATATCATTTCCCAACTTTATATGAACTTTTATTAACTAAAACGTTCAATAATCATTAACCCCTCAATAATATTAATCAATTTGGTACCAATCCAACAACAAACTGCTGGGCTACGACCTGAAATTGGGAGGCGTGTTACGAACAACCTACACAACAACGGATGAAAATACTTTATTAGATTACAACCCATTTACTAGCTTTTGACCTTTGAATCTGTGGTCAAAGTAACTAACCACCCACGTGTGTGCATGTACTAGTGTAATCCAATGGCGTCAAGGTTAAGTCAATATTTTCCACGACAACGTGAAAATTTGCCTATTGCTAAATTACTATGCTAATCCACTGACCACATGAAAGCAGCAATTAAACCCGACAGTCGGCATGTTTTTATTAGAACGAGTCGTAGAGAAGCAAGTTAGAGCTAAAATTTTGTACAGTAACGAATTTTATAATTGCTTGTATTTATATAATAACTTATTTATCTAATACTAAAACACAATACGAATATTATTTATTTATGTCAGTAGGTTTACTTCGTATTTGTACTGTTTGCAAAAACCTGTCTATATCGAAATGCCTTCGGGTATTTATCAGCAACATATATATATATATATATATTATCGTCGAACGTTCTAGTATTTTTCTAGAAACAACCACGCAATTCTCCAATATTCTCGCACACACTTTTGTTCTGCATCTTCTTATTTATTACGCTGTCGTCCTATTTGCGATCAGTCCATCGAGCGGTCAGTGGATTTTTCGGTCAAATCTTTCTTGAATGTAAGAATGGAGAAAGGGTAAAATTTACATGTCGATTTTGCAGTGAAAAAAGTGTTTGACGTGTATAATATATACACCTTTATTTTTAAAAAAAAATTGGTTAGGTTATTGGTGCTGCTGAAGGTATAAATCACGAAATAAACTCCAAAATCGGAAGAACAAATACGAGATTTAAAATCATTCTTCAAACACTTATGGAAGTAGCCGAAGGAGCTGATCAAAAAATGATGAGGTTGGAATTAAATTTAGACAAAAAAAGCAAAAAAGAAAATTCATCCACCTGGATGAGAGGATTGAAAAGGTGACAAAGTAGTATGAGATGGAAAAAGTGATCGCTCAATCTACAATTTTTACGTTTTACCGCAAATTACACGAACGCTCGATCCATACAACCATATTTATGACGCCGCCGATCAAAGGCTGCCGACTATTTTTACACCCTTTGTTCTGTGTGGGTTTGCAGTCGCTTCAAAATATTTTTCATGTCTTCTGCCAACTGTCAGAAAATGACCTAGTGGCGATTCTCTAGTGAGATTGCATCCCTTTCAATTTTCAAACAAAACAAACCAAGAGTGTGAAACTTTAATGATTTGCGGACCGTTCGATCAGCCAATGCGCACTCCAGGTCGCCGCAGCTCAAATGAGCAAAGACAGATCATTGATCCGTTCGGCTGTCAACATTACATTGGAAGAGGGGAAAACTGTATTTCGAACGTGTCTAATGCCCAATGGATTGGAAGCATTGCGTTAGTTGCTAGTGAGAATCAAACACGCAAAAGCTTCTTTTTTTTTTACTTAACGACGTAGTCTACAGACCAATATCATGGTTTAGTATTCGAAAGGGCACCGTTTTGTTTCGTATCCTCTTGACCTTTTCCAAGTGCTTCTGAACTTTCCTTGGATCATTGAACAAAATGCTGAGGCAGTAATATTCCACAGATAATCTGTCACTTCTCTTCTGTCTTCATTTCGTCCTACTTCCTACCTATTTCCACGATTTCTAAAAAGAAACTGAAGAGGGTCTTCTTACTTACACGTCAAAATTACACTAGGGACTGCCCTCTCACCAGCATTAGTAGCCGCTGGAAATTGTTTTTGATGGTTCTTCAATTTTTTTCATGTTCTGTTGCATAATAACAGATAAACCACACTAATTAATAAAATAAAACACACGGTATATTTCACAAATATATTAGACTATCTCTGACATATGTTTCGGTTTTTACACCATTTTCAAAGAGCTACAGATAACTGAGGTACATTATTTCCTTACAAACTACTTATGCCTAGAATACAATGTATTTTAATAACGGGGAAACCCCAAAATCGGTCTGGTCATTGGTAATAGGTAGACCGTTTGCGATGGCCTGGTTTATTTCCAAGAAATTTAGTCTTCTTTCTGTATGTATTAGTTTCATATTCTCATTATCTATTTCATGATTTTCGGAAATACAATGGTCCGCTATACTTGTACATTTGTTGCCATTTTTTATGGATTTTACGTGTTCGTATAAACGTTTTTTAAGGGCCCGCCCCGTCTGTCCAATGTAAAACGTTTCACAGTTCTTGCAATTTATTTGATAAACACGGATTTTATTTAATTCATTAATTTTTGGTTTATTTATTTACTAAAAATTTTCCTAAAATGTATTTATTGACCGAAATGACTGATAAATCAAGCTTTTAAAATGGTTGCAAATTTTATTGGAGATATTAGGTTCATAATTGATATAGCAAAATGTTTTATTCGGTTGGAAATCTTTTGTATTTGGAACTGAATATTGCTGTTGGAGATCTAACTTTTTTTTTGTTTTTTACTGATAAGTTTGTCTGCTAAATTTTCTTCATAACCGTTATTCTTGGCAAGGCTCTTTGGGATAGAAACTTCCTTTTGAAAATTAGATTTATTCAAAGGTAAGGTTAGCAAGCTGTGAACAAAGCAATTAAATGAGCCTAGTTTAATATTATATGACTGGTTCGATTCGGCATGTATAGTTATTTGTCTAATACATTTGTGAAATATACCGTGTGTTTTATTTTATTAATTATTCATTATGTTTCACCAACTGATCAGCGAAACCTCAATTTCAACTAAACCACACTGATCTATTTTGAATTAAAAGTAGCGTTGTATTTGTTGTAGTTTATCTTGTTCCACCGATTAACGTAATTTGCAACTTTATCATGCGCTGGTGTTTTAAGTATTTTTGACATGATGTCCTGTTTAACTTTCTAGCACAACAAAGACAATTGATGTTTGGCATAAAATCAATACCAATTCACGTTCATGAACTAAATTGGACTGAATCTTCGCTTTATTACATGTCAGTGCAGGTTATATGAAACATCCCAAAGAACGACAATGAAACGGTAGACTCTATTATCGTGAAACTTTAACACACGACGGTGCATTAATATGTTTTTTATTTGTTTTTTTTTTTTTGTTAATTCCAACGGAAACTTCATCCTAGTTTTGAAAATTGTACGAAACATGTGCAAAATGAAAGAAAGCAAAGAAACAGAAATACGTGTAGGTATCTTTATAATTAACATTAATGCAATAACAGGGATAAAGGCCACAATTACGACTGTGTCGCAACCGAAAACTAAGTCTAATATAATAATTTTTTGTTCTTTTGTTCATTTCTTCATTCTTTTTGTTCCTTTCCTTTTCCTTTTTCGTCGTGAAAATAAATAATAAATTTACTTCTAGTTTGCAAGTGTCTAGATAAATTATTATTTTTTTCAGAGCTTTATCTGTAAATGTTCACTCATAATTACAATTGGTAATTTAATTGACCTAATATCAGTCAACGAATGATTCGAACGTTAAATTTGAAAACGCTCTATTAACACAATTGTTTAATTATGACATTTAATAAAACACAGATGGGTTACAGAAAGTTTTTATTGTTACCACAATAATATTATTTTGACATACAATGTTTTCTTCAGGTAGTAAAGTAATCTAGACTTAAATACTAAATTATAAGAATGGGCGTGAAAAGTTTAAATGTTTAGTAGAGGAGAATTGTTCAAATCTGTTTGGTCATTTAAAATTAATCCTAATTTATTTAATTTATTTATTTCCATATTTTCTAGTAAGTTCAATTTAATACCTTTAGCATCAGTAAGTATGCTAATCACTTAATTTCTAACTCACACAACTTTAATGATAACTTTAAAATACTACATACTGAAGCTAAAGATATTAAATTGAACTTACTAGAAACTATGGAAATAAATAAATTAAATAAATTAGAATTCATTTTAAATGACCAAACAAATTTGAACAATTCTCCTCTACTAAACATTTAACTTTTCACCCCACCCTTATAATTTAGTATTTAAGTCGACTTGTAATTAGTTTAAGTTTAGATTACTTCACCACTTGAAGACGACATTGTAGTCGAAATAATATTAGTGTGGTATCAATAAAAACTTTTTGTAACTTATCTGTGTTTTATTAAATGTGATCATGGAGTTACAATATTTGAAGGCTTCATCGATTAAATGTTTAATTATGAATATACTGTACTCTTCCAGGTTATATTTTTTAGGAAATATTATGCTCTACAAGATTTCAAAGTTGTACTACTCATTTTTTGTTTAAATTAACTTAGTTTTTCATGATTGATTGGTTTGGATGCTAGGTGGAAAAGGGTCTGGGGGGTTTAAACATTGAAAATATGAGAAAAGGGTTCCGCCAATGGAAATAGGTGTTGATAGATGATTTAAATAACAATAAAGTGGATGTTGCTAGGCGATTTCACTCCGCAATATGTTTTTTTGTATGCAAATTTCTATAAGAAATGATATGCCACTAGATGTGAGATGAATGAATGACAACTTTTAGCAGTAATAGACATTAATGTATGAGATATTGTGATATAATAAGAGGTATATGTTCAAACATCGAATTACTATTATTGTTTATAACTAAAACCACACAAAACCGATGGACTCAATTATTAAAATTATCTTTTAAATACAAAAATTAGATATATTAATTTTTTAGTATGACTCCGCCAGTAACTATAAAAAAAAAAAAAACTTTTTTGTGTTTCATTCCCACCAGCTACTCGTGCTGGTGGGCGGGCAGTCCCTCCGACCTACACTATAGTGCAAAGCCGGGGGGTAGGGCGTAAGGCCCTCTTCAGCCTCCTTGCAGGAATCGTGGGAATGGGTGGGTGGTGTGATTAGGGAGAGAAAGATAAGACGGATGAAATGAAGACAGAAGAGAAGTGAAAGATTATCTGTGGAATATTACTGCTCCAGCATTTGCCTAAATGATCCAAGGAAACCACAGAAAACTTGGACCAGAGCAGCCGGACCCGGGTTCGAACCGGTGACCTCCCGAATGCTAAGCAATGATCTACAGAACTAGACCACGCCGCTCGGTCAGTAACTATACTGAAATAAGTATTTTAGAGTTATAATTGTTAAATATAAATATGGAATCAACAGAAACAACTACCCCTACCGGCATTGAATTACACTGTTGATTCTAAACGATTCATAAACGAAGATAACATATCCAAAAAAAAAGGAATTAAAATCCTTTTTTGACTATATATTAAGGATCACAGATTCCATACTTGGAACGCGTCCTACACAGTAGGCACTGCGAACCGAAAGCCAAATCCCACAACCGGCTTCGACCTATCGGGTCTCATCAGGTGGGCGCTGGCAGAAGGCCTTTACAGGCTATATGATAAATATAATTAATAATAATATCCAAAAGGAATTGCCCGCAACAAAATCACCATTCATTATTGGTAATCTATAATATACGGTTTTCACTTAATACCTAACCACCTGGTTTGATTACTCCTTAAATACAGGTAGTTGTAACATTTAGCTTTAGTACAGTTTATACTCTTTGATTACCATGTGATTTAATTTAATTTGAGTTATTAAAAATGTTTCACACCCAATACACAAAGAACCGACAAGTTTGAAATCACGATCTATCTTACAGATTCAACATAATGATGATCAAGAATTTATTGTTATGATTTTTTTTAAATGCCTTTTGTTAATTTTATATTTCTCTATTAAACTTTCATCTCGGAATCACAAGATGGACGTAGATCAAGATAAATAACGTAGATATATAGAAATTAGAAATCTTACCTTTATTTCTACCTCCTAATAGACCAGGTATCCTCGAAGCCTTTGGAAAGGATACGTGCGGGAAAGCAATCGCGTCTCATCTCGCCAAACCCACAATTTCAGGATATTTTTAATGTCACCTTTTCTTAATTTTTGTACCGCCCCGAAATACCACATAGTGTACTTAAGAGTGTAATTTTGCCAAGTTCTAATTTAATTTTCAAAATTGAAATTAAGAAAAATTGTACAATAACGAAAAGGACCAATAGAGTGGTTACTTCCGACATTATTTGTTGTGAATCTAGTCTTAGACTTATTCTACGCAAGTCATGGTTTAGAGATATTCTAACCTCAAAACCCCAAAAATGCAATCTTTTACTATAGAGAATAAAATGGTCATACAACAATGACACGTACGCATCTTCTATCGTCGAATTCAAATTTAGCCTCAGAATTATCCCAATATGTCACTATTTTGAATTTTCTTAACCTCAAAATCCGAATGATATTAATTTGGCTTGTTGGGTTTTAAGATACAAATATTTCGAAATATCAATGTGGTAAGACAATTCTGGGACCAGATTTGAGTCGACCATTGAAAAATGCATATAATATATTTACCCTCTTTTCATTTTTGTTTTCAACCCATCACAGTAATGCTCTTGAGAAAAAGACGTGCTGAATAAATTCTAATGCCAGATTCGGATTCGACGTCACAAATCACGTCAGAAATGATATCTCCGGTTTTAATTTCGTAACCCACATTGAACTGGTCTTTTAAATTAATTAGAAACATTTCATCTAACAAAACACTTAATCGCTTTTACTAAAAGTTTCTCACGTATTTTTTAGACAATGAACAATGTCTTTTAGTCAATATTTGTCTCACTGTCTTATCATGGTCACAACGAATTTACCGTTAACGAACCAACCCAACGATACCTCCAGTACGAAGTGATGATACTGAGAGATGAAAATGAACATCTGGATGGTCATTAGAATGTTCATTTTCTTTTATTTAGTTTAATAATCAATCACCAGTGGCAGTATTTACCGAGCTGGCTTAGAGTCGCTGACTTAATTGTAAGAGTAAGGGGAGGGGCAGAAGTTGCCAATGAGAAGATTCGGTTGCGGTTGTTTATTTAGGCAGTTGTTATGAATTATATATTAGAATATTGTATGGTAGATGAATACCAATGCCTTGCCGGCTAGATTTCACGTTAAGATAAGGAGACAGCTGCTTGAGGAATTTGATAATAATTAGAGACCGGAATATATGCAACACAAAAAGGTTCAAATATACATGAAAATTGCTTAAAATATGCAACATATTAATTAAATAAAAAATAGCAACGTTATTTATTTCTTTTTTAAAAATTAGCGTACAAAAATAAATTAACGACAATGAGTGTATTAAAAAAGGAAATTAAGATAAATATTTAAATGTTAACGTAAATGAATAAAACTTATTTTCTATCCAATACCATCACGTCAAAAATAATAAAAAGAAAACAATAATGATAATACCTATATTTAGTACATGAAGATTATGGATGGTCTAGCACGTCCGAAAGGAATTTTGAATATCACTATTATAAGGAGTTGAAAAAAAATTTTTAGGAAAAGTATCAATATTGTCTTTTGTCATTTCTAGTTTCGTTATATAGCGCGAGTTATAGGTAGTCCACCGACCACAACGACCCTTTTCCCTTCAATCTCCCCCCACCGCTACTCTTAACCCAATCCCATTCCCAACCAACAATTCCTGGGAACGTATAACCCACGGGTTAAAAAAAATGGCGTTCTGCTGGAATTTCAAGGATCATAACTTATGGGTTGACCTCCCTTCTCGAGGAGGGGTTTTAGTCGGTAGGAGCGAATCCGACACTACCCCCCTCCTTCGGGGGTGTCTTTTGAAAATTTTCCCTCCTCGATGATAAACTAAATTTTTTTAGGGTATTCGCTAATACTTGTTGAAACTTTTCCATATTAAACAAACAAAAACACAAAATTACTGACAGTCAGTCGCTGCCGAGACTTCGAGGTATAATCTTCACCCGCGTAGTCAACGCAGCACCCACTGAGGATATCAGCCGCAGTTGCTGACGAAACGTCTGGACGAAACCGTTCAAATCGACCACGGCCTACAAGCCCGAATCATCATTCTACTATGAATTCCGGCCGTGAAAGCTTATGTTCTTATATTGTTAGCAACATTATAAGAAATAGCAATAATGGCATTATAAGTTTTAGGATTAATAACTCATTAGGTAGACACATATTAAATAATAAATGTATAACACCTTTACATCACCGATATGAAGTCTATTTATTAAAATGTAGAAACTGTACCAAAGTTTATGTAGGTCAAACTGGTAGAAAATTTGAGACTCGTATAAACGAACACCACAAAAGTTTCTGTAATAAAAAAAAGGGGAATCCACATATGCACAACATTTATTAGACAACAATCATGATTTCAATTTGGATTACAAAGTTCTACATGTTCAAAAGAAAAGTTTTTAATTAAATCTACTAGAGAATTTGCAAATTAAACGACCAATTAGAAGTGAACAATTCGCCGCTACTGTAGGTTCATCACCTGATGATGCCACGGTATGGTGAAACAATTGTTGAATTATCTTGAAACTAATTTTGTGTATTTGTTTGTTTAAGGTAAACTAAAAACAAAAAATAACTGCTGAAACTGCCTACAGCATGGTGATGGGAACCAATAAGTTCGAAATCGCAATACACGTCTAGCAGTTTCGGCAGAACGTAAACAAAAAGAATAAACAGTTGTAATTGTTCCGATCTCAAAGTTCCTGCAGGATACACAATACCTATATGTGTTGTTAATTTCTGCTGTTTCCATCGGATAATTAAAATGTTTATTCCCGTAATGGAATGGTAGTTTTCTATATAAAAAAAAATAGGAAATTAGATTCCGTCGAATTTTCAGGTTTAAAATTCAATTTTCCGTTTTGCATGGTTATGTTATAAATGGATAGCGGTGGCAAAAAATCGAAATTGAGTTAACGTTAACGAAGTGACTTTATTGGACGAAAAAATTTACTGGAAAATCGTCCATCGACTAGTAATTTGACTGATATTTAATTGCTATCCACAGCTGCAAGTAAATTATTTACCGGAACTGTCAGGCCTTTCTGTAACTTAGGTAATCGAATGGCACAATAATTTACGTTTATTTTTGGAAAACTAGAGACGGATTTAATTACCTAACCGTTATGAAGGAATTGAATGAAAATTAATTAAAGAATTCTTGCCTTTATCGCCAAAAGCAGCAAGTTTTCCAATTTTCATCCGGTGCTCAGAACTTTCGAATGCATTTACAATCTACATGCCTAAATACAGTAGAGTGGTCCTTATTATATATATATTTTAACTTTATGTACAAATTTAATAGATTACGCCACAACTAATCGTAAAATCTAAACTAAGTTTGGATTTACAATATTCAAAAGTCGATCTACAAATATGGATTAAAACATAGAAAACGTATGTCCTCAATCCAAAATAATCATTAGGTAAGCAGCATAATACGTTTTGTTATTTGTGACCATGAAAGAAATTCAGTAGGGCATTCACGCTATATATTTAGAAGTATCTGTAGTTTCGATACGAAACAGACGAGGAACTTACTGCAATCGCTACAAGGAATTTATCTTATGTATTAACAAGTGTAAATAAAGTACAAACTATTCCCATTATTTTTGACCGCCAATGTCAAATGTCAAATTTATTTCTCAAAAAGAATTAATTGTTTTGTCCATAATACCACCAGGGATGACAGTAGCGGGACTAAACAAGGCAAAGTACCTAAGACCCGAGCCCCCAAAGGGAGCTCGTTGATATCAGTAAATGATTTTTTAGGAGAAATATGTACCTGAAATAGTTTACCCATGGCCCAAAAATCTCAGTGTTGACTCTGAACACCACCATCACGTAATCTTATTTTCAGTGTTCCCTATTCAACTATTATACGAGGCGTGTTTTTTAAGTAGGTTCCGTTTTGAAATTCTGGCACCGTAGCGCTGCGGTCAGCGTTCCGCGCATGCGCACTCAGTACCTACATCTCTCACCTAGGCACTGACGCCATTATAGTCTGATTCGCCCTTGTTTACCTTGTTTACTGTTTAAGATGCCTCCGATAATCGTGAGTCCCGCCGACTGTGAAGTCGGGTGTCCAGGCTGTTATACGATTCTTTAGTGCTAAAGGACTAAAACCGATTGATATTCATCGTGAGATTTGTGCAGTATACGGACAATTGGTAATTGGAATGGTACAGAAGTAGGTCAGAGCATTTAAAGATGTAGCTTATCGGACCAAAGATCTCATCACACTTTTTCACTCTAGATCATCCTCCGTACAGCCCTGATTTAGCGCCCAGTGACTACCATTTGTTCCTGCACTTGAAGAAACATCTGGGCGGTCAGCGTTTTCAAGTCGATGACGAAGTCAAAATAGTTGATATGCAGTGGTAAGAAGGGTATTCAAAAACTGGTCACTGGTCAAACGTTATGACAAGTTCCTCAATATTGAAGGAAATTATATAGAAAAGTAGATTAAGGTACAGGCTTTCACATAAAAATAAAATTATTAAGATATCCTTGCAAGTTTTTTATTAACTTCAAAACGGTATTTACTTAAAAAACATGTCTCGTAGTTTCTATTGGTCTGTATGTCTGTATGTTACAGTCCTCCCATCCCCTAAGTAATACCGATAAATATGCAATTTAGAAGTCGGACGTACGTTACCAAAAAACATAAATGATATTATTTTGGATCCTCTTTCATTGAATAAAAAGTGTAAGATCTTTTTTAAGGTGGCCGTGTAGGTTAAAACAACTGTAAAGAAATTAATAAATTATTTAAAAGTATTTAAAGTATTTTAGTCTACAAAATTCAATATGGTTGACTTATATGTGATAGAGGCCAATTCTATCTTTTTTTTAAATAACCAATTATTGGCAAATCTCTACACGATATAATAAATTATTGTAAATAATAACAATAGGCAAACCGAAGGGAAGAAATGAAAAAATGTCACAACCTGGGGCTTCCGCAAGACCAGACAATAGAAACGATATTCTTCAAAATACCGTCTTGTTGCCGGAAAATAATAAAAAATTGAATCTTGTATTGCTTTTGATTATTCTTGTAAACGTCATATTGATATTGTCTTGATTTATTTCAATCTTACCTCAAGAAATGTTTATTTCGATTTTGAATACATAAAGTATCAATATTGTAAATATAAATAATAATAAAATATAAAAAATATGCGCCAGTAAAATTAATAGTGGGTATATGAATAAATTACCTGCTATAAAAGAATATATTCATTTGTATACAGGAATATCTATTTATTTACGTATACATTTTAGGTGCATGTTATAAGGTCATATAATTGTATTATTATATAATTCTTTAAGTTTCTTAAAGCATCAATTTCAATACTTTGATTCGATAATTTACACTTTCTATTTTCGAGATAATATTTTTTGCATTATATTATTAATTACTATATACATTACTAAATAAAAAAATTCTAAGAAAAATAAAACCAAATGTTGATTTCCACAAATTATATTACAAAACACTTAACAATTGTTTCGCCTTACTAAGGCTTCTGTATTACATCTGATAAAACCTTAGTTATACTTCTTATGTAGCCTAAGTAATGCTAAACAATTGTTAAGTGTTTTTAATATAAGTAATTTGTATAAATCAACATTTAGTTTTGATATGATTAATCATATCGTATTGTTAAATGATATATAAGATATCACGACTTCGATGTTCAGAAAAAAGAAATTATTCAGGTTAAAGCAAAAGAAGCATTCTAAATTTCCTCTAACCCTAATTCGAGAACGAGATATACGCAAGATTTTTAGTAAGTGGTCTTGGCAAGATAAGTTTCTTGAGTTGTTCATCTTGGTATTGTCTTGCATCTCATATGAGCATCCACTTATTGACATTATCTTGGTTTTCAAGACATGACAAGACAAGACCCATATAGCCTTTCATACTTTTTAATGTCATGCTATTTTATTATATTTCCAAATACAAAATATGTAGTACAAGACACTTTATGTAGCGTGCATTACAAATAATAGTTGTACTTTACATAATTAGATACAATCACATCAATTATTTAACTTTATTATCCATTTAAAAGAGTGACATTCAAATTTCATTTGGTTTAACTGTTAGTTGCGTTTTTTTACCTCCTCTGTAAACTTCCATTTTCATAACTGAAGCCTTTTTAGACAGCAAAATGTATAAATCTCCTGCTTGACTTACAGGAACACCATTAACATGAGTAACTATGTCTCCTACTTGCACACCGCCACTAAAACCAATCAAAAGCAAATGAAACTATTTTTTCCCAACAAATTTTCACACTACATTTCTTTGTCTAAAAAGATTATCAAACTCTCTAATTTATGTTTTTTTTTGTATCGCTGTTCTACGACTTTTAATACCATTTTGTTATTTACGACACAATTTCGTTGACACATCAACATGATCCCAAATTTACACCTCTCGGGTATGTCGCGTCCCTAAAGATACAGCCTGGCCACTATCCCTGATGTGTCAACAAAATGGCTGTCGCTATTTCTATCAGTGTTGCTGCTTATTCTCACTTCCTCTCACAGCAGTGATGATCTCTTTTTCTGAATTCGTGATTTGTTTTCAATTGTCATATTTGATATAATAATTCATTAACAACCCAATGACTGATTTCCACCATTTTGTTGACCAACTCTTCGAGTAAGGACTTCGATGCGATGTCTGTGGTTGGAGTTACTATAGTACAATGACGCTCAGACTACTGGCTTCTAATATTGTAATTTAATTAACAAAAAAATGGTAATGGGCTATTTGAGTTCTAACTACTTCCAACGCAATAAGGAAAATAACCATAAAATATACCAAATTTGTATTTTGGTAACAAGGGATAAATGTCATTGTAACGATATTTGTATATATCGCGATTATGTTTTTGGCTATGTTGTTAAAATATTATCATCAAATACTTGAAACAATTTCAAAAACGTATTTTACAGTTTTTGCAGTAAAAAAAGTTTAAAATATTAATATGGTAGTACGTCGCCATCTACCTGTCTTTGCTGCAATTGCCGTATTTCGTAATGTTACTATCATATTGGTCAGTAACTTATCGAATCTGCCTATGGCGTGCTGATGAGATCTAATAAGATCGAAATCGCGATCCACATCTGGTAGCTTCGACAAATTACTTGACCAACAACTTATTTTTGTTTTTAAAAAAAGTTTCATGACACAATTAACTATTTAAACAATGTTACTCTTACTATTAATGTCCCAAAAGAAGTGTAACTTCAAAAATGTATTCAATTATTTATGTTTTACTACTATTACTACAACATTCAAATTATCGAAATGCCTTCATTTGTTTTTTCGGTGAAATTGTGAAATCCTTTTTCCTCTCCTTGGGAGATAAATTTGAAAAATCCCTTCTTAGTGAATCTCGAAAATGTTAGACAAATAGGACATATTTCTTTATAGAATAAGTTGAAATAAAAGGACATATACGTAAATTTGTAAATATACAGTTAAAGGACGAATTGACATTGCTTTTAAAAATCATTAGATAGGAACGAGTCAATTGTAAAGTTAATAACGCCTTTATGTATTCTTTTTTTCAAAATTGAAATTATATTATTTCTTTTTTCTTTAAAGTTATATTCCCTTAAAAATCCCACCGTTGAAAATGTGTGTGTAAATAAATTTTTATCATACACAAAAGCCGGAGTGTTTGGCGCAACTTTCCACACATAAATCCCATGGGAAATATCTTCTGGAATAAGTTTGTGTTCTTGTAGAAGGTATTTTATAAGATCCGTCGAAATGTCGAATGTTGCAATACCAATGCATTTTTCTTCCATATTCCTACTGCTCAGCGGGATTGATTTTGTATTGGAATACTTATCAATGAAATCTTTGGCATAATCTATTAAAATAAACAATTAAAAATAAAAGAAAATAATCTTAAATAACAATTCATATAATTGGTCAGTTATGAACAATCATTATTAAAAAGTAAAAATCTTAGAACAGTGCATATCTTAATATAGCAGTTAGAGACACACTTAAATAAAATGAAAGCGATATTGACAGTAGATCTTGGAATGAATATAAATAAATCTTAAACGAAAATATTGATTCGTAAGGGAGATTAAGGTAGGGTTAGAGTTAATATAAAAATTGGTAACGAAAAACTAGATCAAGTCGCTAATTTTCGATATCGAGGAAGTAAGATAAGTTACAATGGAAAAAACGATATATATACCTGACATTAAAAATTAATTGTTTAGAGTGTGAAAAAAACAAACAAAAATAAAATGAAATTCGATGTTCAATTTTGTAATTTTGTTTAAGATTATTGAATCAAAAACATTTTCAATTACGTTTACAGAAGAATCATTATTTTGTTTTATCTTTTTTTTAATTTCTAATGATTCTAAGATGTTAATTTTTTTATCTTTTCCCAAGCAGTGTAAAATTTTAAAATTATCGTTTGTATTAAAATCATGTTTTTTATTATGTATATGGTTCATGAAGATAGAATTTCCTGAGTAGTTTTTTTACATGTTCTTTTAATCTTTCTTTAAATTTCCTCCCTGTTGACTTCTACTTAATCTTACTAGTAAATGAATTGTTAACATTATGTCATTATTCACATTAAGTTAATTTTATATATTGGTCAGGTGTCTAATAAAATTAAAAACAAACTTAAAAATGAAAAACTAAAATTTCCTTTAAAACAGAAAATAATTTATCCAGGTATTTAATCAACCATTAAGACAAAAAGACTAATCTGAATATTAGGGAGCATGAAAATATTAATTCCGGTTTTTGTTTCAGGAATATGAAAATTCCAAAAAATATCGAATTTTTTATAGGAACCGTGATATTAGACTTTACCATTTGTATTTTCACGTGCTGTCTCTCAGTAATGTTACTACATATACTTTTAACACTGGCTATCATTTTAATGACAATAATTTTTTCTCATTAACTTTGGTAACTGTATAATGTGCTAAAGGGAAATAAAAATTATCCTATCAAGAACACAGATGCATAAGTTACAAAAATTTGGGAAGAACTCTTCCACCTGAAGAAGCCACAGTGTAGCAAATTTATTATTGAGGAGATCTATCAATAAAAGTGATTGTAACTCACTCGAGTTTGTTTAAGTGTTTCAAAAACCGAGTTACAATAAGTTATATCCTCATCTAACTAAACTACTCTCCAATTATTTCTGTCTATCTGTGAAACTACATTTTGACTTACCAACTGGTATGGCAAATGATATTCCCGCAGTGACCCGAAGATTATTGATTCCAATGACGTCTCCATCAAGGTTTACCAGTGGACCTCCCGAATTTCCAAATGTTATTGAGGCATCAGTTTGAATATAATGCATTGAGAGATTATTGAGTCCCAGTTCTTGGGCACTTCGGGTCACTGAACTTACCTAAGAAGTAACAACAGTAGTCACAAATTTTGGTTATATACATATTAAAATTAAACACACTTCGAAAAATAAATGAACGATGGATACAAAATATATTAATAGGTATCCCACTAGGGGCCGTTCATATATTACGTCACGCCGCAAGAGAGGGTGGTGTTGGAAGGGATGTAGCCTCATGAAGAGTGATAATGGGTGGGGGGTTCCAGAGTGTGGTTTGTATATATATATATATATAATATAACGTCAGTAGATATCAACCAAAACCCTAAAACATCAACCACGAAGATTAAAACGCAAACCCAAAAACAAACTACCATTCCCCCCCTGCCAAACTATTGGCAAGAACTCCCAATCTTTCCAACAAATACATAGAATACATTAACAACCTACCACCCCGCATCAGATAATAACTCCAAAATATAACACACACACACACACACAACTAGTCAACTAAAAATATACAATCATTTTAATATCTCAACCACACGGCTGAAGAGAACCCAATCAAACGGTCCTATAATGGCCTGAGGGGGAGAAGTTTTAGTCGGTAGAAATCCGATACTACCCAGTCGCACGGGCGGCAGAGTGTCTTTTGAAGATTTCCTCTCCTCCACAAAAACAAATCAAAACGTCAGTAGCCCGAGCGGCGTGGTCTGGTGCTCTAGATCATTGCTTAGCATTCGGGAGGTCACGGGTTAGAACTCGGGTCTGGCTGCTCTGGTCCACGTTTTCTGGAGTTCCTTGGATCATTTAGGCAAATGCTGGGGCAGTAATACAGATAATCTTTCACTTCTCTTCTGTCTTCATTTCGTCCGTCTCATCTTTCTCTCCCTAACCACACCACCCACCCATTCCCACGATTCCTGAAAGGAGGCTGAAAAGGACCTTACGCCCTACCCTCCGACTTTGCACTACAGTGTAGGTCGGAGGGAGTACCTGCCCACCAGCACGAGTAGCCGATTGGGGGTGTCTTTCGAAGATTTCCTCTTCTTCCCGAAAAAAAAATAATAACGTCAGATTGATTATTATTTATTGATTAAATAACTAATTAGTATTTGTTCTTGTGCTTTTTTATGATTAATCTTATGTTTAAACAAATTAGTTTAAAATGGTTATTTTAAAATGACCATTAATAAATTTATAATAAAAGTGTTCTCTGTAGATTAACTATCTTATCTTGTATAATATAAGTTCTAATTAACAGTACTAACAATAATATTGTAATATGCTTCACCATAAGAAGACTTTGTAGGTTGAAATGGTAATTGTGATCTAAAATAAATATTTTGTATATGGAGTTACAAGAGCTAAAAGCCTCGTCTATTTAATTTAAGTTCTAATTGTTCATAAGACGGTGTTAAAAATAATATTTGCTTAATAAAATACCAAAAACCTAGGAACAGCATGACGTGACAAGGGAATAATATATAAGACCTGTGTGACGAAGTGTAACAAGGGCGAGGATTTCCAAAAAGTGACAAAACAGCGTGATGTAATATATCAAGGTCCTTTACCTATTCTCCTCATATTTACTCACTTGAAAATCTGGTTATCTTATTTCAGCTTTTATTCTTACAAATTATTATCTTAATAAATTACTTACAACCCCTACAGTAGCAGTATGGGTTAGAGACAGTGGATTTCCAAGGGCTACAACCCATTCTCCAATAGACAAATCTTTAGCTGTCCCAAGAGTGGCCACCGGTAGAGATCGAGACGGATTGATTTTCAAAAGTGCAAGATCGGTACTCAAATCGGCATTTTCAACTGTTGCATCATAAATTTTTCCATCGTGAGTTGTAACAGTGATAATGGCATTTGGTTTACTTAACACCACATGGGCATTCGTTATTATCAAACCATCGTTACGAACAATAAATCCTGATCCATTGGAAACTATCGTTGGTATGCCAAATATGGGATCCAGTTTCTTTCTGTCCTTTATTTCTACGAAAACCACGGAAGGAACGCACTTTTTAACAACCGATCCGATGAAATTATAAGTCTCTCTAGGTGTTGTTCTGGATATTTTATTGAACACAGCATTGTTTTTCAAAAGTGGTGAATATTTATCGACATTTGTTTTAATAATGTACCAGAAAAAGATGCTTGAAAGGACCGAACACGAGGCACCAACTGCACAATAATTTATCAACTCATATTTCGATTTTGGATTATTTCTGAGATGAGACCAATAATTAACTGCAGCTTTTCTTAAGTGATCTAGAAATTTTCGCATAATTTCTTTTCATTTTTAATTTAGATAATTTTGAACACAACCAATTTTGACAATTTTTTCACATTGACATTTTATGTATAAATTTTTGAAATATAAAAAATATACTTGACACTAATTTCACTGTTTTTGTTTTATAAAGTAGCGATTTTATCCATACCAGTGACGCTGATTAGGTGAAGTAGGTAAACAGCATCTTGCCCTAATTTGTGGATGGTATCAAAATTTATTTTTTGGTTCGATGCGTGTTCGATGCAATAATAATAAGATTGGATAAAATAAATATTTATTTAACACTGTACAGAGAAGTAGAGAATAATATTATTATTAAAGTAAAGAATTTTGAATTTAAATAATTTAGGAAGATTATGAAGATGGAGCTAAGAGTTGTAGATAAAAGTAGGGAACGAATAGTAAGAGAACATAATTTGGAAATACCGAAGATATATAGATAATTTATAGAATTAAGACATTGAACCCAAATCTCCAAACAAACTCACTATTAAAAAGTAATGAAGACAGGTAGAGAATCACAGGCGTTATGAAGTTAGCAAATAGCATAGAAATATTGCAGGGGATTATAGGAAAGTACAGAGGTAATAAAGTTATTTGTAAAGAGAAGAATAGGTAGAGAAATTTAAGTGGAAATACTAAGGACATTATTTACATATTTACACAAAGATATTACGTATACAGGATGTTAATGTTGGTCGCTACAATTTCTTTCAAAAATAAAATATAACATACAATTATTTATAGTTTAACAATTAATTAATAAATTTCGTATAAAAAAGTATATGAAGTTATTGTATCTACTTACAGCCCATTCTAATGTTTTCAATAGCCGTTATTATAGCTTTAGAATACGTAATACTATATATTTCTACGGGTCGACCAGTCTACTTCATCTGCATGCTCTTTGTACGTGTACCTTAGTTACTCGTATTTGCGATGTGTAACTCGAAGTATTAACATTATTCGGCATATTCCTGGTACAGGTGTTGAAATTTAAAACGGGACAATCAAAGAAACATTCATTTTCATATATATACACATATATTTATTTATTTACTTGATTAAAATACATTTTTCTTTTTATTTCTTGATATTAAAGCGTAGCTACATGTATAGTGAGTACTAAAGAATGTAATTGCATCAATTTAGTAAAACTTTATTTTTTCTCACATTGAAATGTATAAGGTGGTGGTGATAGTTGTGAGGGCGAGGGTGGTGGTAGTTGTGAGCATGAGGGTGGTGGTAGTTCTGAGGGCGATGGTGGTGGAGGGCATCGTTTTCTGAAGATTAGTTTAAAACCAATGGCTGCACTTATGGCAATAAAGATCGCCAGTAAAATGATAATAAACACAAAACTTAACGGATAATTAGAAACCAAAACTAGCACAGTTTCCGGTTCATCCCAAACGACCACAACAGACGCAGTAGCTGAAGTGAAAGAATCGCTGCTCAAAGCCAGTATGTCAAACACAATTATTCCATTATCAAAAGAATTACGATTCAGAGGTTTTATCAAGTCTATGGTCACCATATTAGGGACTGGCGACATAACGTAGAAATAATCAGTGTAATCTGAAAAAATTTTATATAATTATATTAAGTAAAAAGTTAAAGCTTGTGTAAATTAATAGGAAATAGCAGGTTGGAAAGGCTCAGAAGGAACGATTTTATTGTTTTTGGATGTTAAATGGAAGTTCAGAAAACAACTTCAAAATACACAACTGAAAGCTTAAATGTATCTGAAGAGAAATTGTGACTCCCTTGGCACGGTTGGAAACAAGAATAGGTATAAGGAAATAAAAATAGAAAGGTAATGAAGTATACGAAGAAGAGAAAGAAATATGACGGAAAATAAAAATAAGAATGGAACAGAGTAGGATCAAGATATACCGAAAAAGGACTCACACTAATTACCACTAACAATATTTACTGAGCGGACACATGTTTCGACCACTTCAAACGTGGTCGTTATCAAAGCGAGACTGTCTGCTAGTAGTAATTAGGATGAGTCTTGTTTCAGTTTATTTATTCATTTGCCATAATCTTCTTATTTCTACTTATAGTAGATCAGTTACTGAAAATAGAGCGAAATAGAAAAAAGGATAAACCAGTACAGCAAATATGAACAAATATGGGAAAAAAGATCAATAAGGCAGATATACCTACTTATAAAGAGGTGTATGTTATGTAGGTGACATGCGAATATATGTTAAATGATAATAGAATAAAAGGAACCTAATTAGAATGTAATAAAATTGAGAAGTTAAAAATTTATGTTTGGAATATATAATTAATTGAACATAAAAGGAAATGCTAATAGGGAAGAATGTAAGAAGGGTGATAGGTATTTATAGTGAAAATTGACCATATAATACGAGGCATGTTTTTTAAATAAGTACCGTTTTGAACTTAATAAAAAACGTGCAAAGATATTTTAATAATTTCATTTTTAGATAAAAGCCTGTACCTTAATTTACTTTTCTACATAATTTCCATTAATATTGAAGCACTTGTCATAACGTTTGACCAGTGACCAGTTTTTAAATACCCTTCTCATATAACTCTGCCGCCTGACTTGTTAACTGTTAACCACTGCATCACAACTGTTTTGACTTCGTCATCGTCTTGAAGACGCTGACCGCACAGATGTTTCTTCAAGTGCAGGAAAATATGGTAGTCACTGGGCGCCAGATAAGGGCTGTACGGAGGATGATCTAGAGTTTCCCAGTAAAAAGACGTGATGAGATCTTTGGTCCGATTAGCCACATGCGAACGGGCATTTTCACGCACATTTATGCGGACATCTTTAAATGCTCTCAGCCAATTCCTTACCATTCCATCACTCATAATGTTTTGTCCGTAAACTGCACAGATCTCAGACCTCACGATGAATATCGATCGGTTTTAATCCTTTAGCACTAAGGAATCGTATAACAGTCCGGACTTCACAGTCCACAGTCACACTCACGATTATCGGAGGCATCTTAAACACTCAGTAAACAACGTAAACAAGGGCCAGTCAATCAGAATGTAATGGCGTCAGTGCGTAGGTGAGAGATGTTGGTACTCAGTGCGCATGTGCGGAACGCTGACCGCAGCGCTACGGCGACAGAATCTCAAATAGGTGCTTACTTAAAAAACATGCCTTGTACAATAACGATCCGTTTATTTTTTCATAGCTGTACTAATATATATTTCATTCCCTTTTGAATAACTCCCTTTAATGTGGACAACTGCTTATATTAACGCATTATTAGATAAATAGATTTGGTCACTAAAAGGGCACTAAAATGTGACTTGACCTACTCACGGAACTACTACAAATGAAGCCGAGTAAGAGGAGAAAATATTACAAAAGACGACAAGTGCGTTCAAGGAGTTCAGAAGATGCTGAGGTCCCTTTGTGTTCGGGAATCGATGAGTGCGAAAGGTACTGGCGTCGGTAGTCATAGGAACTACTCGGAACCGATATGTTCGAGTGCGAGTGCACTGCTGAATCCTACGACTATGAATAAAAAAAACTCTCTCCCAAAAACCATAAACGAATAAAGGTCCCACATTTGAGACCCGATGGGTCGAAACCGGTTGTGGGATGTGGCTATCGGTTCGTTGTGCCTACTTGATAGGACGCGTTCAAAATTTGAGATCATTGATCTTAAAATTTAAACGAATAAGGATTTTAATTCCTTCTTTTTTGGATATATTCTGTATTAGTTTAAATAAATAAAACACAAACTGTTTGAATTGTTTTACTAATAAAGTAATTGTTCCTTACAATTCAGTCAGACAGGCAGAAATTTTGAAAAAAGAATAATAGAACATGAAAAATCTATGAAACATAATTGAATTACTACAGGTTTCGGCCACCATTGCATTGTAAACAAACATGTTTCTAGAAACGATTTTAAAATATTACATACAGTCCAAAAACCAGAAATTTAAAAAGCTATATATAATAACAAAAATATTACAAATGAACAAACAGAAGGACACAAGAGCCCTACATATATGACAGACATTAAATAATTTGTATACATACCCTTAGAGTCGAGATACCTATAAATAGATATTAAATAGTTTTAAGTTTAGTTTCCAGTTAGAATACTTTGAGAATGGTCGAGAGACCGAAAAAATTGTAAGGGATAATTACTTTGTCAGTAAAACAGTTTGTATTTTATTTATTTAAACTAATATTAAAGATGGTTTACGAATTTCCCACCGCAAATACAGTAGTATTTTGTATTTGTATAAGTTTGTCTCTTTTATTAGAAAACTAAAAGTATACATTGCATAATTTAACCATATTTTCTTGTTCTGGAATTCTTAAGTACTATTGAAAAAATATATATTTTTTTCTTTTCAAGTGTTGAGGCAACTTCAGAATCTATTAAGTTATTTCTTAACTACATAAATTAAGCAAATGTGTCACAAAAAGGGAAACAGTTATTGAAGAAAATTTATTAAAATTATTTTTAAGTGTAAACCGTAATCATAAATTCAAACGATTCATGAGAATTATGATTTACATTACAAATTAAACGCTTTTTGTGTTTATCCAAAAAAAGAAGGAATTAAAATCCCTATTCGTTTAAATATTATGTTCAAAGATGCCACATTTTGAACGCGTCCTACACAGTAGGCACTGCGAACCGAAAGCCAAATCCCATAACCGGTTTCGACAGAAAGGCAGAAAGGTTTTCACAAGCTATATAATAAATATAAATATAAAATTAACAGAAAAAACTACTCTGAGGGCTAATACCCCAACCGACATTGAATTACACTGTTGATTCCGATGGATTCTTAGACGAAGATATAACATATTCAAAAAAGAAGAAATTAAAATCCTTATTCGTCTAAATATTAAGATCAAAGATCTCACATTTGGAACGCATCCTACCAAGTAGGCACAACGAACCGAAAGTCATATCCCATATCTAATTCATTGCCGGTAGGGGTATTAGCCCTATTAGAGTAGTTATTTCTGTTGATTCCATATTTATATTTATATTTATAATATATTCTGTAAAGGCCTTTCTGCCAGCACCCACCTGATGAGACCCGATAGGTCGAAACCGGTCGTGGGATATGGCTTTCGGTTCGTTGTGCCTACTCGGTAGGAAGCGTTCCAAATGTGAGATCTTCGATCTTAATATTTAAACGAATAAGGATTTTAATTCCTTCTTTTTTGAATATAATTACTTTTCATTAAAAAAAAAGAAAGTATTTCCCTTAATCAGGGAAAGATTGCAAGAAGTTTAAAATTAATAAATATCAAGATTAAAAATTAAAAAGAGGAAAGGTAAATTCAGAAATCATCTCGACGACTTCTAAATTAACACAAATGTATCCTTTTCTTAATACTTACTGCTATTTTGCATTCTCATTATGACAGTATTGACATTTCCAATAAGCAATATTTGTTTTTGGAATGTTAGTGCCATGTCACCGTTATAGACGGCCACGTAAGTGTTATGTTCGAATGATAAAGTTTCATTGTTTTCAGATATCGGAGGTAGCTGTATCAAAATTGCTGCACCAGTTGAGTACGAGGTATTATTATTCTTCGCAACTTCGATATCAAACAAAATAAAGGTATTATTTGCCAAAATTGCTTCTGGTAATGGATTGACTACTGTAATTAGGATCTCTTCGTTTATCAAGGTCGGTTTGAAATAATTGTTCCAGTCTGAAAGAAATGAAAAAAAAGCATGAGTCAGGACGTGAAAGATCAAAGAGGTTAAAAGTTTTTTAACAGGGCATTTCATGTCAAATCAACGCACTTCATTTATAATTCTTTTGTACTAGTTCAATGGATGTGACGTTCAGGGTTCTGGGTCTTCTAGACGCCAATTTGTCTTTTGTCGACTACATTTTTTATAAAGTAACAAACAAACAAGAGGAAAGTTTCACCAAATTTTCGCTTTAAACCTGTAGTTGATAAATTAAAAAAAAGTGGAGTTTATATAATTAAGTGTAACAATTGTGATGCCCTTTACATTACGCAGAGCGGGAGAACTATAAACAAAAATAAAAGAATATATTTATAGTATTACTAAAAAAGACAATAAAACCGGCTTCTCAAAGCATTGCACTTCCTTTAACCACACATTAGACGAGGAAAATGTAGTAGTTTTACATAGTAATATTAACAAAAAAGCTCTCTCGCACAACCAAAATATTGTAAATAACCAATTACAGTTAAGTTACGTCGACTCCCCACTTATTTTGGCTAATATTTAGTTATATATAAATCTGTTTTAGTTTTGTTTTGTTTGTTTGTTTGTTTGTTTGTTTGTTTGTTTGTTTGTTTGTTTGTTTGTTTGTTTGTTTGTTTGTTTGTTTGCTTGCTTGCTTGTTTGTTTGTTTGTTGCACCCCACAAAATGTTAAGTTTATATTTTTTATGCTTTCTTGCGACTTTTAGAACTTTAGGCAAACGAAAACTCATTATATTACAGGCAGTATACCGTCATCTATTGATATTTATTGATAACTGTGATATTTCATTTAATCAGATCGAAATCGCGATTCACATCTAGTAATTTCTATAAATTTCTAACCAAGAACTAAATTTGATTCAAGAATAAGCAAAGATCGAAATGAATCGATCATCGGCACAAGAAACAAACCGATGCCATTCATCATCAATTGAGTTTCGAATATTATTTCTAATATCGATTATCTGTTTACCTTGTGTTTCATAAAATTTTGAAAGGAATTTAATAAGCTACCATTGAAGTTCTAAATAAATTAAACCGAGAATATCTAAAGTGGTAAAACTTGCAAATAACACACAGCAGAAACTTTCTTTTTCAGGAAATTTAATTTGATTCAATGCTAATAAAAGGTCATCTTCTCTCTTACCAGTTTGAGTGATTGTTAAATTTGAATGGTCATCAGAAATGATCCGTATTTCGTCTTCAAAATCTAGATAACCATTAATGTATCTTGCTAGGTAAGCATGTTTTGATAATATTGGACGATCTGAACAAGAAATAACTTCATCGGTCGAATTTCGTGGAACATTCACTGTTACTGTGGTTACAGCAGGTTGAGATGAACCATCATTGAACAATTGTATTTGAAATTGAATAGAGTCACCAACTGTTTCTGGTAAATTGGAAAGGGGTTGTAAAAGTTCTATTCTTAATACTCCTTCCGCCCTGTTTGCGAATGTGACTCTGAAGTAGTCTTCGTAACCTTAAAACAATAAAATAAATCATTTAATTGATTGATTAGTTAATTAGCCAATAGTTGTTGTTATTTTTTTGGTCTCACCAATTTGTGTAATGTTTGCCAAATATCCAATTCCATTTGCTAAACGAATTTCGTCGTTAAAAATGAGCTCGCCGTCTTCGTAACTGACTGTATATGTTTCGTCTGAAAATTCTGGAATTGGAACTTCACCGTCACTTTCAAGAAGTATATACACTTCTAAAACTGCAGTAGAAGTACGGGTTGGTTCTCTAATGTCCTACGTGAAAAATAGTCCAACTTTATAAAACTCCAAAACAACAGTCAAAACAGAGAACCAAGCGAACGAATAATAAATCATTTATTATACGAGGGTGTATCGAATATATACGGGACTGATTTTTTTTTATTACGGAGAGGTCAGTGACCTGCTAGTAATAGATGCGAAGATGGTCTGTACCTCTACGGAGAAAGGAGAACCAACCACAATTCGCTCGAGTCGCTTGGATTATCCTGACAGATGATCTGAAAATGGGTGATGTATGTTTGAATCGCATCGTCACCTGTGACGAAACATGAGTGCACGTGCACCACTACAAGCCCCAGTCAAAACAGACGAGTGTGGAGTGGAGAAAAAACGGCGAGAGAAGACTAATGAAGGCAAAAACGTGGTTGACGCCCAGAAAGGTAATGGCAACAGTGTTTTTTGATCGGCAAGGTGCTTATCACGTGGACTTTCTCGTTTCTCCAAGATCGACGCACGATTAATACGTAATATTATTGTGATCTACTGGACGCCGTGAAATTCTCATTTCGAAGGAAAATGAATAAACAATCAGTGAGAAGCGACATTCTTCTTCATGACAACGCCAGGCTGGATGCATTAGGCTGGGAAACGCTAGAGCATCTGCCATATATCCCCGACTTGTCTCTTTGTGACTTCCATCTTTTGGAGGCCAACGTTTTCTCAAGAACGAATGGTTACAAGAACGTCCGAAGGGTTTCTACTTGATCCGATGGGGAAAATGTATTTCTCGAGTGGGAGACTATGCAGAAAAATAATATATGTATCGAAGTCTAATTTAATATAGTTCGAGCTTTTTACAAAACTAATCCCGTTTTTATTTGATACACCCTCCTAAAATCCACGAATCCCTTGAATAAAAACAATAAATTATATAAGCTATTAAAATATTTTCTCTCTCTCATAATATAGAGTACCTACAAAGTAACTTATTTATCCACATACAAAGATTTTCTAATAGATAATTGACTAGGGTGTCGTTATGTAGCAGCAACAACATATTTATAAGAAATAATACTTATCGACATTATCATTTTGACCATCATTTAGTTTTTGCAACACAAGCGATTTCTCGTAAACAATAGCACACTTTAAATTTCTAAGCTACATTTCATGCATTTATGTATTAATACGTACAAAAATTAGATAACTTAGTCTAATATACGGAGAACGCAGATAACACCACTAACAACGAACTATGTATCTAAGTGAATACAAATGTAGCGGCTATGCTATCATACATACCCTTGAGTCAAATATTTAGTTTGTATAATTTGTAAATAGAATATTTAACTTGCTACGTCTTTTTACCGCCGAATTTATCAGAAAACTTCGAAAGCCTTCAACTATCTGCACTTCCAAGAGTAGCGAAGCGGCCAAAGGGTAATAAATAGTTTTCTAGCAAAATGCGTTAGCAGACTTAACTTTTCAATTTTTATTACGTTCATCCGGTTCTTTTTGGTCATCTTATACCGTAGGGAAAGAGAAACGCAGGGGGTTAGTTATAACTTAGTGTACAGCAATTTAGACGTAAGTTTTGACTTGGTAACAGACTTCCGATGCGACCAGTTCATGTACATATGTAAATACATTACCGAAAGACTACCGAATCTTTTATTATTTGTTCAAAATTCATTTTTATTCACCGCTACTCCACGAACCCAATACAAATAAACGAATAAAACAAAATAACTCTAGCTATTTAGTTCTCGCTATCCAAATTCTACTATACATGCGTTTGTCGTTGTTTGTATTGAGGAATTACAAGAACTAATGCTTCAGCGGTTTAAGTTTATGAAAAAATTAGAAATAACCCCTCACTGTGACGTTGCGTTTTTATGAAAATTATGTCGATATAACTAAACTGAACTCGAAGAACAACGGGCAGTTACAATTACAATTTGGACAGCAAAACATAAAAAAGAAGGGAGTTAATTAGACGGAGATGTAATTGTCACCGCTACTTTTTAGTCTATACATCGAAGATACGATTAATTTTGTTAAATTTTAAGGATAAATATACAGAAGCAAAAGATTAAGATGCTTAGACTTCCGGATAATAAAGCAGTATTAGTATCCAGTAGAGATGAGTTAGAGACAACGTTTAATAAATTGGAAACGAGATTGGTAATAGAACATGGAATGAAAATAAATGAAACTGAAACAAAAATATTTATTTGTAAGGAATGTGAAAGTAGGATAAGAGTTAATATAAAAATTGGAAAGGAAACACTAGAAGAAGTCACTGATTTTCGACATCTAGAATATAAGGTAAGTTAAGATGAGAAAATCGGTAAAGACATAAAACAAGCGGTAACGTAGGGTCAAGTAGCTCTTAATAATAAGAAATCATTTTCTTTGTTCGCGATCGGTTAATTTAGGAACTCGAAGAAGTTTATTAAAAGTGTATGGAAGTCAATAAAGAAAAGATGAAACAGGTTGGTATGCACCTATTGAGACAAAAAGGTCTAATTATAGAAATAGGAGTAAGAGGAGAAATATCGATGTTCTAGTTTTAAAGAATTACAAACATTGCTGAGGATAGGAGGGAGTAGAGGTATGAGTCCAAAACCTTTTCGACTGACGACTCTATGTTGATGATGACTTCAATACCATTAAAAAAAGTATATTTTGTAATTTTAATCACTTGATAAATGGAAAAAGCACAATCAAATATTTATTAATTATTAAAATGAAATATTTGAAGAATTTTTAGTAAGGGTAAATTTTAAATACATTAAAGCGATATTAATTATTAAATTAATTTATACCCACTACAGATTACCTCGCCCTCGCCGTGATTCGAACCCGGGATCTCGTAGCTTAATGGTAAAAACTTTGGCGCGTAAAGCCAAAGATCCCGGGTTCGAATTCCGGCGAGGGCGAGGTAATCTGTAGTGGGTATAAATTAATTTAATAATTAATATCGCATTAACAAATATTTAATCAGAAAATGACTAAGTATTTAGTATTTCTGATAAATTACAATGTTTATAATTCATTTATAATAAATATTTCAGAATCAGAAAAGATTTGTAATCATTTTTTAAACTTCTTTTTGCTATGCTGATACCTTGACACATTGAACGGAATTTACATATGAACAATTCAAACCGTACTTCGATCAGATATATATAATCAATACACGTACAATTTATCTAAGCTAAAGGATTTTTATATCTTAATCTAATCGCTAGATTTGGAGTACATGTAGGTGAACGTCCGATCATAAAAGCTAGTATACAATAATAAATAACTCAAAAAATAGAAATTTCTTTAAATATCGATAAATTTAGTTTTTCTGTTATTATTCCTAAATAGACGGTAAATAGTAGCTATAATATAAACAATTTTTCTTTAAACTTGCTGTATACACTGTAGGAGAACAAAGTCCTACAATTATGAAAAAATACTTGGCTCAAATCATCTTTTTTTCCAACTTATTAGTTCTCATCGTCACATCATAGGTAGCTTCGATTAATTGCTTAAAAAAGCTTTTTTGTGTTTCATTCCTATTAGCTACTTGATCTGGTGGGCGGGCAGTCCCTCCAACCTACACTGTTATGCAAAGCTGGAGAGTAGGGCGGAAAACCCTCATCAGCCTCCTTTCTGAAATCGTGGGAATGGGTGGGTGGTGTGGTTAGGGAGAGAAAGATGAGACGGACGAAATGAAGACAGAAGAGAAGTGAAATATTGCTGTCCAAACTGACATTGCTTCATTAAAGCAAGTTGATATAATGCTAAATTACACCCCTATATCGTCATCTATTTGTATTTGCTGCTTACAGTTTGTAGCAATTCGAATGTTTGAAAAGGGCATTACAAAAGCTTTGCTCGAAATTATCTAAATTACAGTTGAATTTCATAATTCAAGCTATTTTATTAATATAACTCTTTTGTATTAAAACAGTTTTATTTACTTCAAAGTAAAGTTTGGACCTGGACCCCTATTGGGGCTTAAAAAGGCAAATCTGATCACCACGTGTGTTACGATTTCTTGTTTTTCTTCCAATAAAATTATCTATATTCATACAAAATATACAACCGATTTGGCATTCAATTCGTGGTGCCTGCATGGTGGGACGCGTTCCAAATTTGGGATCTTTGAACCTTAATATTTAGACGAATAAGGATTTTAATGCCTTATTTTTTGGAGAAGAAATATTTACAAACAGTTTATTCTAATGGAATAAAGAGGCATTTAATAACAAATAAGAAATGAGAGGTTCTCTAGAAGTATTTAAAAAACAGTTATAACGTCATGGTCAGCTGGGGAATTTAAGGGATTCCATGGGATTAAAATAAAAGGTAATAGCAGGACCGAACTGGTATAGATAAGATATTCCCTAAAAGGGCTACAATAAGGTAATCAAATCAGAGGCGGATTGGGATACATCAGGGGTTCCTTATTGGATTAAAATACGGTAATCAAGTCATGATCGGACCAGGATAGATAAAGAGTTCCCTAAAAGGGCTACAATAAGGTACTCAAATCAGGGCCAGACGTCCCATTCTGGTAAGGTATTTCTTAACAGGGCATTCCTTTTAGTTCGTGATACGGACTATATATAGATGCCGTATTACGGCATTCCCTATTAGAGCCTGACTCAGTTAGGATCATATTAAAGCATGGGCCTATTTCATTCCACTCGGAATGGCATCCAAAAAAGAGCCAGCACGGGAAAGTAATAAGAATGTGGCTAACACACACAGACACAATAGCAAACAGTGATGGTAAAATTCATTTTGTTTCTGTGGTTTGAAATTACAGTATATGATAAAAATTGTTTTCAGCGTACAATACTTTCCGCTTTTTTCGAGATACCTAATGTTTGATAATAAGTTTATATTATCAGCACAGTCTAGCGACACTTTTGACTGATTTACTTCTGTTGAAATATTTGTTGGTTATCTTTCGCACGTACTCGATAACAAAAGACCTCAATTCAAAGATAAAAGATGGTCTAAAAAATACCTTGCAACACATCAAATATTGGTTTAAAGGAATCATTGGTAATCTATTTAAATACACTGTCATCGTAATCTATGTTAAATCTTTTCGTGGATTACAAGGTTTTAACTGTGTATACGTAACAAGAGTACTACCATTAGCAAAAAATTGTAAATACATTGTATGTGTAGGTGTGTTGTTTCAAATAGAAACACCTTCCTTTATACATAATTTATTGCTCAAGGGAAGTGTGATCTTTGTCGGGATCTGCAAACAAATACATGATATGCTGATTTTTAAGTATCTAGACTTTTTTAACAAATATGACATGAAAAGGGAAACCCTTCATTAACACTAAAACGGCATTTTTGCTTTTTTATATAAATTTCAATTTAAAAATTGTTTTCAAAACTGTTTTTGAAAAAACAAATTGATACGTGAGAAAATCTCAACGTAGCCAGAATTCCTTAACGTTAATGTAAAAATGTTGCAAAGTACATTTGCAAGTTTAGAGGTCCCCCCCTCCATAAAATATAACACATTTTATCCACTGTATTACATTAAACCGCGTTTCAATAAACCTCTTTTATTAATTTTACGTCACTATAATCCACTCTTATAAAATAGTAGCCCAGTTATAATAGCATAGAAGTATTTAATTCGGGTCAAAATTTTCAATTTTAGTCCGAATACACCACTATGTAAAGTAGTTTCCAGGGAATAATTTATCAGAAATGGCCAAATACAAAAGGAAGTTCTTTTAAAAAATGTACGAGGCATGTTTTTTAAGTAAGTACTGTTTTGAAATTCTGCCTCCGCAGCGCTGCGCTCAGCGTTCCGCGCATGCGCACTGAGTACCTTCATCTCTCGCCTTTGTTTACGTTGTTGACTGACTTTTTAAGATGCCTCCGATAATCGAGACCCGCCGACTGTAAAGTCCGGGCTGTTATACGATTCCTTAGTAATAAAGGACTAAAACCGATTGATATTCATCGTGAGATCTGAGATCTGTACAGATTACGGACAAAACATTATGAATGATGGAATGGTGAGGAAGTGGGTGAGAGCATTTAAAGATAGCCTCACAAATGTGCATGGTAATGCCCGTTCACATATGACTAATCGGACCAACGATCTCATCACATTTTTTTACTGGGGAACTCAGGATCATCCTCCGTACAGCCGTGATCTGGCGCCCAGTGACTACCATTTGTTCCTGCACTTGAAGAAACATTTGGGCGGTCAGCGTCTTCAAAACAGTTGTGATGCAGTGGTTCAAAGTTAACAAGTCAGGTGGCAGAGTTGTATGAGAAGGGTATTCAAAAACTGATCACTTTGCAAACGTTATGACAAGTGCCTCAATATTGGTGGAAATTATGTAGAAAAATAGATTAAGGTACAGGCTTTCATGTAAAAATAAAATTATTAAGATATCTTTGCACGTTTTTTATTAATTTCAAAACGGTACTTACTTAAAAAAACATGCCCCGATAATGCGGTTTTGTCGCACATTTCGCATTTCTCTTGAAAACTATCGGAGTAATCGTAACGCCCTAATGAGATAATATGTATGAATTACGAAACTTTTCAAATAAAATTTTAAAAAATTCGATAGGACCTATTTTCACCCTCTGAAAAAATGTTATACTTCAAAACTTCATAACTTCGCTAATTTAACATTTCTAGCATTGGTCTTCCGGGCTAAAGTACTGATTATTGTGTACAATATGTTACCCAAAGAGGAATTGTATTGGACTGGTAGTATTTGCATAATTGCAATTACAATTTTATGACCAGTACCTTACCCGAATAACGTATACGAAATTTTCCAGCAAATTACTAAACCTTAAAATTCAGTACGTATTATTTCATTGGAACATTACGATTTTAGTGATTTTCGAAATAAATACGACGAACGAAACAAAATTGTAAATTGTAATGTTTAACCATTGTTTAAAAAAACCGACAAATTTTGTTTAAGTGTCGTACTTGATACTCCCTAAAACCTACTGTACATGGTGATATATATATACTCAGATTAATGGCCAAAATTAATTAGTTTTGTACTGTAATGACTAGAAGCGGTTGTGTTTTAGTTAATAATCAATCGTTAATTTATTATTAGTTTCTTCACAAAATTCACAATAGGGAGAAAGAAGACTTTTGTTTCTATATTTTTAGAATATTTAGTTTTATTGCTTAAGAGAAATATTGCAACTTATTTTTGTTACTAACCAGAAGAAACTCAGAGGAGTAGACATTTTAGACTTTGATGATTGATGTTTGTTAATAATCGTAGAAACTAGTTTATTTTAATTTAGTAAAACCCTCAATCGCACTAAATTTTTAACTGATTGATACTGTAATCATTTTATAGTCTTAAATAATTTAATTTTGAGTTAATTTGTTTTACAATACTTATTGTCACATTACTTTTAGTATCAAATGAAAAATTACTTATATACATATAAAAATATGAAATTATACCATTCGGAGTAAGAAGAAACACTTTTCGGTAAAAATTTCAAGCCGGAAAATTCAATGTTTTCAATCACTATGTACTGGATAAATGAATCTATAAATGGTGACTCAATTATATTGATCTGTACCCCCTTATTTAGAAACGTCTCCTAAATACAACTATTGCGACTAGTATTACATTTCTTATTTTGTATCATTTATACGGAATATTGTCAGTTTTCCTACCACAAAGCCGTTTATTTTTGTTTTCTTCTATTCACAAAATAAATATTTTTAAGATTAGAAGTAAAAGAATGAGCCTTCAGACATTAAACTATTATTTACTTAAATGCGATTATTTTTTCATCGAATATTACGAGATATTATTTAAAGTGACCTATCATAAAGGGGGTTACTAAACAATCTTTGAATGTGAAGTATTGGATGGTCCCCCAACATTTCTATTTTTCTTAGAATATTAAAGATGTACTTACTGTAGCACTTATATTCAGTTTTATGCTTGATGGTGCTTCAATAATCCTTAAACTGGTTAATCTAGAAAGTGTCTGTCTTGTTGTAGAATCAGTTGTTGTTTCAGTTATAGCAAAATAGTCGTTTGTTTCTATCGAAAATGATACTTTGTAATTGGTCATGTCAATATCAAATGCACCCAACGCCTGGTCATCGGTTAAATGGTAAAGAGATGGTAAAGAATTCTGTACGTAAATGTAATCATAGACTTCCTTTCCAAAGTAAGGATCGTGGTTGTTAATGTCTATTAAAGGCTGTGTAAATCTCTGAAATCAACAAACGATATTGATACGAAATAGAAAAATTTTTTTAGTGTCTAGGAGGAAAAGTAAATAAAAGATTCCACAGCTAAAGGTAATAGAAAAAAGATTGGCTTTGCGAATGTTAATGAGTGATTTTGAGAAAAATGCGACCGAAATGACAAACTTCTTTGTACCTAACAGGCGGGCTGAAAAGTTCGTAGGCTGATCCTATTAGTATCTAAGTTATAGCATTTTTAGTGAAAGAACTTTTGTTACTTTGAACAAGTGGATAAAAAAGAATTTCGTGTGTTAATAAAGCATTGCTTTTTGGCAAAAAAAAAATACTGATGAATCCAAGGCTTGGCTTGATAAACATTATTCGGACTTTGCACCAGGAAAATCAACCGTAGAAAAGTGGTTTGCTAAATTTAAAAGAGGCGAAATGAGCACCCAGGAGGATGCACGTAGTCCACGCCCCAAAGAGGCTGTTACCGACGAAAACATCAAAAATAATTTTTGATAACCGTAAAGTGAAGTTGATTGAGATAACTGAGACCCTAAAGATATCAAAGGAACGTGTTGGTCATATCGTAAATGAATATTTGGATATGCGAAAGTTCTGTACAAAGTGGGTGCCGCGCGAACTCACAATCGACCAAAAACAACAACGGGTTGATGTTGTTTGGAGATGCTCAATCGTAATAAATACCAATTTTTACATTTGCGTAACATGAAACATGGCTCCATGATTTCACACCGGAGTCCAATCGACAATCAGCCGAGTGGACTGTGGACTACTCGTGATGAACCTACTCCAATGCGTGGAAAAACGTAAAAGTCGGCTGGCAAGGTTATGGCATCAGTATTCTGGGATGCTCATTGTATAATATTCTTTGACTATCGACTATCTTAAAAAGGGGAAAACCATAAACAGCGACTATTACGTAGCGTTATTGGAGCTTTTTAAGAGACGAAATCGCGGAAAAGCGGCCTCATTGGAAGAAAAATAAAGTGCTGTTTCATCATAACAATGCACCGTGTCACAAATCAATGAAATAGATGGCAAAATTCCACGAATTTGGTTTCGAATTGCTTCCGCATCCACCATACTCTCTAGATCTGACCCACAGTGACTTTTTTCTGTTCTCAGACCTCAAGAGGATGCTCGCTGGACAGAAATTTCGCGCCGATGAAGAGGTAATCATAATTGCCGAAAATGAAGCCTATTTCGAGGCTAAAGACAAATCGTATTGTAAAAATGGTATCGAAAAATTGTATGACCGTTATAATCATTGTATCGCCCCCGAAGGGAACTATATTGAATAATAAAATCAAATTTTATCAAAAGAAAATATTTTTTTCTATGCTAGCCTACGAACTTTTCATCCCGCCTGTTAATTGTCAGTTTATTTATTTACATGCTATTGCAGAAAACGTAGATTGGTTTTTTGTAATATTATGGGGATTGACGTCTAACGTAAATATATAAAAATTAATATCAGAATAGAAGTGTTTACTCAGGTTTTTGTTATTAATGAATAAACAGGTTTATTATAGTCAAATTTTGAGTTATTTTTATGAAAAACTTTTTCAAATCTTGGCAAAAAATAAAATCTGCTTATTACGACGATGAAGGGACTAACGAAATTCGATCACTATAGTCGAAGCAATGTATGTGTTTATTTTAAACACAAAACGATTTGAGAGTTTATAAAATAAATACATAAATATAAACTACGAACAAATATATAAATGCTAATTTAATTAATAAAACAAGAAGGTAGGATGTTGATTTGGCTTACATTATGACAATAAATCATGAAAAGTAAATAGAAAATGAAGCTAATTAAAAACTCGACCACCGCACTGACATGTGTATAAGAGTTTGAGAATAACAAGTCGTTAAAACTAACCAGAAGTATAAAATTTTGTCGTTATATGAGAACTGACGCTATAAACGAAGTCGTTATAAAAGAATTTCATTGCACTTTTTACTAACCAGCATTATTAGAGG